>JAZKJV010008890.1:0-600000 GCA_037367405.1 Ottelia alismoides | reverse complement strand
GCATTGGACACCAGCACCACGTCAGAAGTCGCCAAGAAAAGCGCGCCCTCTCCACCACCTTCACCAACCAGCACGTTCGAATGTTGCCT
Source organism: Ottelia alismoides (assembly GCA_037367405.1). Lineage (NCBI taxonomy): Eukaryota > Viridiplantae > Streptophyta > Magnoliopsida > Alismatales > Hydrocharitaceae > Ottelia > Ottelia alismoides. The sequence continues at coordinate 599,911 of JAZKJV010008890.1, read as the reverse complement.
AGCCCCCGGACAAGATCTCCTCGAATGACCAAAGCAGCGGCAGGAGAAGCACCGAAGGGGTTGATTTCACACCCGAGCCCAGTGGTCGAGACCACCGCAGCGATAACAGCCCCGACCGAACGGCGAGACCAACGGCGGCCCACGCTCAGGCCTAGAAGCAGCCGAAACCCGCCTCCTGCGTCGCCCTTCCACCAACTGCCAGCTTCCCTCTGCAGCCGAAGCCCCGCACTCAGCCGAACCGGGCACCTCTCCCGGACCAAAACACGGTCATTACCAAGCCTACCGCGCCCAGGCATCCGCGCAGGCAGATCATCGCCACGGCGACCACCGGTGCAGAAAGACGCCGCACCCAGGCCTCCCCGCACACCCTCACGTTGGCCACCACACCCCAGCGACCGAAGCAGACTCCACCTGCGCGCTCGCAGGCGACTCCCGACCCGCTCCCGCTGGCGACCCCCTTCGCTCACGCGCTGAGAGAGGACCCCAGCATCTCGAACCCCCAACACGATAGCACCGCCTCCAGACGAGAAAGCCGACCCGAGATCGCGCCTCCAGTCCCAGACCTCTCTGCCCGAGCGACGCAGAACCCCTCCCGAGCACTCGCGCGCGCGGAGAGAGACACCAGCAAGGAGGCTAGCCCCGCCAGAGCAACGCGAACCCTCCCCCAAACCCTTGCGATCGCGGGTGGAGATGCCACCAGGGAGGCGCGTTGGCCCCGCAGCCCTAGGCGACATCACTCCAGCGTTGTCTAGAAATCAACTTCTGCCATAAAATGTTTCCATACCTTTTAATTCAATTTCTTCAAGCTATAAAATCCCTCAGGTTTTTTAAAGGAAAACCACAAACAAGGAGCAACATAGATGTCTCTTCGTACTTCATAGAATTAGGACACTTTTCTTAATAAATCATGAATATTCCTGGAAGTGCAAGTATCACCATTACCGAGTGGCATTTGCAAGTTGATTCCATGAGATTTGCATAGCTAACCACAAAGTTGATAAGAAATCTGGGACATTGAAAGTATGATGGATCCCTTTTATGTAGAACTTGTTACAGAAAAACCCACCCATATTTGTACTTTTTCCCTGCGAGCCGAAAAGTCAAGGGGAGCTAATTAAGCAACAAACAGGGTTGAGATATTCACACGGTGGTCGAGAGACATGCTGCTGGATATGTGCAAGCTGTATCTTAAAGTAGGTGACAGTCTATACACTGGAGGAAAATCCCTTATATAGCAGCAAAAAATAACCCAACATGTACCTGATTGTATGCTAACTTTACTTGTTTTATTAAGTCAACATATACAAGAATTTCTATACTTGAGGGCTTTGCCGTGCTTTCAAGCTGTAATTTTTTTGACGAGTTATCATAATGTCAAACCAATAAAGAGGATAGTTAGATCCACCACCAATAGCAGGCGGCCAACCACGTGAATATGAGCACAGTAAGGTGCTAAGATTCCTTCTAAGTAAACAACATTAACTATGAATACTAACATCCAAAATTCAAATAGATATCTAGAACATCCCTTTAATGATCAAAACCTTCCATTTAAACAAAAAGATGCCTACTTAAGGGCACGGGATGCAAGGGAAAAGAGTGGTTATCCAGAGCAAGAAAAAATACTTTTTTGGGCAACCTTTGGATTTGTTATCCTCCGTTAGAAGGTTTTGGATTGTGGAGAAGAGAGACAAATGGGATATCTATTCCATAGGGGTAGGATCTCTTATATAGAGAGAAAACCCCAGAAAGTACAAGAGGAAAAATACATAAATACCTCTGAGGGGTTACGGAACCCGAAGGGTTACGGAACCCGAAGGATTACAAATATAATTGTAATATAATAATTCTAACACTCCCCCTCAAGTTGGAGCATATCTGTCGATCATGCCCAACTTGGATACTAAGTACATGAGGCGCTTCCTTGGAAGAGCCTTTGTGAGGATGTCTGCAAGTTGAAGTTCAGTGGAGATATGGAGTGTTGATTCGTCCTCCTTGTACTGCATCACGAATAAAATGGCAATCAACTTCAATGTGTTTTGCCCAGTGTTGCAATAGTTGGCCGACTATACCGAATAGTCGGTCCGACTATGCGGTGCGGGGGGTACCCGACTGAATAGACCTCCAGTCGGGCAATAGTCGGCCCAACCGAATAGTCGGCCGACTATTCGGCCGACTGGACCGACTATTCGGCCGACTGGACCGACTATGAGGCCGACTGGACCGACTGGACCGACTATGAGGCAGACTGGAGTTCGACTTTTCATATTTTTATTTTTTATTTTCAATTTTCAAATTTTATGGGCTACGTTTTACCACGGTATCACCACCAATGTCAAATTCTATATATCTATTATATTGATGGGTACTTTTATCTTGGATTCATGTTAAATAATGACCATATATGTATAAAAATATAAGAATATATGTATTATAAATAATTTTTATATTAAAAAATACAAAACCGAATAATTCCGAATAGTCGCCCGAATACCGATTATTCTCTATTCAGTGACCCCTCCGACTAAATACCGAATACCGTCTTCTGCAACACTGGTTTTGCCCGCTTATGGAAAGCTGGATTGGTGGTGATGTACGACATGTAGCAGACTTGTTATCGCAGTATAAGGGTACAGGAGTGGCGACTGACATGCAAAGTTCTGTTAGGAAAGAAACAAGCCATGTGATCTCACATGTGGCCTGAGCCATTGCCCTGTATTCTGCTTCCGCACTGGATCTGGATACCACCGCATGCTTCTTGCTTCGCCAAGTGATAAGGTTATCCCCAACAAACATGGTGTATCTTGTAGTGGATCGGCGGTCCTCGGGAAAGCTAGCACAGTCAAAATCTGTATAGGCGGAGATATTAGTGTGTCCATTCACCCCATAGAAAAGTCCACGTCCGGGAGATTCCTTCAAATATCGAAGGATCAAAAGAACATCTTACCAGTGAATGTAAAGAGGCTTCTCCATATGTTGATTGGCTCTGCTTACAGCATATGATATATCTGGCCCACTAAGCTTCTGTATCGTGTTGCATCCTCAAAAGATGGATTAGTAAATGTTGAATATTTTCTCACTTATGCAAGGATGCCAGATGGCTTGCATCCAAGAAGTCCTGCCTCAGTCAGAATATCGAGGAAATACTTTCTCTCTGAAAGATGGAGCCCCTCTATAGTGTGTATTACTTCAATACCAAGAAAATAACAAAGTTGGCTGAGATCTTTCGTGACAAAAACCTTTTAAAAGAAGGTCTTGGTCTCTTGAATACCATCTACATCATCTCATGTGATAACCATATCATTAACATAGACAGCAAGGATGATCGCGACAGTAGACCGCCGTTTAACAAAGACAAAGTAGTCAGATATTGTCCTCTGAAAACCAAGTGTGTTAATCTTCGCAGTGAGCCTGTCAAACAGTGCTCTTGGGCTCTGCTTCAGGCCATAAATGGCCTTGTGTAGTCGACATACATGCTCCCCCTCAACTACATACCCCAGCGGTTGCATCATGTAGACCTCCTCCTCAAGATCACCATAAAGAAAGGTGTTCTTCACATCAAGTTTATAAATGGGCCAAGCCTTGTTGGCAGCAACAGAGAGAATGGTATGTATCAACTCCATTCTGACAACAGGCGAGAAGATCTCAAAATAATCAACTCCAAAGGTTTGTGTGAAACCTTTGGCAACAAGTCTGGCTTTCAGCCTATCAATAGAACCATCAAGCGATTGTTTGGTCGTAAAGACCCATCGACAAGCTACAAGGCGAACTCCCGGGGGTACTGCACAAGATCCCATGTGCCCCGGGAGGTAAGTGCATCCATCTCCTCATCCATGGCATGTCGCCAGCCATGATCCTGCATTGCACTGAAATGATCTCGTGGAACGGTAATAGCATTCAGAGCATCTACAAATATCTTGTCACAGCTAGATAAACCATCTGTAGAAGTAAAATGTGACATGAGGTGATACGTACATTTCCTTTTTTGCTTGCGTAGAGCTATAGGAAACTCCCCAGGTACATCCGAGACAGCAGTGGTGGGAGCACTCGAAGTGGTCATATCGTCATGCATAAAAGGTACAGGCAAAGGTACAGACACGGGTGTAGAAGGTATAGAGGTACGTTGGCAACTATAGACGATTGGTGGAGGAGGGAGGTCCAGAGGAATATCACTCACAGTCAGTGTGAAATAACTTGTTTGCTTAAAGAAGGTGACATCATCAGACACATAGTATCGATGTCCAACAGGATCATAGCAGCGATAGCCTTTCTGGGAACGAGAGTACCCAAGAAAGACGCATTTGATGGCACGAGAGGATAATTTGTCAGCTGCATGAAAGTCATGAACAAAGACAATACAACCAAAAATTCGCAGAGGTATGGGAAAAGGAGACTCGGTAGGGTAAACTAAAGAAAATGGAGTTGCCCCTTTGAGAACACATGAAGGAACACGGTTGATGAGATACACTGCAGTAAGGATAACATCTCTCCAATATTGTTTAGGAACGCGCATTTGACTAAGAAGAGATCTGGTAACATTTAGCAAGTGTCGGAGTTTCCTCTCAGCTATACCATTTTGTTGTAAGGTATATGGACATGATGTTTGGCGAACAGTTCCCTGAGATGCAAAGAAAGAGGTCAAGTCATGTTGGGTTAACTCAAGAGCATTGTCGGTACGAATGATCTTAACAATGCTAGAAAAGTAAGTTTTAACATATTGAAAGAAATTTCTGACAATTTGATTAATCTCCGAACGCTCCTTTATTAGATATACCCAAGAAGATCGACTATAATCATCAACGAAAACTATAAAATAGCGATGACCACTTAATGTGCGGATCGGACTAGGTCCCCAAACATCACAATGAACAAGATGAAAAGCAGCAGTACTACGAAACTCAGTACGAACTGGAAACGAAGTTCGATGGTGTTTCCCGAACTCACATGCCTCGTACTGAAAGGGCTTCAGAGCAGAGAGTTAAGGAAACATCATAGAGATGGCCTTGGCAAAGGGATGCCCAAGGCGCAGATGACAAAGGAGTGGATCTTCGAAGATAGACGTAACACCAAATAAATTGGAGTTTGAGGGTATGTCACAGTAATATAGGTCATTCTTCTCATGACCCTCACTAAAAATCTGCCTTGTCCGAATGTCCTGAAAAAAACAACAAGACTCATCAAATATCACATGACAATGAAGCTCAACATAAAGCTTGTGAACTGACAACAAGCTAAAAGGAAAATCAGGAGCACAGTGAACCCTCGAAAGTCGGAGCTTGGAAGAGAATTCCATAGTTCCGACAGTAGTAATCTGTGTTTGAGTCCCACTAGCGACTCGAACTGACTTACAGAGGTAGATGGTATGGAAGAGGTGCGCAGACCACCTTCTCCAGTGAGATGAGTAGAGGCGTCGGAATCAATAATCCAAGCTAGTGTAGGAGTGATAGCAGAGTTGGCTATTATACCTGAAGGAGTAGCTAGAGCAGCAGTTGTAGTGTTACTAGTGGCGGCAGCCCCTGGAATCTGAAGGATTTACATTAGACGAGAGCAATATACATCATTAAGATGAACAGTCTTGCCACTGGGGGTAGGCGATACCTCTTCCACATCATAGGCATTCTCATAAGCATTATTGGCGTGATAACAAGGTACGGCAAACTTCTGCCAGCATCGTTCAGTCGGGTGGAGTCTCGCCCATGACCACGACCAAAGTCATGACCTCATCCAGATTCCCGTCCACGACCACGACTTGGATCACGACCGCGTCCTCCCCGCAAGTCGTATCTGCCTCCTCTTCCAGATGATGCGATGTGTGCAGTTGAAGGTAAGACGGAAGGTCGGGCAGCGGATGTCTCGAGCTCCTCAAGTCGGCCAAAGATGGCCTTCATTATTGGTAGTGTGTCTGATATAAGAAATTGCTCTTTCGCTGCATGGTATCTAGAATGCAAGCCACCAAGGAAGCGGTATACCTGCCAGTCAGAACACTCTTGTATCTGTTTGGTGCAACATGAGGGCTGGAATATTTTTTTTGAATAAGAAAACGGGGGATCCCTCCCGAGGCAGGAGTCACCACACCACGGCATTCATTAATAAAGGAGAGGGTACATCAGATTGATATCTAGAAATTGTATAAAGCATTACAGTGTGCAAGAGCATTTTCAAAGTAAAACCGCTGCCCCTTGAAGATGGTATCATTCCTACCAAGCCAAATAGCCCAGAGCGCGGCAAAAGGCTTGGAGACATCATCGGGAGACCCAAGTCCGACCGCCCGAATCGATCTCCAAAACTGTACCGCATCGGATGCCCGGACCCACCCCAAAGAATCCCAAACCTTTGTCGAAGATCTGCATCCAAAGAAAATGTGGTCTACATCCTCCATCTCGTCCTCGCATCCGTCACACTTTAAATCCGTCCCACCCATAATTCTGCCCCATCTCACTTTATCACAAATACGATCTCTCCTCAGGCACCAAAGAAAGACCTTAACCCGAGTAGGAATCTTAGCCGGCCAAATCACCTTCAAGTCAGTACATAGGTCTTCGTCGCACTCCGCCATATCACCACTCAGCTTCCGATATGCAATCTTCACCGAGAACTTACCATCATCCCACACAAAATGGTTCGGGTTGCCCGACATCTTCCCAACAGGGGGAATCTCCGACAGCATCCGCAAAAAATCTTGCAACCTCTGATCCGAGAGAGCCGCACGGAACCTCGGCGCCCACGACCCAAAGTCGACAACCTCCGCCACCCGCACCCCCCCTGTCCACGGCTAACGCCATCAACCTTGGAAAGCGGTAGGCCAAAGCCCCCTCCCCCGTCCAGTCATACAGCCAAAAACGGAACTGGAGAACATCTCCTAACTTCGGCCTAAGAAGAGGTCGGAGCCCCGGAATCACGGCACGGATCCCACTCCACAAGGAAGACTCATGACGCTTTCTCACTGCCACCAACTCCCCTGTCACACCATATATCTCTCTCAGCAACTGCAAAACTGGCCCATTTGGCTAACAAGACTTTGTTCATTGATTCCACATCCCTGACACCTAGGCCCCCCTCTGCAATAGGTACAGGCAGCAAGATCTTTCCAAGCCATCAAGTGCAACCCCCTCGTTGTCTGCCTTCCATCTGACCAGAAAAAAGATCTCATCAAAGTCTCCACCTTCCTTCTAACACCAACAGGCATTAATCTAGTCGATAAGAAAAAAATCGGAATAGTCAAAAGAACATGCTTCAGAAGTGTAAGGTTCCCACCCTTGGATAAAGTGGTAGCCTTCCACCCATCCAACCTCTCCTCCATTCTCCGAAGAATACAGTCCCAATCGGACTTCCTCAGCCCACCCTCAACCAGTGGCAACCCCAGATAGGTTATGGTTAATCTCCCCAGGGGGCATCCTATCCACTCCGCCAGCATGTTACTCTCCTCGCCATCCATTCCCATTGGAACAAGGGCCGACTTCTGCCTGTTAATCTGCAGCCCTGAGAGGCAGCCAAACAAATCCACCAAAACAGCTGCACTGTGGTTCTGTTCCTTCGTCCCTCCCAGGAAGATCAGCGTGTCGTCCGCATATTGTAACACCAGGACTGAGATGTCCGCCATTCTGAAACCCTCACACCAGTTCTCTTCAACCGCCCGTTGGAACAAGACCGTAAGACAATCCGCAACCAACACAAAAAGCAGGGGAGTAAGGGGGCAACCCTGACGCACCCCCCTCTGCGGTTGGAACCATCCCCTCTCTGGCCTCCCATTAACCAATACAGAGCATGAGCTAGTGGTGATGCATCTCTTAACCCAAGCAATCCATTCTTCCGAGAATCCCCTTTTCTGCAGCGCTGTCCACAGAAATCTCCAACTGACACAATCGTAGGCCTTGACGTAGTCAATCTTCCAAACAGCCCCCTTTTTTTGAGACCTCTTCCATTCACGACAGATTTCCGAAGCAGTCACGATTCCATCCTCCATACACCGCCCCTGAATGAACGCGGACTGAGCTGGTAAGATCACAGAGGACAGGACACCTCTAAGTCTGCTCGCCAGCACCTCGGCGATAATGAGATAAATGCCACTGGAAATAGAAATCAGCCTGTAGTCCCCAACCCCCACTGGGGTCTCTTTCTTCGGCAGCAAAAAAATCAATGCCCTGTTGACTTTCTCAAAACTCATGTTGTCGGCCCTGAATTCAGTCAGAACCTCCAAAATGTCACCCTTCAGCAGATCCCAAACCTCCCGGTAGAAGGATATAGAGAAGCCATCCGGGCCAGGGACCCCGTCCGCATTCAGATCCCAAATCGCCCTGCGCACCTCATCCTCCGTAAAGGCGGCCACTAACAAATCAGCTTGGGTACCACTCAAAGACCCCGCCCCCCGTCCGGTCCAGCCTCAGCCATTCTCCACCGACACTCTCCTCGAAGCCCTCACAAAGTGCTCCCGCAATGCGACACCAATGTCCCTCTCGCCCGACACTTTTTGGCCCTCCACCTCCATCTCATGCAAGAAACTCCTTCTCCTCCTTCCGGACGCCACGGAATGGAAGTATCGCGTGTTCGCGTCACCTTCCCTTAGCCACTTCTGCCTCGCTCTCTGTCGCCAATGAACCTCCTCCTTTCTGTCCTCCCGAAAAACCGCCTCCAACCATGCTGCCCTCTCCTCCACCTCCTCCGGAGTCAGTCCCCGACCATCATCTAGCCCATCTAATCTACCGATCCCTGCCTCTGCCTCGGCCATGACGGCATGCCGCCTCCTGGCGACATCCTTCCCAAAAGCCAACAGCATCGCCTTAGGGAGTCCAGTTTAGCCGCAAATCGCGACACCGCCGAGCCCGACACCGCCAAGGCCCGCCAGTGATTCGTCACTAGGTCCCGGAAGCCCTCCTCCAACAGCCACTTCTTCTCAAAGCGAAAGGAGAACCGAGCCAAGCGCTCCTTCCCAGAAAACCAAAGAACAGGAGCATGATCAGATAGAGTCTTCGGATGAGCCCAAGCCTCGCTAGCGGGAAAGCCTCCCCTGCCTCAACCGACATCAGGAACCTGTCAAGTCTGGACCTCGATCTCATGTTCCTCCAAGTGTACTTGCAGCCGGCCGCATCCACAACAGACAACCCCAGAGAACGAACCACCTGCCTAATATCAGCATATCCAGGATCAGAACCACTGCTCCCCCCCCCCCCCGACTTGTCGTCCGGGAACAATGTGACATTGAATTCGCCACCAATGAACCAAAATCCATCGCCAACCTCAGGCACAACACTCTCCAAATCTGCAGCCAAGCTACCATCCTCTCATCGACACGGGCCATAAACATTAGTGACGTACAAACAAAACCCATCCGCTCTCCGCCGCAGCCTCACTGACAATGTGAATTGGGAGGCGGAAGTCCCCAGCAAATCGAACGAATCGGACCGTCAACCTGAAAGTAGCCCCCCCGAAGCACCTGTTGCCACTTTCTCAACCACCGCGAAAACCTCCCCCTACTCATCTCCCGTTGCATGTGGTCATCCAAAGACTGCAATTTAGTCTCCTGAAGTAAGAAGATATCTGCCCCAGCCTCTCTCACCAGATTCTGCACCCCGAGCCTCTTTTCGGGCCGGCTCAGGCCCCTCACGTTCAAAGATAGCAGCTTCATTTAAACAACGAAACGTCCATCTTCCTCGGGGGAATAATCCCCAAGCGCCACGCCAAATCCCTGTCAAGAGCAGCAAAACGGTTCCGCACCACCAACGGGCTAGTCTCCCCCAAACTAACAACCTCAGCAGCCGCCCCTGATGCCAACAAGGCCCTCATGCATCCCTCGCCACCTTCTATGCCCTCCGCTCCCCTTCCCCCCCCCCCTCATACGCTAAACCGAAACGTCGTTGTCGCGGCTCCACCCTTTCCAGAAGTGGCAAAGACCCACCCAACACCCCCAAACCAACCGAGACACCTCCACCCCCAACCGAGCCCTCCTACCACACTGCAGACTCTGACGCGCCAGCCTCCCCTACCAGGGGGGACCCTCGGCCCCCCTGACCAGCAAGCCGCTCCCCCATAGATACCTCCAGCCGCGAACTGGTCGCAGCTCCCCCCATCTCACAACCGCCTCAAAGAGCCAGTCCCTCCACACCTCGGGCCGAAACCCCCTCCCCCCCCCCTCATCCTCCACCACCGGAATCACAGGCGCCACCTCAGAATCAAAGAAACGAAGCGGTTTACGACCGACCAGGATCCAACCCGTCAGAACGCACATTCGCCCTTGCGCCATCAGACCACGTCCCACCACCTCCCAAGACTTCTCCTGCACCAACAGCATGGGCTCCACCACCTCCCAAAGCGTCTCCCGCACCAACCGCAAGACGCCAAGGCAGAGGAACCGCCACCAATCTCGAAAACCCCACCGCTGAAATGGCGTCGAACCGAATTGCCTCCCTCGGGGAACGTGGCACACTCGGAAGCCGTCCCTACGCACACGGCTGCTCCACCCCCGGAAGCCGAGCCACCTCCACAGCATCAGAATGCTGCTCTGACTCTCCACTACCTGACGACACCTCGGCCTACGGGATCTCCGTCCAGCAACACCCAGCCGCCTGAAGAGCCACCCAAGCATCCGCGGCCACCAGCTCAAGAAGCAGTCGCCTACCATCCAGCCGAACCTCCCACCAACCCATCTTCTCGGTCCCAACCGGCCTCACCCGAATCACCACCTCCAAAGGCTGACCGGGATGACAACCCGAACTCTCAACGAATTTAATTACAACAACGCCACGCAGCAACCCTGAAATGCACTCCCTCGTCCTCGCCCCCAGCGGAAGCCCCCTGACAACGACCTTCTCCACCCTACCAGGCTGCACGGTAACATCCCACTCTCTCGGCCTCCGCTACTTCAACCGCAAGTTCCCAGCCTCCGACCCGAGCAACAAGCTCCGCATCTCGGAGTCTCGAAGCCCCCTCGCCACCGCCCTCCATGGAGAAAGCCGAGTCACATCACCCTTAAAAGAAGCCTTGGACACGAGGCCCACGTCAGAAGTCGCCAAGAAAAGAGCCCCCTCACCACCACCCTCGCCAACAAACACATCAGCAAGAAGCACAGCTTTTGGGCAGCACCTTCGAGAATGACCGAAGCACCGGCAAGAGAAACAACGCAAGGGCTCCCGACACTCCCGCGCCCAATGGTCCAGACCGCCGCAGCGGAAACATCCCCGCCCGAACGGAGAGAACTTCGGTGGCCCACGCCCAGGAGCTGCAACAAGCCTCCCTCTCAGACGGCCCACCACCAGGCGCCATCCCTCATCCTCGTCAGTGCCCTTGCCCGGAACCGAGCCCACACGCCCTTGCACGGAAACGCACACCGGCGCACAAACCTGCCGAACCTCGCGCTGCACCCTACCAGCCCTTCCCGCTATCTGCTGCACTCCCTCGTGGCCGAGCACGCCCCCCAAGACGGAAGGCGTGCGACCAGGCAACCTGACGACCCTGCAACCCTGCACGGAACCACACAGTGGCACACTCGCCAAAGAGCAGCACCCCTGGCGAGCCTGTCGAAGCTCGTCGAGAGGGCTACACCCTGCCGAATCCCGCCGTGAGCGGCGCACGGGGATGCTTCCGCCGCAGACAGGTGTACCCTGCCTAAGCGCGTCGCGAGCCAAAGCACCATCGATCGCGCCGCACAGACTCGCCTCAGACCTAGCATCAAGGCGCACTCGCGCGCCGCCAAACGCCTCCACTCGCTCGCGTCGGACGCCCTCGCCACGATCGCGAGCGGAAACGCCCCTCTGCGCCCTAACTCGCATCGCCCTCAACCCTCACCCAGAACATGACACGTTATCGAGATTTCGAAAGAAAGTGTAGAGCAAGTTGTAGGCTTTGTCCATGAGGGCTGGAATATTGCAAGCTCCTCATACAGGCTGGATAGATACCTATAGTACTCGATGAGGGTGGAATCAGTCTGAGATGCCGACCAGATTCGGCTGTAAATGTCTGCAAGGCGTGACTTCGTCTTCTTCTGGAAGTATGTTTGCTCGAGATCCTCCCACATTTTCTTTGCCGTATTTTTGTAAAGAAGATCTGAGGCAATGTAAGCCTCAACATTGTTGGTCATCCAGTTTATAACCAAATAGTTGTCAGTCCGCCAGTTGTCATACTCTTTGTTCTTTTCATCTAAAGGGTCTTTAGTCAAAATGTAGAGTTTCCTCTGACCACCAATGAACACCATAAAAGATCGAGACCAGAGCACGTAATTTTATGTGCCCTTGAGTTTGATAGTAGCGCCTTGTGCCATAAAATTCGTGGTCAAGGGCTTTGTCTCGGTAGAAGAAGGCGTCATGGTGGTCTTAAAATAAAAAGAAGATCATGTGATCAACTAAGGATGCATATAAGAGCTAAAAAATACCTTATAACTCAAGTTTGCCCTTGAAGAAGGGTTGAAAACCCTCAATGGACAGCAGATCTGGATTCTTGGAAAGGTCCGCGATGAGTTTTGGATCTCCAAAGAGTCCTACGGTACCCGTGGAGGATAGTTGTGGGGCTAACGACCTTCGTAGGAGGTCCTGAAAATGCAAGATAGTGCTAGCGGAAGGATTGTTGCACTGGAGGTGATTGGAGGGCCTTGCGTGGGCCCTAATTCAGGGAAGAGGGCCCGCGCAGGTTTTTGCGAGGTTTGAAGGTGGCGGTAGGGATTTTAGATCAGAACCCCGGTCTATGATCGTTGCTCCGATACTATGTGGAGAAGAGAGACAAATGGGATATCTATTCCATAGGGCTAGGGTCTCTTATATAAAGAGAAAACCCTAGAGAGTACATAAGGAAAATTACATAAATACCCCTAAGGGGTTACGGGACCCGAAGGGTTGAAGGTTACGGAACCCGAAGGGTTAAGGGATACAGAACCCGTAGAGTTACAAATATAATTGTAATGTAATAATTCTAACATGGATCAAAGTCATAACAGGGATAAGAACCCTCCAAACATTTTTATGTAGGACAAAACATACTTTTTTTCCTGTTACAAAAATACATCACAAAAAGTTCGTTATATAAAGAACATGGGGATGCATGCCAGCATGGAGATTGAGAAAATAAATACAGCTTCATCCCCCCAACCATGGAATGATCCCAAAGAATTCATGCCATGTGTTGAAGGGAGAGCCTGTGCAAAGGAAAATGAATGAGGGCATGGTAATTTTTAGATCGGTCTTTTAACAAAAAAAACCGTTCTTCTATTGTTTTAAAAGGTCACCTTTTCAATCCCTTCAGGTTGTAAATCCCTCAGCACTCATAAAAGAAATAAGAAATGCTCCACCTAATAGGGCAACATGAACATCTCTTAGGACACCTTTATCAAGAAAAAATGAGTACTTCCCGACAGTGCAAGCATAACCAGTATCTGGTATTTATTTGTAACACGTAAGCATTGATTCCGCAGGACTTGCGTAGCTTAATCACAAAGATGATTAGAAATCCTTCCATGCAATAGAGGAAAATCATTACATTTTTAAACTAACTCCAAAAACAATTTCAGCTTGTATTTGAATGCAAGCTAACTTCACTTGTTTTCATAAGTCGACCTATGCAAAATTCATTTTTGTTAGGAGTTTGCAACGCCTTCAAGCTGCAAGTCTTTGTGATAATTTAACATATATTACATTTACTGTTACTTATAATTTATGAAGACGATATTTAGATCCACTGCCGATAGTAGGTGAACACTAGTCCAACAACGTTAACATGGGCATGGCAAGGTCAATAGTTTCCTTGTAAAAAGTACATAACACCACATTCCCTCCCTGATATAACGCAAGCTCGTACTTGAATGTGAAGTAGATATGTAGAACATCGTCAAAGTGTCAAAACCATTTACCCGGTTCCAAAAAAATCTTAATAATGTAATTAAAAGTCAATATAGTTGGTATTGGCATTTGAGAAAATAGTTCCAAGCATCTCAGAAAGCCATCTCGAAAGGGAGCTTCACTTGGCATATTTTACAAGTAGAGTAAAAACATCTTGCAGATTTAGTATTTCTATATTTGTTGTGTGGGGTTCTCCGTAAAGAGTGCGTGGAAAACGAAATATATGTGGCAATGCCATTTGGGAAATAGTTCCGAGCATCTTAAAAAGTCACCATATTCCTTCACCTAATTTTAAAAGATGTCTATGAAGAGGCATTAAATGTAAGTAGAAAAGGGTGGTCAATGAAGAAACAATTTTCTTGGGCATCCCTTGGACTTGTTAAAGCCCTCTTCCTCCTTAGCTTTTTCGTCTTCTCTAATTTACTCCCATTCTCCGACTCCGTTTTAAATCTATCTCATGCAGACTGAAATCCAACGTGAAGTTATGAGCGGGCTTCCTTAAAAATGATTTGGATTCGAATCCAATTCATTAGAACCATAGCAAAGCTGATTCCTTCTCATAGTAAAGATTGTTATCCACGAGTTAGGAGGAAATAGCTACTTAATGTACACATGGGACATGTCTAGGGACCACAGATATTAGAGGAGGTTGTAACATCTCAACCAAAATCCACTTTAATAGTTAAGCATATGTTCTTTGATGCAAACACGATTCGGCGTCGACGATAAAATTTGTAATATTTGAACGGTGGAATTTCGGTGGAGAAAATAGAGGGGTTGAGAAGAAGAACACGCCTGTTGCGCGAGGTTGAAGAAGAAAGAACGCGCAGACCACGGGGAGAGAGAGATAAAGAGAGAGAATAAATCTCAAATTGATAACATACTGAACTGTCTCTAAACAATGGACCCTCATCCCTTTATATAGGAGGGATGAGTTTACAAAAATAGTAAACTAATTTAATTGACAACTAATTATCCTAATTAGACTCTAACTAATTAACCGACTAATTTAAAAATCAAATCTACAACTAATTTATTGAGATCACAGGCGATCTCATTTATTTAATTAAGGACACGACCATTTAAATAAACGTAAATAAAATTGGCCACTAAAATTAGATAAATATTTGGCCCTATATTTTGACTTCACGCTGCATCAACTCTCCTCCGCTTTTAAAAATTCGTCTCCCGACGAAGTGCCTGATGTAGATGCATGTTGGAGAATTCATCCTTGAACTATAGCTTCAAACTCTTTCAATTAGGTCTTTTTCAATGTTACGTTTGTAGTCCTTTCTATTCGAGGGCTTCCCTGCAATTTTCGTACCCCTTCATTACAAATTATTTTGTGAGAGGAGCCTTTGAACCTTCCCTTTGAATAAAAACCTTTGCTTAGGGGGGTCGTGTAATTTTTCCAAAATATCCCTTCCCTCAATTGAGGGGATTCGATGGGAGGGACTTCCGCAACCCTCGTTAGGGTTCCACGCCTCCCTGATAAGGGGCGGCGCTGGGACTGCTGTGGGCGGCTGTCGCACCGCTGAGGGGGAGGAAAGGCGCGGGTTTGGCAGGACGCCGTTGGGAGGAAGGGAGCGGCGCGATGGTGAGGGAGGGTGCTTGCAGCGGTGGCGGTGCCGCGGGGAGACGGGGGCGAGGCGTTGGGTGCGCGGTGGAGTGGTGGGCCTGCGCTGGTGCGGGTGAGGGCGAGGGCAGGGCGCGGTGCGCGCGAGAGGGCGGGGTTGGGAAGGAGGTGGCGGTGTGGGTTGGAGTCGGGAGGAAGCGGGGGCGCCGGCGGGAGGGGTGGGTTGCTGGTGTGCGGGGGATTGGCGCGGGGTTGTGGATGGCGAAGGCGGGGCTGGGTGGGTCGGACCTGGGTGGTGAGGCGTGGGTGGGGAGTAGGGAGGATGGCGAGGGCGAGGCAAGGTCGCGGGGGTGGCGCCAGCGGGAGAACGCGCGGGGGGTTAGCTGGGGCTGGGGGGGGGGGGGGTATCACAGGGGGTTTGAGGGTCGTGGGAGGGGCTGGCGTGGCCAGAGGGGTCGCTGGAGGGGCCGGGGCTGCAGCGGGGGTTGGCGGCAGGGCTGCCGCTGAGGCGTTGGCCGACTCCGGGGGGTTTTGCAGGTCTGAGATTACCTGGACAGCCATGTTTTCGTCGTTTTTTCCTTCCGAACTGGTCTGAACCACGGGCAGTTTGTCGTGGACGGCGAGCTTCTCATCTTCAACTTCGCGTTCGGTGGTTGGCGGCTTTGATTGGGCGCGTAGGTACTCGAAATCAGCCCTAAGTTCTCGACGCATGGACTCGAAGTTGGCTTGTATCTCGAGTAGCATGCTTCTCATCTTCTCGTTGTGGGCGTCGTCGGTTCGTTGTTTTCGTTCGTATGAACGATAGTCCCTTGATATATGTCGGTGCGAACGTCTGGACGGATCGTCAGATCGTGAGGATGATCTGTAGACCATGCTCTGATACCAAATGATGCAAACACGATTCGGCGTCGACGATAAAATTTGTAATATTTGAACGGTGGAATTTCGGTGGAGAAAATAGAGGGGTTGAGAAGAAGAACACGCCTGTTGCGCGAGGTTGAAGAAGAAAGAACGCGCAGACCGCGGGGAGAGAGAGAGATAAAGAGAGAGAATAAATCTCAAATTGATAACATACTAAACTGTCTCTAAACAATGGACCCTCATCCCTTTATATAGGAGGGATGAGTTTACAAAAATAGTAAACTAATTTAATTGACAACTAATTATCCTAATTAGACTCTAACTAATTAACCGATTAATTTAAAAATCAAATCTACAACTAATTTATTGAGATCACAGGCGATCTCATTTATTTAATTAAGGTCACGTCACACGACCATTTAAATAAACGTAAATAAAATTGGCCACTAAAATTAGATAAATATTTGACCCTATATTTTGACTTCACGCTGCATCATTCTTCCGTATTAATCATACCAATTATCCGTTATCAAATAATCCATATTCACCAAGGATGAGAGTGGCTACTAAGCATTTCGGGTCTAGGTGAGCTCAAACCCATCAAATGTCATAACCAGTTTTCCTCACTGATTGTTCAGGTCTAAACACCAGTCACTACGAAAATCTTGCCGTTTTCATGATAAAAAAAACTGGTGTTGTGGAATGTTTATCAAAACTACCCCCCAAGCACCTACCAACCCCAAGCATAAATGCGAATGTCACAAAACAAACAGCAGTACCTCAAAATGGAATCATTGCAACAAAAAAAGGGAACTCATGTCGTAAAGAATTACGGTGTGCGAGAGTGGCGGTCCCTGGAGTTGACGGCGAGAGGGTCGGAGACACAGATGGACTGAACCGCGACGGCGTCTCCAGCCCTCGCAGCGGCGTGGGGAGGCTCCTCTGGTTGTGCTCCTCCTCTTCCTCCTCTCTGACCTGAGGGTTTTCGCGGGTTTCCCATGAAGAGATCTTCTCTCCTTTTTGGTTCTCCTTCGGGGGCAAAGTGAGAAGGGGGAGCTTCGAGCTTGTAGAATGAGGTTTCGAATGGGGGTATCGGGTCGGATCTCTTTGGCTCCGATTATTATATGGCTATTGAGTTGAAACTAGGATGTCCACGGTTAGTGGATTAGATGGATTGCTAATCCGATCTGTGTGGATTGTTAGTGGGTTATTAGATTGGTTGCTGATATATTCCGTGTGGACGAGCCTTAAATTCATAGATCTCCGACAACGAATTCATGATCTGAGTACTTAGAACTATTTGACTCGTGACATGCAGGATTACAACCCTATTGCCAATGAGTTCCCATGGGTCGACTCGGAAGCTCGACTTATTTTCTCATCCCTCCGACTCAAATACCCTAACTTGATGATTGACATTGATCCTCAAACTTGTTATTCATTTAGGTGCCATGCCTTTCTCTCATTCTTTGAGCGGTATTCCTTTCCTTTTTCATCCTGGCAATATGGTATTGGTATTATAGAAGCTACATCTCAGAGATTACGAGTTATTCAAGAGACTTAGGAAGGATCCTCTTTCGACTAATGTGCGATTGCAAGGACCATCGGTGGTGTCATGGGTGTGTTTTATGATTAGGGTTTCATGCAGTTGAGGAAGCAACTAATGTGGGCTCTATTTGTGGCCTGTGTGGAACATTATGGTGATGATGTCCATACTTTGGTGATAAGGCAATCACCCTCCAAGGATTCCAGACGAGCATTTGTTGATCGACGATGATGCGGTGCGGTGCAAGGGCAGGAGGCATAAGTCTTGTTTGAAAACAATGAGAAGTGTGACGCCACGAGACAGGAGATGTTGCATTTATAGCAACTATTTGTAGGGGAGGACGCCCATTGTTGCAAGGGGTGTCATTGTGCAACCCTAGTGTTATTATTAATATCCTTGTAGTTACATATTTGAGTTTTTTACCATTATTCTTATACTTGATTTTCTAAATCAAAGGCTTTGTTGAGCAACTATATATATCATAAAATTAATATAGACAAACAATGTATTATCCAATGCTTGTATATTTAAGCCACTACATAGAGTATTTCTATACCTGACAATATCCATTTTATCCATGTCTTTTTTACATCCATATCCGTTCTTAATGATATGGTAATAAGATTTCATATTCGCCAACATCCATATCTTCATATGTGCTCGTATTTAATAAATGGATAAGCATATAGTATCACATGTATTTGTATCCAAAAATCATATCTATCAATATTTGTATCTGCATCCGTGCTCGTGATTGTATAAGTGCATGTCCTCTTGCATCCCTACTTCTCATACTATATGTTCACCTAATACCCAAATGACCATCCCCAAATTTCAACGTCTTCTTCTGGTTCCAAAAGAATATATACTAAATTTTCATGCAAGAATTTGATACACCATCAATCATGTAAGATTAGATAACATGATCTAAGATATATCAAAATAAGATAAATATTAAAAAACATGTGTAGATAAAATAGCAACGTAATAGGGTGGTAAATTTAAAAAAAATGAAGTTTACTACCAAAAATATATTATCAAAAATGCAATAAAAATATTGGAGAGAGTTTTTTGCAGAGGTAGAGATTTATATCATCAGTTTATGAATAAAGAATCAATATATTGAATTCTTTACATGATTTGAGGGCTTGTGTTTGAACTAAAAGTGTATATGTCAGTTAAAATTTTGAAAAAAAAAAGTTCTGTCATTTAAGATGATGACATGAAAAGTGGTATGTCCACGCTAGTGCAGCAAATTTATACTATATTCTACATGTTTAATTATTTTTGATATTTTATATATTTTTCCACACTTATTTTTTTTAAGAATACAAAGATACATTATGATAAACCACCTTATCTTTCTTTCATTTCCTTCCACTTACCATCCAAACAACATCTCCTTCCCTTTTCCTCTCCTCTTGTTCAAATATCAAAAGAACGACAAATCATTAATTTCTTTCATGTTCCTTCCTTTACATATATTTCCCTTCTCTTTTTCCCCATTAACACTTCTGTCAAGCATAGATAAAATCGAATTCAATAAGGAGTTTTTGAACTTCTTTTCTTTGCTCACATGTCGTTGGAGTAAGTTTTTTTAGTTAGGATAGAGGCATAAGTTTCATTCATTCATAATAAGAGGAGAGGCTAGTTCATACTTTGAAGAGGCTAGATTATACTTTGAAAGGAACATAAAACTTTGTAAAATAAAAATTAGAAAAATACATAATCAAGAAAGTTGAGACAATATGAGTTGAACTACTTCAAACTTTTTGCCACTTCCCTCTTGCGTTAGGTAGGGTATATACTTTTTCTAGCTTCTATTTCCATCTTTCATATTTCGTTGTTATATAGCGATAGGTCAGTGAGGATACATATTACTAATATTTGAACATTTTGATACTTCTGTATATTTTAACTTCGTATATGTGTTATATATATACATTAGGATATGGATGGAAATGCATCCATGTTTCTCACTTACATATGGTACTACTTTAGAATTATTGTTAAATATATTCATATCTGGTATTTCTGAAGTATATGGATCCTTTTGGTGTGAAAAACATATTGGAAAACTTGCTGGTCCCAATAGTCAATCGATGTCAATTCATGCATAAGCATATTTTTAATGACAAAAATCATGATCAGCTATTGCATTTAGATTACAAAATTTTAGCAAGATATACATGCTAAGGATGAACAGGCTAAAGTGAAAGAAGGTTAGAGCCTATAACTAAGAGGAGGAGAAGAAGAAAAGGGACAAAATCGTAGCAAGAAATATCAAGTGAAGACAAAGGATAAATACTTGTTATTGAGTGGTTTGTAATATTCCTTGTTTGTATATTTTAGAAGTGATATCAACTTGTTGCATCATTATTCCATGCATTACAATTCGAAAATAGGTTCTCATACTTTATTAGTCAAGTAACTTCGTACCTTCTTATCCAAATCCGATAAGGCCAAGTGGGTACGACCTACTTGGTGAGTCAAACCAACTAGTGCACAAAGTCACTTTGACTTATCTAGACCAATGGCTTGGAATAACTTTACATTTGGAAGCTAATTAACCTAAATAAGTAGGTGATTGTGTGGGTCTACTTATGAACATGCTAAGGTAAAATTCTAAGTCTAAAAATCTAGATGAACCATTAAAAGTAGGACAAGTAACCAAACATGAAGTTAGAACAAGAGTCTCATGTATGTGATTTTCCAAACATGAGGGAACAAAGTGGAGGGCCTATATGTTAGAAATTTGGATGTGTCCAAGTTATATTATTGTTTTATGATAATAAGAGTTGTGAGTATGGATAGTAATGCGGATCTCATGATAGCTTCACTCAAAGGCATGAAGCATACAAGAGCTAAATATGGAGAATGAAAGACGAAAGGGAAGCTACTCAATTATTAAAGCACGTGATTTATCAAGGATGACAAAGTCAAGTGATAAAGAACAAACGGGATGTTATAGCTAATCCAAAGAAGAAGTAAGAAGACTTTTGGAATATGCATATACAAAAGAATACATACAAACGTACACACGTATATAGGTACATACATACGTGTTTATGTGTGTAAGGACCATTTCAAACGAGATTGGAGCTCACCATTTTCATGGTGAGTCGTCAACAAGATCCGTAGGATCTCAATCCAACGGGTGCTTCCAAAACGATATCCAAAAGAGTAGTTTTGTCATCTACATTCATTAAATTTAAATTTCATTTAATAGCTTCAAATTGTCATTTTAGATTTTTCTGGATTTGATATTTTTCATGAATACCTTTATTGATTAATTTCTAATTTCATTCTCAATAAATTTGGTTTAACCATATATTTGTAAACTCCAACAAGTTTTCTATAAAACTTTGATTCGTGTTTGTAAATAATGATACATTTATTTTTTACATGCCCAGTAATAGTTTTTAGTAAAGAAGTTTGTTGCTTTTGTAACATCTATATTCAAATTTGTAAATTTGACAATACATTCTCATATGATGATTTTTGTAAATGGGCATCTTCTTTTTATAAAATTGTGTGGATCGTTATGATGTTTTCGCTTTCCTTTGTAGTTTTCGTGTTCCTTTGAAAAAGTTGTGCTCCTTCGTAAGCATTTTATGCAAAATTTCATAAATTCAATATTCATAATCCTTTTTGTAAAGTTCATGTTCACTTTGTAATATCTGTATGTTATTTTGCAACAAAAAATGCAATGTGAGTAATTTATCGATTATATTTGGAAAGAATAGTATATCAAAATAATATGAGATTGTAAAATAGGAGAATCGTTATGTAAATTAAAATGCAATTATGTAAAATAAGTTCCAGCTCTGTTTGTTCATGGAAGAAAGGCTCATGGGTGGAGGTTTGATTATTTATAGGGTGACTTTGGAAACCAAGGATCAAATGACGTACATGATGTGATAAGATGGTAAATGTGCATCGAGTGGGTCTTCGTCTTTGAATTCCTTCTATGGTTCCACATAAGAATCCAATACAAATATAACCCACATGTCCAAATTAACTATAAGCTAGATGTCGTTTGACTTTTGTTTGGGTCATGGCGACCAATACTCCTAATATCATAAAAGCAATGCTGCAGAATAATAGGATTTGTTGCAATGTACTGACATGGGAACCAATAATAAAAATACGTAACATATTTACAAAAATAGTTTAGTTGTGGGCGACGTTGTGAGCAAAGGTAGGTGGTTGAGGTGTGGTGAGATGAAGATCAAACAGGGGAGTCTTCGAGCGAAGCTATCATTTAATTTTCATTCCCGACCTACAAGAAAAGTGAACGGGGCCATTATAGTTATTATGGTTCAAAGAATAGAAGATGGGTGGGCAAAGCTCAATTATTGGCGAAGGAGTGGAGCAAATCGGTGGAAGGTTGTGATGGGTAGAAAGGAAGGCATAGGGATTTGAGTATGTTGTAATTCATGCATGATGTTTGATCAGATTGGGGGTTTAGATGAATCAAAAAAGAAGATGCATGGGTTGGGTTTAAGGAGATATATCTGGGATTCACCTGAATTTGGAGGAGATATCCTTGACTCATGTTGCAACATCCCAGGCTTACGTCCCCGATGTTGGACATGCGAGCCCACGACGAGCCATTATGCAATAAATGTTACCACGAATGTCATTCCTTGATCTGAAATAAAGAAAAAATAATTTGCATAATAGGTCCCTTAATACAATTAGGGTATGTACCATGGCCATCTTAATAATCAGACAGCTATTGATTCAATTATTGAATCATAGAGGCTGGTGCTAGGATGAATATCTAAAGAGTTAGATTAAGGACTCATCAAGCATCGTCAAATGATTATTAAGAGGGGATCTCCAGACTGAGAAGGAGAGGACAATCCTTTTCCCTATAGGATGATATCTGACTGACCTCTTGATGTAGGTCCTCTGCATAGGAATAGAGCTTCAAAGGTGTCAGATTAATTAGGTCAAAGAGTTGACTTAACGAGATCGAGATAACCAAAGTCCTATGTCGTATGTTGTCACGATATAGGCACGCATCCTCTGATCGGAGATAGATGTGTTACTATGTCTGAGTATGAACATTTGGCAGACCAATAGGTTGATGATCTAACTAAGGTCTATACACCAGCGCGCTGGTGTGCATGCAAGGGCATATTATGAGTAATACGATCTCTCAAAAGGATCATACAAGTTCATTACTGAACCAGAAGATATGAGATCACTCGTGAGATATTGGGAAGAATCAAATTCCATCCACGATCGTCTCGCTTTGGAAGCTTGACTGAATTTGTAGGTTTGATATATGCTTTTGGAAAGTATACGATCAACACCTAGATATGATATCTGCTTTTGCAAAGCATATTATCGATATCAACTCCCAATGATCAAATTAAAAATTTATTGATGAAACCCTGAAGTAGACAGTTAAAATAGATCTAATACTTCAGGTTTATTTTGGGTCTTCCAGTGTGCAGGATGTACATGTATTAGGAATATCTGAGGGTGATGTTATCATAAACGATTGTATAACCATGACACTTTCATTCCTAGGGAGTGATGAAACGGGTATGGATTTTAGTGGCTCCTCTCAGTAGAGAAGTGATATGATCTTGGTCCAAATGTTGGACATTGATCTGAATGTGATTCAGATTGAATGAGAAGATTAGATTTACGGTCTTGATTTAACCAAGCATCTACGAGAGGCCCGGTAGATATGGATTTGAGATCTAACCTCAACGTCCAAGTCACTATACGTGGAACATACAATCGTCATGTCCTTATATCCAAGTATCCGCGAAGAAAGCACATTATCCTTGAAAGAGTTCAATGATAATTTCATTGTTGATATATGTATCTGAGCATTGAGAAAACTGATAACTAAATGTATTTTAATTATCATGAATAATATGAATTTGATTCATATTACAAGGAGAGTTGTCTAAGATAATTAAATGTGATTTAATGATCAAAGATGCAAATAATGTGAATGTGATTCATATTATTTGGGCACATAAGAATAGAGATCCAAGATGATTAAATGTGATTTAATTTATCATGGATCTGAATAATGCGGATAATAGTATCCTTATTAATCATATATATTATAAATGTGATTTATATTATATAAGAGAGAGTATGTCATGATTTATATTTGTTGATTAATTATTGATGTGAATTGGATTCACATTAGATAATGAATTGAACATGTAAATCACATTTTTATTTTGGGTTGTGAATGTGATTCACAATTTTCCAATGGTAAGATTGTAATATTCACAAAACAATTATGAATTATCTTTGTAGAATGATTTACAACAAGTGTTGATGTAAATCTTGGAGATTTTTAAGGAATAATTCAATCTCATGAGATTGCATGAGATTCCATCCTTCCATGTTGGAAGGGTGGATGGCCACCAAATCCTATTAGGAAAGGGTGGTCGTCCACTTTATTATATGGATGGATGTATTCAACATTCCATTATCTCCATATTTGATTGATTTAAATTTAAGATTAATTTATATTGATTTATTAATATATATATTTATTTAATCTAAATTAAATTAATTGTTGTTGTGTTTTTACAACAAAATCATGCTCACTGAAAGAAACACAAATCAATCTCATCCATTGATTTTGTGTAGTCCAAGGATTGTGATCCATGGACTCCCAAAATACTATATAAGAAGAGGTACCCCTTGCTCTTCAAGTAACAACAATTACATATGCTCTCTCTCTCCTTCTCTACACTCCATCTCCACCTCTCTCTCTCTTGTGGTTGTCCACCTTGATGCCTTAGAGAGAGTCATCATCGCTGCAAGGTCGTTGTTATGCTACCGGATTGCTTGATTGTGAATCTTCATATCCTTTAGTGTGCTTCGCTCGTGAAGATGACATCGGATCTCGTGTAACGATATCTGGATATTGTTGCTTGGATCATCAATATGGATTACGAGGAGCACACATTTTATCATGCGCTCGCAAGCGTCTCCTCTATCGGATCGGACTTGATATAAGAGGTCTCTTCGTTTAGAGACTCGATCACAACCACGCTTCAAGAGATAACTCTAATAATTATTTGCAGTTTAAATGAAATGATCCGAGAAGTGTTATTGGATCATGTCGCTTCATCGTATGATTTTTTTAAAAATTTCGCTACCTCGAGTAACTAGTGTGACTAGTCGCTTCCGATGGCATACAATGCGATCCTCACGCTTACGTGATGTGATTAAGGATATTCTCATATCTTTCAAGTGGTATCAGAGCCATAGGTTGGAGGTTTTAGATACGATCCATAAACCTAAGAAGACTTGGGCTCATTAGGGCTTGTGAAAATTTTATCGCATTTCATTTTTGCAGCCCTATTTTGTGATTAATCTCAGACCTTTTTGAAATATTTAAACACAAAATTATCACTTATATGATTATCCCCGTTAATTAAGGAAATCATGATATTTGAGTTTGCATTATTTGGAATCCGATTGCTCAAGATATGATCATTTTAATGAACATATATCAACTATCTCGGGGATGGCGAATCATGACGCAATTAAAGAATTAGTTACTATTTTGAAACACCTTGAAATGTATGATTATCACTTGATTTCAGTTGTGATTCAAATTAGGAAAGTATAAAAACTTATTTTTCCTGATTTGAATTTAAATTGATTGAGATATGCTAATTTTAGTAAGTAGGGGTCACTGCTGGAAATTACATACGTGATCATGAACCTTGTGATTGTCATTCAATTAAGTTAATGGAAATTATTAGTTAATTTCCTGATATAATTATTGATGAATATTTAAGAAATATTTAATGATGATTGTTTCCTTGAATGACTTTGGCCATAACCAAAACTTGATTAGTTATGATCTAGATCACAAATTGATTACCCCGTCTACTTTCCAAACAAACAAAATTGCTTGAATAGGATTGGAAATTTGTTTAGAAAATTTCCTTATAATCAAAAATTATTTTAATTATTATAATATTGTATAAATTTGGTTGAAAGATCAATTATCATCTCAAGTGTAAAGTGATCAACTTTGTATTATCCTTTCTCAAGGCAGATATGGTGTCTAGTCGAGGAGTCGGGGAGCGTCGGGGTAGCAGGTTGCACTGTGTGCGGTCTATTCCACTCCTATTGGTACTGACCATGATAACAGGTAAGGAAGGTATAATACTAGAGAGATCATGATGCACTTTTCTAATTATTAAAATTTGGAATAATATGTATTTGAGATAATATCATATTTTAAGTAATAATAAAGAATGTTTGTTGGATATTAATTGGATCATTGATTTAATACGATTAGATTGATTGGAATCCAATTAAAATTAACACACTCTATTATGAATAGAGTTGTATTTCCCTTGAAAGAATTAATCGTAATGAATATGATTCATAATGATTAATTATATTTTGAAGTGGAGGATCACATAAGTGACATCCATGGTCTCCCGTCAATGCAAAGAGTTTCATCTCCAGGGATTGTATGTAGGAGATGCTTGTCTGAAGTGACAGCTCCTGCATACAAGCGCATCTAGATCAGGCTCTTTACTTCTCAAAAAAGTAAGGATGTATGTGTAGTGACCTCAATATCAGTTCCTCATACTATTGAGGCGATATTGGATTACGTATAGTGAGTTGTATTCTTGTTAACGGTTGGTTCAATCAATGACGGTTCAACATCACCTTAAGGGTGGTGGGCCCAGGTGTTAAATACTGAATTGGGAATGCAAGTTGGACTTGCAAGGCGGAATATGTTCCCCCTTCTTATTATCCAAGTAACATGTTCTCATATTATTGGGACGTGACAAAGATAAGGAAGGAGATCCTAGATCTTGCTTGAGATATAATGGTAAGTATATCTCTTACACTGAAAGTGATTAAGGGAATGGACTTTCAATGTTGACAAGGAAGACAACTTTGATATAAAAATTCCTAAATCAAAGTAATATATATATTTATTTATTTATATACACATTTATGCAAATTTCTTTTTTCAGATAACCCTTCATTAATCTCACTCAATACTATACTCAATAATAACCATTAAATTATCATGGATTGGATCTATAATCAAGATATTGTACTTGCAGTTGGACACATGTTGTATGTGATTGTAATGTGCAAGTTTCCTCGTAATAATGAGGAATGACAATCAAATAGACAATAGGACAACAACCTAGGGTTTATGTGTCTCTACAGTCTTGATTTCTCATCGAATGTACTTTGGAAGTGACATGTCGATGATGATCATAATTGCCAAATATTCCTTATAAAAAAATCTAAGAATGTATTTTGGCAAACATATGTGCTCTCAGCATTTAACCTTGAATGACATGGTTCACTGCATCATGCAGAATAGTAGTTCTATGAGAGATGATGTATTCAAAATGTTTAAGTACCTACCTAAACCTAAGCTTTTAAGAGTTAAAATGTATGTGGATATGACGAGTGTCATCATTCTAATATCTATACTCTAGTTATTCATGAAGCTTCATATTATTCATATAGTATGAATTGAGTGAAGCATGTATAAATGTTGTAGTACTCTTATATTGAAATCTTTTCAATTCAACAAAAGAGATCCTTTGTCTTAAACAATGGTTGTTTATAGATGAAGGGAGCGCAATGGAAGCATAGGTTGGACCTAAGCAAGAAGGAAAGTCAAGGAATTGACTATGCTTCTGTAATTTCCATATGACATCCAAATGGTTGGATAAATGTCAATACTGCAATAAGCTGATGTGCTGATAACAGGACTATCAAGTCTATCTAAAATCCTTAGAGAAGGACTGAGATAGTGCATCTGAATAATCTACATATAATCATTGAAATTGACTTTCGTATTTGATAAGATCAAAGTCTGTTAAGTGTATATCATTCTTCTAATGATTGTTGCAATTGGTTGCATATGTATTCAAAGATTAGAAATTTGATCTTTAGGTTCAATAGGCATCATTAGATATTGATGCAATGGTTGCAACAATCTCTATTTGGATAGATAGACTTCAAAATTTCACTGGGAGCCCTTAGTCTTAGAGAATGTATCTATGGCCTAGATATTAAAATACTCTCATTGTTTATTTATAAATGTTGGAAATATACATGAATTCTGGAATAGACATATCATAAAGAGTTATGATGGATATATTTCATATAGTAGTCCGACATCTGAAGGACTCTGCTAAATTAGAATGTTAATGAATGGTTCATTAACTTTTCTAATACTGAAAAAAATTAAAACCTTAAAAGATCAATAAGAGAATGAAGACCATTTGGCAATGATCTGGCATCAAGCCTTGGACATATGTCTATTGATGAGATCAATAGACTAGTAAGAGATGAAACTTAGAATGTCTGAAATTTCAAATATCACATACTTGTGAATATTGTATTCAAAGTAGAAAATATCCAATGCACCCTTCTATGGGAATGGTGTTAGATGCCAATGTATTCGAGGTCTCATATATATTGATGTATGTGGATCCTCTATATCAATATAAATATTAATGATATGTGATATCAATTGATGATTATTTGTGATATGAGATTCTTCCATTCACCTAAGAAAGCTTTGAAAATGTTCAAAGATTTCATAATTTTGGTTTAAAACCAAAGTTTAAAGGAATATGAAATGAATTTGATCTAACCTAGGTAGCAAGTACCTATTAGATTAATTCAAGAATACATTATGGAGATATGAATATCATTCCTATCTCACTCCTTTTAATAAACCTAAACTCAATTTAGTTATAGGGAGATACAATTGGATCATGTATGACATGATTTGATCAATGATGAATTTTAGCATAATTACCTGTTAGTTTCCACGTATATATGTAGTAGAGACTACAATATATATTCTTAATAAGGTTAAGCAAGTAAACTGGAATCCAACACCAAAGAGTGCTACTTCATTAGGAAATAAAGGATGGTATTGTATACCTACTTTATAACCTTGATATTCTTAAAAGATTTCATCTCTAAGGATATGATTCTTGGATGATGAGACTCTCGAGAATCAAGATGGAAAATTAAATAAACGTTCTCATTGAATCTTGAGAAGGTAATGAGGCTCCTGAAATCAGAAATTAAAGGACAATTAAATATGAAACCCTCATACCTCTTCAAATGAGTTTGAGGATGGTTCCCATGTGTTAGAGAAATCTTATAATGATCTTACTTCATGTGATGAAACTTATGAAGATCATGACACGGAGAGATGGATGTTAGCAATAAAGCCTAACATATACTTCATATACAAGTATTGTACATGGACCCTCGAGGATCTACCTATATGGGTAAGACCTGCTAAGGTGTAAATAGATCTTCAAGAGAAAGAGGGAATCTGCCGAGCAGGTGGGGACCTTCAAAGCACGGCTCGTATCCTCAAGATACACACAGAAGAGAAGACATCGCTTGCAATGAGACTTGCTCTCCAGTGACCTTCCTTTAACCCATCAGAATATTGCTAACTATAGCTACACAACTTGAACTTCGACGTCTTCAAGATGGAAGTCAAGATTGCATTCCTCTATGAATAGCCCCAAGGCTTCATAGTCGAGGAAATCAAGGTGTGCAAGCTAAATAAATCCATCTATGGACTCAAGTAAGCTTCTTGTAGTCGGAACATAAGATTTGATGAAATTATAAAAGTTATGATTTCATATAGAATCTTGATGTATCATGTGAAGCTTAATGAGAGTGCCATTGTGTTCATCGCACTAAATGTAGATGATATCCTAACCATTTGGAATGATATAAGGATGATAATAAGTGTTTTATAATTTTGTATATTCCATGCCTTGAGATATGATCTCATGGATGCCTCTTGGATCTTAGTTCTGAAGGTTTTTAGAAGCAAAGAAAAGAGGGTATTGGGACCGTCACATTTATAGTACACCTTGGACATATTCCATTCTTGGAAAACCCCAAGGAAGGCTTCTTTCCCTTAAGATATGTTACCAACCTATCTGAAGGGATAATACCTCAAAGAGTTGAAGAAGTGAATGCTAGAACTGCTTGCCCTTGTGCATCGGTTACGAGGAGTCGAGTGTATGCTAATGTATACAAAAGTTAGATATCTGCCACGCAACGGGAGGAGTAAATGTTAATAATTCTACTATGGAAATAAAATATTTGATTGCAGTAATAAAATTATCATCAAAGACGACAAGACTTTCGAGATAGTGATATCTAAGTCTTATCTTCAAAAACTTAAGACTTTACAGATAGTGATCTAATAGGTCTTAACTATGGATACCTTAGGAGATAGAGATATCCAATAATAAGGGTATTCTGATAAGGATTATGGAAATACTGGGTATAATAATTATTGAACAGTAGTGTCAAGGATACTATAGCTGCTTTAACAAGATTGAGTATTGGTTGCATAAGATGCAACATTCGCATTGGATGTGAGCACTGTTACTAGGAGATATGCAAGTGTCGTAAAAGGACTTGGTGTAGTCTGTCAGGAACGGAGTGACTGATCAGCTTACCTAGCTATTTTATAAATAGCATATGATTGTCACATGAGTGTGTGTTTAAATATTAGCCCATTAATGTCTCATTGGGCTAATGTAAGATTTTTGGACATGCGAGCTCACAATGAACCATTATGCAATAAATGTTATTGAGAATATCATTCCTGATCTGAATAAAGAATAATTAGTTTGCATAATAAGTCCCTGATGAATCTGTGATTCATACCTCTAAAAGTTGAAAATATAGCTTTGTTCTCGAGTAATTAGGTTCATATTTCCACTTATATTGCATAATTAGCATTAATGCATGCATTGATAACATCTGCATTTTAGCATTCATATTGCATTAAATAAGAAAGCCCAAATTCACTTGTAAATATTCACCACATTTCACCTATTTGTATATATTTTATACTAACTCCAAATCCAATAAAATCAACTCTATAATATATATATTACTAACACTAATTAAAGAAAAATATTAAAAAAACACTAACTTGTAAAATTGACCAATAAAACCCCAATCCAAGTTTGAAGCTAGGAACATTAAAAATGTATATATCTCTCTCATGCAACCTCCGAATTAGGTCTACTCACTTTTAAAGTAATATACATTCAGAGACCTTCGAAACATGATCAATTTCATTAAAATCGGAGCTCGTATGCAAAACTTGGGTTTTAAGCCCCTTTGTATATTGTACATATTGACCGTTTTACCCCTGTATTTTATCCTTTTATTTTCTTCATTATTAAAATTACAAAAAAATTAGATTAAGTTATAAATATTATTTTCATATTTTCTCTATTTTTATTTTTATTTTTCTATTATTGAAAAATGACAAAAAAATTACAAAAGATAAAATGCGGTATTTTATATCTATAAGGTACCACACAAAAATACATTTTGTACAGACGATCTCATTTAATTTTCGACCCTTCACAAAAGTTGTAGACCTTGTCGAGATGAGTAACTTTTGTGTTGACCACTTTTTGATTTAATCCCTTTTGTTGTTTCTTTTTTATTTTCTTTACATTTAATTTTTGAATTTTATAAGAGCGACATGTGACAGCTCCTGGAGCTGCCACATGTCATACCATTTTCTTTATTTTTGATTTTTTTATTATTTTCGGATTTATTATTATTATTTTATTATTACTATTTTAATTATTTTTAGTAGCCTACTATATTATTTTATTATTTTATTTATTTTACTCCCTTTTACCTCTTCTCCCTTACTTTTCTTCCACTCCAAGCTAATATCTCCCCACTACCCCACTCTCTCCATCCTTCTTCAACTTCCTCCTCCTCCTCTTTATATTCTCCTCCACTCCTCCATTCACACCTATCCACCATAACCGAGAGAGAAAGGGAAACCACCAGCTCAGCCTGCTCGACGGTGACAACGACCGAGTAAGTCTTCGACACGACGACGGTTTCCATCGTATCTGGAGAGATTCGAGGTAGAGAGATCGACCTCATCGCAGCCGCATCCAAGCTGCATAGCTTCTCCGAATTTTTGCCTAGTCGGATCGAGGCCACGATCGAAGCCGCACGACGCGGCTCCACCTTCGGCGACCACAGGTAAATTTTCTATCCTCATCTACTTATTTTATCTAACGAATTTTTTCCCTTGTTGTTTCATCCACAAATCATCATAAATCACACCATCATCACATACCACCACCATCATTCATCACCACAAATCATCACACAAAAACACGTCACCATTACAAACATTATTCTTCATCATCTTCTCCTCTTCACATAACCATTCCCTGTTAAAAAAATTACAAAAAAATGCAAAAAAAAGAAAAATAAACTGTAGGTTCCTCCTGTACGGGCGGCCATCAGCCTGCCGTGTGCCGCGGCTCTGTCCCGCCATCCTCCGTGCGCACGGGCCACCCATCCGGCCAGCCACCAACCGTGAGGACGTCCTGCTCCGCCGCACTGCCCGCTGCCCACCTCCAGGCGCGCCACAGCTGCGGCTCCGCGCAGCCCTTCCGCAATCAGCTGCGGCCTTGCCACGCGTCCGCCGACCTCGACCATCCCGCGCCAGTGCGCGACCCTCATGACCACGCCCCGTCCTCGCAACCAACCGCGCCTCCAAGCGCCGCTTCGAGCGGCGCGTCCTCCATCTCCGCCACGGAGGCAAGCGTCCCCGCATGCCTCCTCCGTCTGGTGCAGCGCTCCAAGCAGTAGCCCCGCTGCGCGCCACCATCGTCCCGCTCGCCGTCGCTGCCCGTCGTTCGCAAGGCGCGCTGCCCATGCCCGCCCCTGTACGCGTGAGCGTAGCCCCCGCCAACCGCTGTGCGCGCGGATGACTTCCCCAGCTCCGCCCCCGCGCGCTCCACTGCCCTCGCGTGCGCCGCCCACGCCCAGCGCCACCCTTCCATAGCCGCCCCCACGTCCACGAACCCTAGCGGGCAAAGAGAAGAGAACGGTAGATTTATGTTATTTTTATTTTCTTGTGAAAATTGCATAGTTCTCCCAGTAAGTTTTTATAATTGCAGAAGTGTCCTTGTGCACATTTTAATTTGTTTATTTCAATTTCTGTATTGCAAAAAGATCCCTTACTTTGAGCGTTAATTTGGACAGCCAAATAACATCATTTTATTTATAGAAAAATAACATGTTGTAGAGAAACTTATTCTTTATCTCTTGGCTATTTAATTGTATTTTTGTGAGCTTCAGATTATTTATTAAAAATCAGAGACTGAAATTGAGTGACATTTTACCCATTTATGCTCTGAAATTCACACATAGCTATTTATTGCTTCAAAAATTACGAAAAATTGTGAATGATGTATTTAAGTGTGCTTTAATTACCATCCAAATTTCGTCCAATTAGGAGTTGTCTTGTGCATAAAATAAATTCCTTAGCGATTGCTGTAATTGATTTTAATTAAATCCACGAATAAGATTTTTAAGAAATTTCAACTCTCCTGGATTCCTTATTAAAATATCTATTTGAGATAAATCAATCTTTGGATAATTTTACTTCTTGGATTTATTAAGAGTTAAATACCTGCAGTCACTCTATTTTCAGTAAAAAATTCATAAAAAATCATAAAGTATCAAAAAATTCCAAAAAAATAGAGTAGCTTAAGTTCATCATATTTCATCATCTGGCCAAGTTTCATAATTTTTAGAATTAATTTGACCATCTTTCTTATTTAACTTGTAAATTGGCTTGATTTTACTTGTGTCTTGCATAAAATATACTAAAAAGACCAAAAAATATATCCTCTGAACATCAAACCTTGGAAATCGCTAAAAAATTCACCTAAGGAGACAATTGCCTCCCTGAGTTCGACCTTGGGCTTGCCCAAGTAAAATAAAATTTGCCGCTCGAGATTAACTTGTTGTAATTGAAAGTGGTTTTTATCTGCTCTCATTATCCGACTGCAATGAACATTCTTAATTAATTTGAACATTAATTTGCTCGAATTAACAAGGGTATTGGGAGTCACATCAAAATGGCGCCGTTGCCGGGGAGGCAAACGGCTTAGGATCACTTTAGAAAAATTAGATGTACGTTTTCCATTCACTCGGGTAGTCTGACCTCTGAGCCGTATTGTAATTATCTATTTTTACTTTAATTATTTTTCTGACCATTAGTGTATATATATCTCTCTCTCTGACATAATTTCTATCTTTTTGTACGAGGGCCTGGTGGACTTGGAACGACATTCTTGAATTCGACGCATCTCGAAGTGTATCGGAGGTCGACGATTCTTGGATCAAGTCGGCTGTTTAGATGCCAGAAAGTTTCGATAACTTGTAAAAAAAAGTGTCTGCATTTACAGCGGTTCCCGTTTGGGATCTCGCATGTGTAAACATAGTGATACCGTGTCCCTGTCTGCTGTGTGGTTTGAATTTTTAGAATAGGCTTGCACTTGCGACTCCTCGAGCCACTCTAGGGTTTGCTTGTGCTCGTAATTTCTAGGACCACACAGCCACTTAAAAGACGCACTTAGACCGCAGATCTAGGTCAACTTGAATCTGTTCTTCACTCGATAATAGAACTGCCAGTTTAAGAGCGGCTTTTCATCGATTGCATTTATTTAGTGTAAAATTTCAATTCAGTACTCGATGACCGCGAAAAATACACCCGAACAACTAAGGGTAGATAAAGAAACAGAGCTAAGGTCGTTGCGACCTCAATCGCTCGAGCAATAAATCGGGTCAATCAAGAAAATTTAAGAGCAGACCACCAAAATAGAACAAAAACCAAAGAAACAAGCTAGTGACCCTGGCTATTAGATTAGCCTGGTATAGCGATCAGGGTCGGACTCAGGGAGCACGTAATGGCCTTGCGGCCTACGAAGTAGTCTAAAGTAGTGAAAAATAAAAGACAAGTATTTTTGGTGGATTTTTAACGTTTTAAATTTTTTGGATTTTTTAATTAATTAAGAAAATAGGAAAGCAATAAAACAACCAACTTCAAGCAATTATTTAATTACTCAAAAATCACCCAAAAATTAAACAAAAATGTTTTTATGTTCTTTATTTTTTACTGGTTTTGGTTAATTTCTGATATTTTTCTGATTTTTTATTGAATTTTCTAAAAATCAAACAAGACAAGAAAAGAGAGGTACTGTCCAGTCAGACTTGGAGGACTAAATAAAATGGATAATGGTCCTATCAAGGTCTGAAGGTAATTTTCCTGTATAGTAGAAAATACAAGGAAAATTTAGGCACCAAAATTATTAATTTTTGATTTTTCTTTTAATTATTAGAATTTTTATGGGTTTCTAGGGATTTTGTAATTTTTATAGGTTTTATAAATCCAAAAATGACCAAAATTGGTCAGAAAATCAAACAAGGCAAAACAAACACTATATTTTTTTTTGTAATTTTTAGAGGTGTTATAATATTTTTTTTGTGATTTTTAAATCTAAAAAGTAAAAAATGCTTGTTTTTGATTTTTTAAAAATAATAAAAAGTGCCAAAAATGTCTCCAAAAATTAAAGAAAATCTTACACCATGGCAGGAGCCATGTGTCCAGTTTTCATCCAATTTTGAATCAATTTGCTATTTTATTAAAATCAAACACAAGGGCATAGTATGCAGGGACCTAAATGCAATTAACACAAGTTCCAGGGGGTCCGGTGCAATTTCTCCAAGAAATCACACGCGAGGCGCGTGACCTGGGCACTCAGGGACCTATTTGCAAGAGAACTTAAGTCCCTGGATTAAATAGTAACACGTACTAAAAGTCCAGGGGCGAAAGTGTAAAATACCCACTATATAAAGCACATGCACAATTAAACCACGCACAGGGGCATATTTGCAAATATCAAAAATATAAATTCATTCATTAACACCCTGAAACCATAGGTCCATACATGCAATTAACCCACAAAAGCACGTGTCGAAGCACGTGTTCCACTACAAACAGGGGTATAACAGTAAATACAGGAAACGACAAGGTCCTCTATGCAAATTACCCAACTAAAATAAAGGTTCAAAAATATTTACAGGACTAAAGATTAACATCTAAAAATCTAAGGGACTAAAAGATATTTACCCTTTATTAAGTCGATGGCCAGATGCGCGCCTTGTGCTGGATCAGACGGTGGAGAAGAGTCGCGGCTAAACAACGGGGTCCTCGGCGCTCATCCAATGGCAGGGGACGCGCCACGTGTGGATCCGACGGTCGAGATGCGCTGGTTCCTCTTCGCTGGATGGAGGGCTGAGAGGAGGCCACGTGGAGATCCATCGGTGCTGCTGGGCCTCCTCTTAACCCTGATCGAACGGTCCTCAGGGGATCTGGAGCTGAAGGGCGATCGGACGTCTCAGGAGGATGGACGAAGAACAAGCGGCCGTCGAACTTCGCCGGCCCTGAGCACGCACGGTGTCCCTCCTCGCGGGCTGCTACTGATCGGAGAAGATTCGCCTTGGCCTCCCGCCTCTAATGGGCTCCTCCGATGGCGCAACGGAGCTCCTGGGAGCTCAGGCGACGTCGGCGGAGGCGGAGCTACTGCTCGAATGGACGAAGCCCTCAGATGGGCTTCTCTGGACCTGCAAAGCGACGCAACACACTCCTGGGTCGAGGGCAAAGTTCCTCGACCCGGTTAGGGGTGGTGAAGGTGACCGGTGCGTCGGAATGAAGGGGCTCCGGCGAAGCGACAGAGGAGGAGCCCCAATCCCAGTTCCTGTGTGAACTGGGTTGGATGAGTGGGTGGAGAATGTGCGCGGGGGAAAGGCGATCGTGATGGGCGATTCCGATGATCAAAACGAAGGTGAGAGTGGTCGGAATCAAAGCTGAACGGCGATGGGGCGAATTGGGCGTAAAGCGAAATTAGAGAAATAAGGAAGGAGAGAGAGCTACTGACTGGATAAAGTCGACTGGGGAAGAGCAGGGAATGCTCCAGGTCCTTTCCTCAAGGGCCGTCGGTTCCCGAGGCTCGAGCACCACCTCCAGGCGGCGCACGGCGACGCGTAGCTGCCGGATCAGCGGTCCGTCCAATCCCTCCTCGCTGCGACACGGCCAGAAGCGAGCTGTCACTCTCGTGGAGGCTGTGGAGGTCCTGGGGTGGAGAGAAACGATCCAAAGATGGAATGAAATGGAGGCGGAGCTCGAATTATATATGAGTGCAGGTCCGAGAAGAGAGGGTCGGGCAGGGTTCCGCGAAGCGCGGATCCCCAAAACCCACCCCAGGCGAGGGTCTCGGATGCACGAGAGACGATCGGAGCTCGAGGGTTGGCGATTTGGTGATCGGGTCGAGCGGGAAGAAAATGGAGAAAACGGGACGGGCGCCACGAACCCGACTCTGGTGGTCCTGGGGGGGGGGGGGAGTTGACCGGGGGTCAACGTCCCCCGTGGACCAATCAGAGTCCACCAAATGCCAATTATTTGAACAATTTATAAAAAATAGTAAACGATCGAATTAAGAAAAACTTAAAACATGAAAAATGTTTGTTTTATTTTTTTTCTATTTTTTTGTGATTTTTAATTATTTTTTTGAAATAAAAATAAGGTATGTACACTATAGTGCTATACATAGGTATATACACAATATTAATTTTTAATTTTTAATTTTTCAACTAATTATTTTTGTACATTTTTATTCCCATTTTATATTTTATTTATTTATAACATAAAATTAGGAATACAAGGATATTTTTATTTTGTTTTTATTATTTATGTACAAGGGTTAAATAAATAGATATATACATCT
The DNA here is from genome assembly GCA_037367405.1 of Ottelia alismoides. NCBI lineage: Eukaryota > Viridiplantae > Streptophyta > Magnoliopsida > Alismatales > Hydrocharitaceae > Ottelia > Ottelia alismoides. Next base: position 562,438 of record JAZKJV010008890.1, on the reverse strand, counting down.
ATATACATGGTACACATACAATGTTCTTTTTTATTTTTAATTTTGTTCTTTTTATTTAATTTGTTTTTTTATGGTTTTTATTTTATTTATTTACAACATGAAATATAGAATATATACAAATTTTGTGGGATTTTAATTTATTTACTTACAAAGTGAAATAAATATAAGTGTGAGTTTATATACATGGTGAATATGTACAAGGAAGGTGATTTTTATTTTCTTTTTAATTTTTCTATTTTTATTTTGATTTTGTGTTTACAAATATTTGCAAATATATACAAGCCCATTTTATTTTATCTTTAGAGGAAAAATATTTATTTTTATTTAATTACAAGTATATGTACACATGATCTTCCTTATCTCTCTCTGCTTGGGCATTTATGCGGTCAGGCCCATGCTGAGCCCTCCCTTGGGATTAATTCACTCAATATTTATTCTAAATATCTCCCTCTTTTTCTTTTGTCTCTTTATTCTTTTATTTTTGCACAAAAACATGCTAATTATTAAACTTTATACAATGCATGCAACTTGGTAATTATTTGTATTTACAAGAATATACATGTATTTGCAAAGGTTTTTGTAGCTAAAATATAAGAATAAAGAGTGATGAATGGGTATTCATCAGTACTGCATCCCGCCTTGTAGAGAGCTGGAGGCACTGTAAGTCTTCTTACTCAAGCATTCATCATCGTTTTCTCGATTGCATCGGCTTTTTCCGATTCTCTCTCTCTCTCTCTCGGTTTTCTAACCTAGGATAAAGGAATTGGGACTGGACGGTAGATGCGATTGCTTGTGTGGATTAATATCAGTGATAACTAATCTCTAAAATCGGGACTGCTGATGAATACTCATTCATCACTCTTTATTCTTATATTTTAGCTACAAAAACCTTTGCAAATGCATGTATATGCTTGTAAATACAAATAATTACCAAAAGCATGCATTGTGTAAAAAGTAATAATTAGCATGTTTTTGTGCAAAAATAAAAGAATAAAGATTAAAAAGAAAAAGAGGGAAAATATTTAGAATAAATATTGAGCAACCTAATCCCAAGGGAGGGCTCAGCATGGGCCTGACCGCATAAAAGCCAAAGTAGAGAGAGATAGGGGCTCATGTGTGTAAATATACCTGTATATACAATAAATATATTTTCCTCCATAAATAGAATAAAAGTGGCTTGTATATATTTGTATATATTTATAAATATAAAATCCAACTAAAAATTGAAAAATCAAAAAGAAAAAAATTCCTTGTATATATCCACCTTGTACAAACACCCACACCTATATTTATTTCACCCTATAAATAAATAAATTAATTTCCACAAAATTTGTAAATATTCTATCTTTTATGATGTAAATAAATAAAATAAAAACCATTAAAAACAAAAATAAAATAAAAATAATAAAATTAAAAACCAAAAATAATATTGTAAATATACCATGTACATAGATGTACATATCTATTTATTTAACCCATGTATATAAATAATAAAAATAAAATAAAAATACCTTTTTATTCCTAATTTTATGCTATAAATAAATAAAATATAAAATGGGGATAAAAATGTATAAAAATAACTAATTAAAAATCAAAAATAAAAAACCTATATTGTATATATACCTATATATAGCTCTATTATGTAAATACCTAATTTTTATTTTGAAAAATTAATTAAAAATCACCAAAAAATAGAAAAAAATAAAATAAACATTTTTCATATTTTGAGTTTTTAATAAATCGGTCATTTACTATTTTTAAATGAATATACAAATCTTTTCCAGATGGCCTTCCCTGATTGGTCTACGGGGATGGTGACCGCCCGGCCAACTCCCCCCTGTGGACCACTTCCCACGGATCCTCTTCGCGGACCCATCTTCTCCCAATCATCTCTGCCTGACCCGATCACCATTTCGCCAAATCTCGGGTCCTAATTACGCCCCAATCATCCGGGAACCTCGCCCGACATCTTGCCTAGGGGTCCGTGCTCCATCAAGCCGGACCCGATCCTTTCTTCCCGGACCTTCTACCATATAAAACCTGAGCTCCGCCTCCCTGTTTCTCATCTTTGGATCATTTGCTTTCCATCCAGTGACCTCCATCGTCTTAGCGAGAGTGCCAGCTCGCCCCAGAGGGTGTTGCAGCGAGGAGAGAGCAAGGAGCCATCGATTCGGCGAGTTTGCGCCGCCGTGCGCCGCCTGGAGGTAGCGCCAGAGCCTCGGACGCCGACGGTCCTCGAGGCAAGGACCAGGAGCAAGCCCAGCTCCTCCACAGTCGACCCATCCATCCAGGTAGCCTTAGTTTCCTTTTTATTTCTCGAATTTTTGTTTTGCCCCAAATCGACCCATCGCCGTTCCCCTTCGATTCCGGCCATCTCCGCCCTCGTCACGATCATCGGACCATCCTATCACGTTTGCCTTCTCCCCGTGCACGTTCTCCGCCCCCTGCTCGCACAGGAGCTGGGGTTTCGAGTTCCACCACCGACACCTCGCCGGAGCTCGACCGCCCCGCCGCACAGACCACTTTCACCCCCGTTTACTGGGTCGAGGCAACTTGCCCTCGACCCACGAGTCTGCTGGTGTGTTTTGCAGGGACATCCGAGCCCATCTGAGGGCCTGGACCATTCGAAGCAGCAGCTCGACCGCCGCCGGACTTGCCTGAGCTCCCCAGAGCTCTGTCGAGTCATCGGATGGTACCAGTCGATGCGGGAAGCCAAGGAGCTTCTTCTCCGATCATCAGTGGCCCGCGAGGAGGCCAGGAGCGCACGTAGCGAGCCGGCGAAGGTCGCCGGCCATCAGTTCTTCCTCGACCTCCAGATACCGTCGGATCCCCTTCTAGCTCCAGTTTGCATCTCCACCGTCCATCTGAGGAGCCACCAGCAGCGTTCGATCTTTGGAGGAGCAATCCGGACCGTCGGCTCACCGAGGCTTAGCCACAGGCCTGTCCTGTCGTCCGATCTACCACGTGGCGAGGCCCCAACCGTCGATCAGAATTGAAGACCCCAGCGTTGGGCGCCACCCTTCCCCAGCCGTCGATCAATACACGTGGCGCCCATCCGACGGTCTACTTAATAAAGGGTAAATATCCCCTTAGGCCCTTAGTTTTTAAGTAGTTTAGTTTTAGTCCTGTAAATATTTTTAGTACTTTATTTGCGTTGGATAAATTAGTGGACCCTGTCCTTTTCTGCGTTTACATGTGTACCCCTGTGTGTAGTGTATCACGTGCGCCGACACGTGTTTCTTTGGGTTATTTGCATGTTTAGCCTTGTAGTTCTTGGGTGTTCCTGAATGAATGAAAATTTTTAGAAAATTGCAGATATGCCCCTGTGAATGATTTTTATGCGCATGCGCGTTTATTAGTGGGTTATTTACATCGAAGCCCCTGGACTTTTAATACTTGTTATTAAATAGTCCAGGAACTTTGTTTCTTTGCAATTAGGTCCCTGAGTGCCCATGTCACATGCCTCGCGCGTGTTTTCTTGGAATTTTTGCATCGGACCCCCTGGAACTTCTACTATTTGCGTATAGGTCCCTGTGTACTATACCTTGGTTTTGATTTTTAATAAAATATCAAACTAACTCCAAATTCAATGAAAATTGGACACATGGCTCCTGCCATGTTGTAAAATTTTCTAGAATTTTTGGAGACATTTTTGGTTTTATTTACTATTTTTAAAAATTCAAAAACACACTTTTTCTTTACTCTCTGACTTAAAAATTCACAAAAAATATTAAAATACCTCTAAAAATTATAAAATATTAGTTAGTGTGTATTTTGCCTTGTTTGATTTTCTGACCAAATTTGGTCATTTTTCATTATACAAAAACTTTAAAAATATAAAACACTAAAAACCCTATAAAAATTCTAATAATTAATTAAAAAACCAAAAATAATAATTCCAGTGGCCAGATTTTCTTTGTAGTTTTTACTATATAAGAAAATTACCTCCTATCTTTTTAGGGACTTTTAGATATTTTATCTAAGTTCCCCAAGCTTGGCTGGACATTGTTGTTGTCTTTTTGCATTGTTGTATTTTTAGAAAATTCAATAAAAATCAGAGAAATACCAAAAATTCACTAAAAACAGTAAAAAAGATAAAAAACATAAAAACATTTTTATTTGAATTTTTGAGTGATTTTTGATGCATTAAATAATGGTTTGGATTGGCTTGTTTCTTTGTTTTCTTTATTTCCTTTATTAATTAAAGATCCAAAAAAAATTTATAAAAATTTAAAATCCACCAAAAACACTTCTCTTTTATTTTATTTTTTAGACTACTTCGTAGGCCGCAAGGCCATTACGTGCTCCTTGTGTTCGACCCTGGTCGCTATACCAGGTTAATCTAATAGCGAGACCGTTATTGTTGAGTTTTGACGATTTTATTCGTTTGATTGGTGGTATATTTTTCTCGATTGACTACGCTTGGTGACTTGGGCTACAACGACCCTTGAGTACCTTTTACCTGAGTCGCTTTTTGTAGGTCATCAGAATGGCGCCGTTGCCGGGGAGTACGGTTTAGTAGTCAGCTTTTTCCGCGGCTTTCTTTCTCGTGGTTTTCTGTATAGATTTGTGTATATATTTTTCTGACATTGTTTATAAAATAACATGGTCTGTGATACTTGTCTTCTTTTTTGCGAGGGCCCGAGGACCGAGGAGGTGACTTTCGAGGAGCCGGTGCAACCACGAGATTCGAAGGCGGCTCCCTTCTGCACGGAGCCGCAGGAGAGAGCGAGAGAGTAGCTGAGTGAGGGAGGAGTAGTTTAGGTTTATTTTAGCACATTTGATTATTGTAATAATACAGGTACACTCAGTAGCAGGACTTGGACTGAGACTATTTGGGGTCTGTTTCGCCGAGCACCGGTGTGCTCGGGGGACCCTTAGACTTTTCGCGGCTTTTTCACGGTTTTTGTTTTTCGCTGCCTTTTACGCTTTTACGTGGTTTTTATCGAGCCCCTAGATCTAGGACTTTCTGCTTGACTGTGCCGTACTTAGCAGGTGCCACACACTTAATAGACTGCCTGTACCTATAGATCGTTAATTGGACCTACTAATAAAAAATTAATAAAAATAGTTGATTCACCACCTTCGAGCCTACGCGCCGCGAGCCCACCCCGTCAAGCGCTACTCCTGAACTCGACCTGTCGAGAAGAGGAGGGGTGGGTCTAGACCGGACTCTCTGGATTGGAGGCTGGTGACCAGCTAGACGGTTCTTTCGAGTAGAAGTTGCCTGCTTAGGACTCGGCTTTTCCCGCTGCACCATATAGGTAGTTTACTTTTCTGTCTTTACATTATGCACGGATCATATTGCATGTAGAGTGCTGGAGTCAGGTACGCCTTTCTTACTTTGCATGCATCATTGATTTATCGTGCATCGACTTTTTCGTCTTCTCCCCCTATTTTTGACTTAATAACCAGGAGAATCGAAAAATTCGTTAGACGTTTTGCTTGTATTGAAAAATACCTAAAAAGAAAAACTATAAAATTGGGACTGCTAAAACTATTGATCACTAAAAGAAACTTAATTTAAAAACTTGTCTTGGGAGAGCACCCCCCTCATTGCTTGGTTTGATTGTGCGAGAGAGTGACCCGTACACTAGGTAGAGCCCTCCGGTACTATTCTCGACTGATTACCGACTCTTCTGTGCGGGACAGTTGGTTGGGAAAGTATCGGATATCCCAATAGGTCACGTAATCGCTCTGATATCTTGATTGTTCACCAACATAAAATTGACAAGATAATTGACCGAGCCTTTACGGTCTTCAGCTCGTGTTGCGTTGGTGAACCGGGGGTTTGCTTGTGATTGTAGTTTTTCCAGATCTCATCCGCACTACTCGCCAGATCACGATGATGGGAAGGAGATCTCTTAGGCAGCCTCTGGCTGCACTGCTTTTTAGCACTCCAGTCCACTCATCTAGGTTGGTTCATGAGAGCTCAAACCCGCTCTCCGAACCCGAGTACGATTCCGCCCTGTTCCCCCTCGACCACCCTTCTTCTGAGACCGAGATACCAGTGCCAGAGGAGAGACAGATAGATGATTTATCGGCACCTGAGTTCGGTTTTTTGATTTTTCAGAGACGATGGCCGGCAGTTCTGATAATCGTCCCAGAGGTCCACAGGAGGAGCATTTCGTTCTGTACCAGGGTTCGATCAACTCCACCCTGATCGCCTCCCTCGAGTCAGTGCAGCAGCAGTTGAGGGATCAGGAAGCATTCATGATAGAGATGAGGAGAGAGCTTGAGCAGTTGAGAGCCGACCGTGGAAACTGGGGGGAGGACCCGACGATGCGGCAACTGCTGCAGCTGCGACAGCAACCGCAGCCGCGGCAGCAGCCGCAGCAGCAGCAACAGCAGGAGGACCACCGAGACCGATGCGGGAGAACCACAATCCCGGATCGACTTTGACGTACCGTTGGGTGGTGCTACCAGCCATCGTGGGGGACTTCAAGTTTCTCCCGAACACTTTGCAGCTTCTTCCCCGGTTTCACGGGTTGGCCACTGAGGAGCCTCATCTCCACCTGCAGGAGTTTGAGATGATCTGCAGTAGTGTCCACGATCGTCAGGTGGACCAGGATACCATCAGGATGATTGCCTTCCCCTTCTCTTTGGCAGACAGAGCAGCCACCTGGCTGAAACATCTGGGGAAGTTTGTCTACACTTGGGAGCAGCTCCGTGCCGAGTACTTGCACAAGTACTATCCACTCGGGCGGACCAATGCCGCGAGAGCCCTGATCAGCAACTTCTCCATGCTCCCCAACGAGCAATTTCATGAGGCATGGGAGAGGTTCAAAGAGCTGACTGATAGATGCCCGCACCACGACATTTCCAAGCCGAACCTCGTGCAGAGCTTTTTCAGCGGGCTGACACCAGAGCTACAAGGCTTGGTGAACGCTTCTTGTGGCGGGTCTTACTTTGCCAAGGATCACGGCCAGGTCTGGGCCATCTATGAGGAGATGGCCGAGAACTACATGGTGATGTCCCAGACCCGGTTGTACACTCAGGGCAGACCCTAGCAGCCAGGACCCGTGCAGTACCAGAGGATAGCACGGGTCGACGCCGGTCCTTCCAGTTCGTCCGCAGTAGCAGCAGCACAGACAGAGTCATCAGCTGCGGACATGGGCATCATTAGCGAGAAGTTGGATCGGATGGAGCTGATTGAGAAGAAGCAGTGCCAGGGCATCACTCAGATGGAGCAGATGGCACAGACTCTGAGCGACATGAAGACCCATCTCTTGTGTCTCCAGAAGGCACAGACGGCTTCCCAGCCTCGTCTTCAGTCGCAAGGCGATCACGGCAGCAGCAGCAGCTCGTCCCAGCGCTCCAGCTCACACCAGCAACCTAGACAGGTTCACCTTGTACAGGAGAAGTCGTACCAGCAGCTGCAGCCCACCTACCAGTCACCACCATCTCCAGACTTGCAGATGGTGGTATACCAACCGGATCAGCCTCTGGCAGTACTCCCGCCAGCCCAGTACGATGCAGAGCCGTTGACGGATGTCAACGGGATTTGGTATGACCGCCCTCAGCCCGGTATCCGACGAGACCATCCCGGATTCCGGTGGGGAACTGGAGGTACCCAGCCTCAGTAGCAGCCGTCAGGACAGTGTGGCCAGTACATCCATCAGAGAGAGCACCAACCGTAGCAACAGCCCCCAGTGTACCCATCACAACAGCATCAGCAGTCGTCCTATGGTCCTCGTCCCTACCAGCAGGGACAGTCTTGGAGGCGAGATCAGCCTCACCAGCAGCAGCAGCAGCAACACCACCCATACCCCTCTCAGCCACAGCAGCAGATCCAGCAGCCTCACTACCAGAGAGGCTACCCGTCGGGTTCCCATGAGAACCCTGTCTTGGATGATATAGCCCGCATTCTCACAGATCAGCAGGCTACCTTTCGACGGGAGATGGACGAGTTCCGCCAGGAGATGCGGGACATTGTGAGAGGGAAGGCCGCCATCCCTGCCCAGATCGAGCTGAACCCCAACAGCCTGAAGCGCAAATCTGAGCAGGTAGCTTATACTGAGTATACCACTCCTAGTGATGCATTTGGTGATATGACTGGATATCTTTTTGATACTGACTTTGTCACACTTAGGAGCGGTAGGATACCAGCAGGCGGCGCCTCGTTTGAGCCACATCATTAGGACACACCTAGAGCGCCTGACGAGGAGGAGGAGAGCGGTACTGAGGCCGCTAGAGATGACGACGGTGGTATTGATGCCACCAAGGATGCTAACTCCACCGGCGGTGCTGAGGCCGCCGTTTCACCAGTTTGAGGAGGTGGTACTGAGGCCACCCATTTTGCCGAGCCAGAGCGCGGTACTGAGGCCGCGAGTCTTCCAGCCGATCCAGCCAATGGTGGTACTGAGGCCACCCATACTTCTGAGTGACATGTAGTTTTTCCTTCTTCTGCACCTGTATCTCGGAACATTTATGTGAATAAAGGAAAGGGTTTATTTTCTTCTGGTCCCACTGTGGTGCATGATGTATGTGTGGATCCGGTCGTCGAACTGCCTAGACCCTTTCCTAGTCCTTCATCTGAGAAAGACCCTGTCATACCCTTCCCTAGAGCCCTTTAGATGGGGAAGGGGAAGAAAAAGGAAAATCCAAAAAAGAGAGATCAGGAAGAGTTCAGCCAGTAGATGATAGATCGATTTCACATACAGCTGACTCTTCAGGAGGCTTTGCAGCACATTCCCCTTCTTCAGCGTTCACTTAGAGATAGGACCACAGTCAGGAGGAAGAGGAGGAACCACCGCTCAGAGATTCATGTGCTGACGAAAGCCACTTGTTTTGCGATCCAGAATCGTCTACCGGCCAAGAGGCCAGATTCAGGAGCCCCATATGTCAGATGCCACATCAGAGAGCAGAGGTTCGACCGTACTCTATTAGATAGCGGATCATTGATCAACCTCCTTCTGGCAGCCCTTCTCGACGGCTTCGAGTTGAGCACTCTTAGACAGAGCAGGACAGTCCTTCAGTTTGCTGATAGATCTATCAAGAGGCCGAAGGGGTTGCTCAGAGACGTTGTCGTCACGATTCAGGGCCTGTAATTCCCGTGGACTTCGTAGTGTTGGACATGGAGATCCCTGAGTCCGTGACCGATACCCCTATCATTCTCGGTCGTCCGTTCTTGGCCACAGCCAAGGCGGTGACTGACCATGATAGCGGGAAGGTATACTTTCGTGTCGAGGGCAAAAGTGTACAAATAGAGACGGTCGAGGACAGCCGAGTCAGAGACAGATCATGCTCAGAGACCACTTCAGATACAGAGCAGCTGACAGATGTAGGGCTAGACATCCACCAGGATTGTGACTTTGTGATCACAAATGATGAGGCAGTTTGGGCAGACCCAGTAGCACAGGACATCCTCTCAATTTCAGACACCGCTGATGCAGAGACGATAGCAGAGGAGAGCCTGGAGAGCACATTCCTAGTCCAGGATACTTCAGAGGCAGCAGAGCCGATTCTCGACCGTAAGACAGATTTTTGTGATGATGGTGGTGCTGATGCCACCTTGGATGACACAGATCCCTCGGAGTCGGAGTATGATTGGGCAGATTGTGATGATTATATGCCAGACCTGACTTCCACTGAGCCTGCAGATAGGGAGGAGGTAGATACCGAGCAGATCAAAGACAGTTCAGTTGAGCAGCCTTCTTCAGATCCAGTTTGCGAGAGTACGTTCTCATTCTCTCGGGCAGATTTGGCAGCATACACGCGTCTTCTTTCGAAGCCAGATTTGCCAGCACCCAGTTGTCCAGAGCTGAAGCCACTTCCTGCATCGTTGAAGTATAGATTCCTTGCGGGTGAGCATGAGATGTACCCAGTCATTATCTCAGCCGATTTGACTAGAGAGCAGATGTCATTAGAAAACTCACACCACCGTCCAATGTGCGGCAGTTACGGTCTTTCCTGGGGCACGTTGATTTCTACAGACGATTCATTCGTGATTTCAGTAGGGTTGCCCGACCGTTGACTGATCTGCTGACGAAGGACACCGAGTTCCTTGTCGATGGTAAGTGCCTTTCGTCGTTTGAGACTCTCAAGCATTGTGTTGTTGAGGCTCCTATCCTTCAGCCACCATATTGGTCTCTTCCATTTGAGATCATGACGGATGCCTCCGATTTTGCCGTAGGGGCCGTGCTGGGACAGAGGAGGGATGGGGTCCCTTTTGCTATCCACTATGCTAGTCGCACATTGGATTCCGCGCAGCGGAATTATACAATCACAGAGAAGGAGATGCTAGCCATAGTGTTCGCCCTAGATAAGTTCAGATCGTACATTATTGGATCTAGAGTGACCTTGTATACTGATCATACCGCCATCCGATACCTCATGGCAAAGAAGGATGCCAAGGCCAGACTGACTAGATGGATCCTTCTACTTCAGGAGTTCGACATTGAGATCAAGGATAAGCCTGGAGTCAAGAATGTGGTGGCGGATCATCTCTCCCGTTTAGAGCAGCCTGAGGAGTCTGAGCATATTGATCCCATTTGTGAGACCTTCCCAGATGAGGCAATCCTTGATATCGCCTCACTCCCGTGGTATGCCGACATTGTGAACTTTCTTGTTGCTAAGAAAGTCCCACAAGGTTGGCCCAGGCAGAGGCTTGAGACCTTCCTCGCGAAGGCCAAGTCCTACCGCTGGGAGGATCCCATCCTTTATCACGAAGGAGGGGATAGCGTCTGGCGTAGGTGCATTCCTCAGGAGGAGCACCATAGCGTCCTCACTTACTGCCACAAGCTTGAGGCAGGAGGACATCAATCTGGGAGGAGAACGGCACAGAAAGTGCTCCAATCCGGCTTGTGGTGGCCTATCCTCTTCAAGGACTCTGATGAGTTCGTGAAGAAGTGTACTGACTGTCAGAGGATGGGCACTTGTGGACAGCGTGACATGATGCCGATGCAGCCCATTCACTTCTGTGAGGTTTTTGACGCATGGGGCATCGATTTCATGGGTCCATTCCCTAAGAGTCAGGGATTTGAGTACATTCTGTTGGCCGTAGACTATATTAGTCGTTGGGTTGAGGCCATCCCCCGAGCCACTGATGCGAGGACAGTTTGCAGATTTTTGAGGAAGCACATCATCACGTGGTTCGGGGTACCTCGAATATTGATTTCAGATGGGGGGTCTCATTTCATCAACGACCAGGTGAAGGCCCTTGCTAGCGAGTTCGGCATAGACCATCGAGTTGCCATTCCATACCATCCACAGACGAATGGTCTAGCCGAGGTGTCGAACAGGGAGATCAAGACTATATTGCAGAAAGTCATCCGCCCTGACCGAAAAGATTGGTCATAGCTTTTGGACTCGGTTTTGTGGGCATATAGGACGTTTTTCAAGACACCATTGGGCACATCTCCCTTTCGCCTCGTATAAGGAAAGCAGTGCCATTTACCTGTTGAGCTGAGGCACAGGTCACTTTGGGCGGTCACTGAGATACTATGGATCCAGATGGTGTAGGAGACCAGAGGAGGGCAGAGTTAGCAGCCTTTGAGGAGCTTAGAGATACCGCCTTCTCAAACAACCTACATTACAAGGAGAGAGTGAAGGAGTGTCATGATTCTCATATCAGCCACAAACATTTCGAGCCTGGACAGAGAGTATGGTTGTTTGATGCGAGGCTTCGCCTATTTCTAGGGAAGCTACAGAGCAAATGGAAGGGACCTTATCTTGTGAGAAAGGTACATGACAACGGGAGCATTGATATATCTGAGTTGTCTTCTGAGAGTACCTTTCGAGTGAACGGCCAGCGGCTCAAGCCATTTCTAGATCATGAGCCGTGGGTCGTTGATGTTGCCCCGATTCATTTTGCGTGAGATGTGGTCTCTTGACTCACATCTATTGCATCTCGCGCGTGATTATCACTGTTCTTCCGACCTGTATAGATCCAATTGTCTATATCACTCTATTCTTTAGTCCCACATCCCTTTTTCTCATCTTATGATTATGTTATACTTAGGGTGTACTTTACCCTAAGTATAGGAGGGATGTAGGACCTTTGGGTATTCTTTTTATCCTTTCTACCCCTATTTTGCTGCCTATACTTAGGGATATTTCACCCTAAGTATAGGGGGGGGGGGCAGATTCTGTACATCCTTCACTCGGATTTCCCTTCATGTACAGCTTGCTATACTTAGGATTACTTGATCCTAAGTATGGGTGGGGGGGGGGGAAAGCTTAGACTCTCTTGATCTTCTATTCATTATGTTCTTTGGTTCATTTCTGTATATAGCCATTCCTTTTCACGTCCCTATACTAAGCACGAGTTATGTCTTCTTCATCGCTCTTGATCACTCTGAGGACATCGTTCGAGCTAAGTATAGGGGGGTGTGTATATATTTCATATATACTTTAGCCATAACTCGTACTTTGTGTGAGTGTGTTAATAAAAAAAGGCTAAAAACCTTAAAATCCACAAAAATTAAAAATTTTTCCTGTAAATAATCATTCTTTTATTGCACATACCTATTCATTTGTACAAATTATTTTTGTAAAAATGTTTTCAAAAATCTTTTGTGTAAAGTTTGTGTAAATATTTTCATATCAAAATTATGTATATAATACAAAATTTTTCCAAAATGTTTTGAAAATCAAAAGTTTGCAAAAGACATTGTGTAAATGTTTGTAAATATTTTTGCAAACTTGCATTCATGCATACATCCATGGTTTCAAAACATTTTTCAAAAATTTTGCACGATTGTAAATATTTGTAAATAGCATCTTTGTAAATAATTATATAGTTTTTCCTGGATCATAGTTGACATTTAAACTAGCCTGGAATTAAATTGGGAAATGGAGCTTGATTAAGATCTTAATCCACCTAATTCTAAGAGGAACCTTATAGGGCTTAGGGTTAAGGCTTTTCAGGTCCATTGGGACTTAATTCTTTGAGTCCACTAGGCTATGAGCATATGTCATCTTGATGAGCCTAAGTAGAGCACTTAACAACACACGCATGACTCTTAGAGACAATGGCTTGACTTGCACCAGCACTTTACACATAGCTCCCCACGGATGAGGTAGCGAGGAGGCAGTTTCCTTTGGCTTGGGGTAGCATATGAGGGTAGTACTTCTAGGCGGAACCTCTCTTCTTCTTCTAGTGAAGGAAGTGCGCCTCAACTTGGTCTAGTGGTGATGAAGGCTAAAGACAGAAGCCGTGGGTTGCAATAAAGCTTCAAAAGAGGGATAGTCTACTGGCTCAAGAGGAAAAACTCCTTGTATATATGCTGCACCATGTAGATATGTTGTACAGTTGCACAAAAAAAAATGTGCAAAAGGAAAAGAACTCCAAAAAAAGTGGTGGGTCGGATTGAAAATTTAATAACCCCACCGGAGTGTATATAGTCAAATAAAGCAAAAGCTTATGGTATCCATGTTACATCTCATGAAGCTTGCAGCGGGAGACTCAGCTACACTGGTTAGAGCTCCCAAGGATACATGGCTACACTGGCCATGGTCCATTCTTCATCTTCTTCCCCCTCTTCTTGAGCTAGTTGCACTTGAACTTAGAAGGGAATACCCCTCTTCTCGAGGAAAGAGTTGCTAGACCGAGGCATTAGAGTTACCAGGTTGGGGGAGGTTGTTTCTTTATTACTTCTGAGGTGGGGAGCTACATATCACTTATACTGCATGGAAATATTCATGGTCATTAGAGTTTGTGTATGTAAACTTGTTCTGATCTGGTTTATTGAGGAGTCTTGTCCATAGATTAGTGGAACTTAGAGGTTGTTTAGTTTTAAGCTTAAGTCCAACTAAGGTTCTGACACATTAATAATCCAAAGATCTGATCGAGCTCCATAATTCAATTTAATGAAGGCAAGTTTAATATTCAACCTTGATCCATGTGCATTCTCCTCTTTTTCTTTTTCTTTCTTTCTTTTTCACTTCTTTTTCAAATAAGTGTTTTCTAACGGACTAGCAAAGTTAAGTATATGGGGGTGATGAATACTCATTCATCACTCTTTATTCTTATATTTTAGATACAAAAACCTTTGCAAATGCATGTATATGCTTGTAAAATACAAATAATTACCAAAAGCATGCATTGTGTAAAAAGTAATAATTAGCATGTTTTTGTGCAAAAATAAAAGAATAAAGATTAAAAAGAAAAAGAGAGAAAATATTTAGAATAAATATTGAGCAACCTAATCCCAAGGGAGGGCTCAGCATGGGCCTGACCGCATAAAAGCCAAAGTAGAGAGAGATAGGGGCTCATGTGTGTAAATATACCTGTAAATACAATAAATATATTTTCCTCCAAAAATAGAATAAAAGTGGCTTGTATATATTTGTATATATTTATAAATATAAAATCCAACTAAAAATTGAAAAATCAAAAAGAAAAAAAATTCCTTGTACATATCCACCTTGTACATACACCCACACCTATATTTATTTCACCCTATAAATAAATAAATTAATTTCCACAAAATTTGTAAATATTCTATCTTTTACGGTGTAAATAAATAAAATAAAAACCATTAAAAACAAAAATAAAATAAAAATAACAAAATTAAAAACCAAAAATAATATTGTAAATATACCATGTACATAGATGTACATATCTATTTATTTAACCCTTGTATATAAATAATAAAAATAAAATAAAAATACCTTTTTATTCCTAATTTTATGCTATAAATAAATAAAATATAAAATGGGGATAAAAATGTATAAACATAACTAATTAAAAATCAAAAATCAAAAACCTATATTGTATATATACCTATATATAGCTCTATTATGTAAATACCTAATTTTTATTTTGAAAAATTAATTAAAAATCACCAAAAAATAGAAAAAAATAAAATAAACATTTTTCATATTTTGTGTTTTTGATAATTCGGTCATTTGCTATTTTTAAATGAATATACACATCTTTTCTAGATGGCCTTCCCTGATTGGTCCACGGGGATTTTGACCGCCCGGTCAACTCCCCCCTGTGGACCACTTCCCACGGATCCTCTTCGCGGACCCATCTTCTACCAATTATCTCTGCCTGACCCGATCACCATTTCGCCAAATCTCGGGTCCTAATTATGCCCCAATCATCCAGGAACCTCGCCCGACATCTTGCCTAGGGGTCCGTGCTCCATCGAGTCGGACCCGATCCTTTCTTCCCGGAGCTTCCACCATATAAAACCCGAGCTCCGCCTCCCTGTTCCTCATCTTTGGATCATTTGCTTTCCACCCAGTTACCTCCATCGTCTTAGGGAGAGTGACAGCTCGCCCCAGAGGGTGTTGCAACGAGGAGGGAGCAAGGAGCCATCGATCCGGCGAGTTTGCGCCGCCATGCGCCGCCTGGAGGTAGCGCTAGAGAATCGGATGCCGACGGTCCTCGAGGCAAGGACCATGAGCAAGCCCAGCTCCTCCACAGTCGACCCATCCATCCAGGTAGCCTTAGTTTCCTTTTTATTTCTCTAATTTCAGTTTTGCCCCAAATCGACCCATCGCCGTTCCCCTTCGATTCCGGCCATCTCCGCCCTCGTCGCGATCATCGGACCATCCTATCACGTTCGCCTTCTCCCCGTGCACGTTCTCCGCCCCTCCATTCAACCCTGCTCGCACAAGATCTAGGGTTTTGAGTTCCACCGTCGACACCTCGCCGGAGCTCGACTGCCCCGCCGCACAGACCACTTTCACCCCCGTTTACCGGGTCGAGGCAACTTGCCCTTGACCCGCGAGTCTGCTGGTGTGTTTTGCAGGGACATCCGAGCCCATCTGAGGGCCTGGACCATTCGAAGCAGCAGCTCGACCGCCGCCGGACTTTCCTGAGCTCCCTAGAGCTCCGTCGAGTCATCGGATGGTACCAGTCGATGCGGGAAGCCAAGGAGCTTCTTCTCCGATCATCAGTGGCCCGCGAGGAGGCCGGGAGCGCACGCAGCGAGCCAGCGAAGGTCGCCGGCCATCAGTTCTTCCTCGACCTCCAGATACCGTCGGATCCCCTTCTAGCTCCAGTTTGCATCTCCACCGTCCATCTGAGGAGCCACCAGCAGCGTTCGATCTTTGAAGGAGCAATCCGGACCGTTGGCTTACCGAGGCTTAGCCACAGGCCTCCCCTGTCGTTCGATCTACCACGTGGCGAGGCCCCAGCCGCCGATCAGCATTGAAGACCCCAGCGTTGGGCGCCACCCTTCCCCAGCCGTCGATCAGCACACGTGGCGCCCATCCGACGGTCTACTTAATAAAGGGTAAATATCCCCTTAGGCCCTTAGTTTCTGAGTAGTTTAGTTTTAGTCCTGTAAATATTTTTAGTACTTTATTTGCGCTAGATAAATTGCATAGTGGACCCTGTCCTTTTCTACGTTTACATGTGTACCCCTGTGTGTAGTGTATCACGTGCGCCGACACGTGTTTCTTTGGGTTATTTGCATGTTTAGCCTTGTAGTTCTTGGGTGTTCCTGAATGAATGAAATTTTTTAGAAAATTGCAGATATGCCCCTGTGAATGATTTTTATGTGCATGTGCGTTTATTAATGGGTTATTTACATCGAAGCCCCTGGACTTTTAATACTTGTTATTAAATAGTCCAGGAACTTTGTTTCTTTGCAATTAGGTCCCTGAGTGCCCAAGTCACGCGCCTCGCGCGTGTTTTCTTGGAATTTTTGCACCGGACCACCTGGAACTTCTACTATTTGCGTACAGGTTCCTATGCATTGTACCTTGGTTTTGATTTTTAATAAAATAACAAACTAACTCCAAATTCAATGAAAATTGCACACATGGCTCCTGCCATCTTGTAAAATTTTCTAGAATTTTTGGAGACATTTTTGGTTTTATTTACTATTTTTAAAAATTCAAAAACACGTATTTTCTTTATTGTCTGACTTAAAAATTCACAAAAAAAATAAAATACTCTCTAAAAATTATAAAAAATTAGTTAGTGTGTATTTTGCTTTTTTGATTTTCTAACCAATTTGGGTCATTTTTCATTATACAAAAACCTTAAAAATTACAAAACACTAAAATCCCTATAAAAATTCTAATAATTAATTAAAAAAACCAAAAATAATAATTCCAGTGGCCAAATTTTCTTTGTATTTTTTACAATACAGGAAAATTACCTCTCGGCTTTTTAGGGACTTTTAGGTATTTTATCTAAGTTCCCCAAGCTTGGCTGGACATTGTTGTTGTCTTTTTGCATTGTTTTATTTTTATAAAATTCCATAAAAATCAGAGAAATACCAAAAATTCACTAGAAACAGTAAAACAGATAAAAAACATAAAAACATTTTTATTTGAATTTTTGAGTGATTTTTGATGCATTAAATAATTGTTTGGATTGGCTTGTTTCTTTATTTTCTTTATTTCCTTTATTAATTAAAGATCCAAAAAAAATTTATAAAAATTTAAAATCCACCAAAAACACTTGTCTTTTATTTTATTTTTTTAGACTACTTCGTAGGACGCAAGGCCATTACGTGCCCCTTGTGTTCGACCCTGGTCGCTATACCAGGTTAATCTAATAGCGGGACCGCTATTGTTGAGTTTTGACGATTTTATTCTTTTGATTGGTGGTCTATTTTTCTCGATCGACTACGCTCGGTGACTTGGGTCACAACGACCCTTGAGTACCTTTTACCGGAGTCGCTTTTTGTGGTCATCAACTGCTAATTGAATTGGACAAAAACAATTGACTAAAATTAACCCTTGTTTGTGGGAAAGTAACCCCGACCTTGTTTTCAGGCTGAGTGAGGGTACTTGAGTGTGTGTGAACACCTTAAGGAAAAACCCAAATACCCGCCTTCCATATCACGTTCCAACTGATCCTAGCAAATATCACGAGTTGAATATTTTCAGGTTCATCGACTAGTACCAAGTAGCCTCCGCTTGTTTACAGGTAGTTAGGGGTGAACCAGCGGTACTTCGCGACAAGTTCCAGCCTTGTCAGCCTCCGCCTGCTTGCAGGTAGATAGGGGCATGGTCTTTGAGTCCATCAACTTGGGATAGGAGCAAAGAAAGGAAGGACCGGCGGTATCTTAGGCGACAGGTTAAACAGGGAAGACGCATCCGGCTTTTTAGCCGACTCCCCTAT
This sequence comes from Ottelia alismoides, assembly GCA_037367405.1. NCBI lineage: Eukaryota > Viridiplantae > Streptophyta > Magnoliopsida > Alismatales > Hydrocharitaceae > Ottelia > Ottelia alismoides. The sequence continues at coordinate 544,401 of JAZKJV010008890.1, read as the reverse complement.
AGGTCGCGTAACCTTTGCTACTTGTCTGGAAATCACACTTAAAATCAACCAGATTAATTGGACTCGGTATCGGGTCCTTCACCATGTTGAGTGTGAACTCAGGGTTTACTCTTACGTTTGTCTTTTTGTTTGTTCGTGTGTGTTATCCTGCGTAATTGCGCATTTTCTACCTCGTTCTACTTACATTCATCATTCCCTCTTCAAGTTGTCGGGATATTGGTCCCCATACCCTGTGACCTCTGGTCATTCCTCCTCGACCATATACCCTTCATCTTCGCCTTCTCCTTCTTCCATGTATCCTCTGCCATCCACAGGAGACCCGTACCCGTGGTCGGTTCCACCTCGATCCGATTATGAAGTCAGAACTTCGACTGACTTCTCCACTTCTTCGCATTTCTCACCTACTACATATTCTGACACTCCGGATCCACTTCCACCTTGGGCTGACTGTCCTTACTCTCGAGAGCTTGCAGAAATCAAAGAATCAAATGAAGAGCAAGCCACTGTTGAGACAGATGATTGGCAAAATTATATGCCCCACATACTTCATTCTTACCTCAAGTAGGGACCATACAACAATTTACATATACACATCCCAACTTGACTGTAGGGCATAAATTAGTCGATCAAACAACCCGAATGGAGAGTCCTGAACATCATGATTTTCCAGACTTGATTGACTTTAGTGATCAAGCTTCCATTAACCGGCCTTCATTCGGAGAGCCTATACATTCACAATATTGGACTCATGAGCTAGAGTTATCAGTCCCTGTTTCATCATATGAGGCTCCGACCAATATCTGCCATTCGGATGGTCTATAGCCGACCCGGCATTACATGCCAGAGTCTAGGTATGTTGAGTATGAGACCCCAATATCACAGCAGTATCCTCCTATTGAGCAAAACTCTCCCATGATTTGTCATGAGAATTTTGTGGAGGAGGACATCTCTAGACTTATCAAGAAAAATGAATCATTCGGTAACGAGTTGAGAGATGTCATGGAAATATTACACTCAATTTCGGCTAGTCTGGGTATGCAAGTGGAGAAGGAAGTAAGTAGATCTGATGTTGAAAACCAAGCAAGCATCAAGAAACCCACACCGTCTGTACAGCTGGAGTCCATTCTACCTCCCTCTTCTACTGACCCCTCACCCTCCAATGCAGAGTCTGATCATTCATCCTCCAAAAATACCAAAAAATTGAAAAACCAAAAACTCACATAAAAATTGAAAATGAAAAAGATTTTAAAAAATTGGATCCTACCCTAAGGGAAGCACTCGATGAAGAATTGATTTTTAAGCTTCCCTTAATAAAGGTCATAGATCACTTCCCCGACCTCAAGAGATTTGTAAAGAGTAAATTGATGCCCAAAAGGTCGAGTACTAAGAGGACAAAGACTGAAAGACACATAGTGTCTATGGCCACCTCCTTGGTGATGGAGAGAAAGACTAAGAGCCGCAGAGTTAAGCGGTTGCCTAGGGTTGAATGTGAAATCAAAGACACTATCTTTACCCATGCAAGAATCGATGATGACTCTCCTATAAATATCCTCCCGACCTCTGTGTTTGACAAGCTCAAACTCAGGCCAATCAGGAAGTCGAGAGAGATCGTTCAGCTGGCTGATCGATCCATCAAACGGTCTAGAGGAAATATTTCAGTCATCATTACCTTCCAAGGTGCTCTACTCCAGGTGGACTTCACGGTCATTGACATCGAGCACCGAGGAGAGTTTACCCAGTCTCCGATTATTCTCGGGAAGCCGCTCTTAGCCTTGGCTAAGGCAACTATAGATTGCGAGACTCGGGAGATCGATTTTTCAGCATTGGGAGCACTCCGACCTCACCCATTCTCTGATAAACTTTAATCTAAGGTGACCCACACATCCATTGACAGTCGTGACCATCGAGAGATAGATGAGTCCCACCTCTGCTACACCTGAGAGACCGACTGCCTGGACGACCGTTGGTTCTGAGACTCCCCACACCTCCACTTCATCAACTGCTTACACCACCACCGTGATAGCTTCTAAGGAGGACTCATGACCAGAAGCTATCATTAAGTCGGGCACGCCCTTTGTTGATTGCCTTGACCATTTTAATGATCCGACACAAGATCCCAATAATGCCAAGCCAACTGAGACCACTAGCACCTTCCCGAGATGTGTGTTGACCCTTCAGGAATATTACAATCTATATGGTGACTCGTCTGATGAGGAACCCATGGTCAGCACCACACCACATCCCGGACTTTCAAGGGAAACAACCAAGACTAAATTGACTCCACATAAAAACACAGTTGTTCTCTATTCTAGCCGGCTATCTAGTGAGAGGAAGTCGAGAATTGATTCCTCGAGATGTTCCCCTGAACTTCTCAAGGCACTTCTCTCTCATCTCCCTCTCAATGATTCAGGTTCTAGAAAAACGACTAAGAAAGTTTCCTTCAACACACCAGAGAAGGAATTTTCTGAGGAGTCCTCATCTGGCCCGGATAAGGTGATTTATATGAGTGAGCTCAGTTCGGCTGTTCTTAAGCCATATTAAGCAAGCAGCCGTGTGTCGACCCTCGTTGGACGATCCCTACACCTTACTATTATTCATCTGAGGACGATTCCGACAGCGACACATATGTATATTATCCACCTCCTCGTGTCCGCAAGAAGGTTCGTCACAAACCTTCTTAATCCTTGTATATTCTCTCTCTTTTCTTGTATATACTTTTTCTCCCTCCCTTCCCAGTGTTTTGAATCACTCACCCCGGTTACATATCATTTTGTGACTATACTTAGGATAACCAGATCCTAAGTATAGGGGGGAGAGTGACCCGCATCTATTCATTGTACATCCTCTAGATCACTCACTCATGCCCTATACTTAGGCTGAGCAGAGCCTAAGTATAGGGGGACCGATGGACGCCATGTGTATACTCATCCAATTCCCCTCTTTCCCTCGTCCGCCCCATTTTTGATCTTCTTCTACACTTAGGCTGCCAGAGCCTAAGTATAGAGGGGGGGGGGGGGCGGAGCGACTTCTATACATTTTGTAATTTTAGCTCTCCTACGCTTAGCACGAGCTATGTCTTTTTCATCGCTTTTTCATGCTCTGAGGACATAGCACACGCTAAGTATAGGGGGCGTGTATATATTACATATATACTTACCCATAGCTCGTACTTTTGCGTATTTTCGCATATTTTTGTATATATTATGCAATAATTATGGGGTGGGTAAATTTTGAAAAAAAATTTGTATAATTTTGTACTATATGTATAATACTTGTATAAAAAGTTGTAAAATTCTTGTAAAACATACTTTTGTAAAATTTGTTGTAAAATGGGATGTATACAAAAAAACTTGTATACTATGTATATTATTTGTTGTAAAAATTGTTGTATAATAGAAAATAAAATGAAAATGTTGAAAATAAAGGCTTCTTATTTACTCTTGCATATCATCCTTGCATTTCAAAAAGAGTCTTGCATTTCATTTATAGCATGTCATCTGCACCTCTCATCTGCATATCTTGCATATGCAGTGTGAAAAGCTAGTGGGTTCTGAACCAAGTTATGAATAGATTTTGAGGATGGACTTGATTTGACCTTAATCCAATTAATTTCAGAGGAACCTTATAGGAACTGGAGTTAAGATTTCTCAGGTCAAGTGACTTAATTCTTTAAGTCTGCAAGTCTATGTTCACATGTCATCTTGATTAGTCTAAGTAGAATATCTCGTGCACATGCATGATTCTTTTCGACAGTGACCTAACTTGGACAAGCACCATGCACGTAGCTCTTCATTGATGAGGTGGTGAGGAAGTAGAATCCTTTAGCTTGGAGTAGCACACGGGTGGAAACATCCGTCCTCCTTTAGGGAGGGTAGTGCATCTCAACCTAGTCTGGTGGTGTTGAAGTCTGAGGACAGGACGCTGTGGGTTGCAATAATGCTTCAAAAGAGGGATAGTCTACTGGCTCAAGAGGAAAAACTCCTGATGTACATGATGCGCCTTGTATATATTTCCAAAAAAAAGAAAGAAAAAATGCAAGAACTCCAAAAAATAGACAGACCAAAAAAAATATATTGCCTGTCGGAGTATGTATATTAGCAAGAAGTCTGCAGCTGGATGACTTGGCTACACTGGTCAGGCATCCCGGGATAGGTAGCTACACTGGCTACCATCCATTCTTTTCTCCACCCCCTCCTCTCGAGCTGGTCGCACTTGAACTTAGAAGGGAATACCCCGCTCCTCGAGGAAAGAGTTACTGGACCGGGTTATTTGAGTTACCTTGTTAGAGGAGGCTGGTTCTGAGCTATTTCTGATGTGGAGAGCTATTTTACACTTACACAGTACAAGTAAGAATCATAGTCATCAGAAATTTGTGTTTGAGGATTTGTTCTGACCTGACTGTTGAGGCATCTTGAATAGAAGACTTGTGGAACTTGAAGTCTGTTAGGTCTTAAGTTCAGATTCCAATAAGGTTCCGCCACACAATTAATCCAAAGGTCGAGTCAAGCTCCATTTTCAACTTTTGTTCATGACCTTGGTATGGAATCCAAAATCATTTCACTCTTGCATTTCATTTAGTTGCTCGGGGACGAGCGAGGTTTAAGTATGGGGGGGGGGGTGATGAATCTGTGATTCATACCTCTAAAAGATGAAAATAGAGCTTTCTCTCGAGTAATTAGGTTCATATTTCCACTTATATTGCATAATTAGCATTAATGCATGCATTGATAACATCTGCATTGTAGCATTCATATTGCATTAAATAAGAAGCCCAAATTCACTTGTAAAAATTCACCATATTTAACCTATTTGTATATATTTTATACTAACTTCAAATCTAATAAAATCAACTCTATAGTGTATATATTACTAACACTAATTTAAAAAAAATATTAAAAAATACTAACTTGTAAAATTGACCAATAAAACCCCAATCCAAGTTTGAAGCTAGGAACATTAAAATGCACATATCTCTCTCACAACTTCCGAATAAGGTCTACTCACTTTTAAAGTAATATACATTTAGAGACCTTCGAAACAAGACCAATTTCATTAAAATCGGAGCTCGTATGCAAAACTTGGATTTTGGGCCCCTTTTGTATATTGTACATATTGATCGTTTTACCCCTGTATTTTATCCTTTTATTTTCTTCACTATTAAAAATACAAAAAATTATATTAAGTTATAAATATTCTTCTCATATTTTCTCTATTTTTATTTTGATTTTCCTCTTATTGAAAAATGACAAAAAAATTACAAAAGATAAAATGCGGTATTTTATATCTATAAGGTACCACACAAAAAATACATTTTGTACAGATGATCTCATTTGATTTTCGACCCTTCACGAAAGTTGTAGATCTCGTCGATACGATCAACTTTCGTGTGGACGACTTTTTGATCTAATCTCTTTTGTTATTTCTTTTTTATTTTCTTTACATTTAATTTTTGAATTTTATAGGAGTGACATGTGGCAGCTCCTGGAGCCGCCACATGTCACACCATTTTCTTTATTTTCGATTTTTTTATTATTTTCGGATTTATTATTATTATTTTATTATTACTATTTTAATTATTTTTAGTAGCCTACTATATTATTTTATTATTTTATTTATTTTACTCCCTTTTACCTCTTCTCCCTTACTTTTCTTCCACTCCAAGCTAATAACTCCCCACTACCCCACTCTCTCCATCCTTCTTCAACTTCCTCCTCCTCCTCTTTATATTCTCCTCCACTCCTCCATTCACACCTATCCGCCATAACCGAGAGAGAAAGGGAACCACCACCTCAACCTGCTCGACGGTGACATCGACCGAGTAAGTCTTCAACACGACGACGGTTTACATCGTATCTGGCGAGATCCGAGGTAGAGAGATCGACCTCATCGCAGCCGCATCCAAGCTGCATAGCTTCTCCGAATTTTTGCCGAGTCGGATCGAGGCCACGACGGAAGCCGCACGACGCGACTCCACCTTCGGTGACCACAGGTAAATTTTCTATCCTCATCTACTTATTTTATCTAGCGAATTTTTTCCCTTGTTGTTTGATCCACAAATCATCATAAATCACACCATCATCATATACCACCACCATCATTCATCACCCCAAATCATCACACAAAAACACATCACCACTACAAACATTACTTCATCATCTTCTCCTCTTCACATATCCATTCCCTGTTAAAAAATTGCAAAAAAATTGCAAAAAAATCAAAGAAAAATAAACTGCAGGTTCCTCCTGTACGAGCGGCCATCAGCCTGCCATGCGCCGCGGCTCTGTCCCGCCAGCCTCCATGCGCACGGCCACCCCTCCGGCCAGCAACCAACCGCGAGGCCGTCCTGCTCCGCCGCACGGTCCGCCGCCCACCTCCAGGCGCGCCACAACTGCGGCTCCGCGCAGCCCTTCCACAATTAGCCGCGGCCCTGCCACGCGTCCGCCGACCTCGACCATCCCGCGCCAGCGCGCGACCCCCACGACCGCGCCTCGTCCTCGCAACCAGCCGCGCCTCCAAGCGTCGCTTCGAGCGACACCGTCCTCCATCTCCGCCGCGGGCAAGCGTCCCCGCGCGCCCCTCCGCGCGGTGCAGCGCTCCCAGCAGCAGCCCCACTGCGCGCCACCATCCTCCCGTTCACCGCCGCTGTCCGCCGTCCGCAAGGCGCGCCGCCCGTGCCCGCCCCCTGCGCACGTGAGTGCAGCCCCTGCCAGCCGCCGTGCGCGCGGCCGACTTCCCTAGCTCCGCCCTCGCGCGCTCCACTGCCCACGCCCAGCGCCATCCTCCCATAGCCGGCCCCACGTCCACTAACCCTAGCAGTCAAAGAGAAGAGAAAGGTTGATTTATGTTATTTTTATTTTCTTGTGAAAATTGCATAGTTCTCCCAGCAAGTTTTTTATAATTGCAGAAGTGTCCTTGTGCACATTTTAATTTGTTTATTTCAATTTCTGTATTGCAAAAAGACCCCTCACTTTGAGCGTTAATTTGGACAACCAAATAGCATCATTTTATTTAATGAAAAATAACATGCTGTAGAGAAACTTATTCTTTATCTCTTGGCTATTTAATTGCAATTTGTGAGCATCAGATTATTTATTAAAAATCAGAGACTGAAATTGAGTGATATTTTGCCCATTTATAATCTGAAATTCACACATAGCTATTTATTGCTCCAAAAATTACGAAAAAAAATTGTGAATGATGTATTTAAGTGTGCTTTAATTACAGTCCAAATTTCGTCCAATTAGGAGTTGTCTTGTGTATAAAATAAATTCCTTAGCAATTGATGTAATTTACTTTTAATTAAATCCACGAATAAGATTTTTGAAAAATTTTAAATCTTCTGGATTCCTTATTAAAATATCTATTATAGATAAATCAATCTTTGGATAATTTTACTTCTTGGATTTATTAGGAATTAAATACCCGTAGTCACTCTATTTTCAGTAAAAAATTCATAAAAAACATAAAGTGTCAAAAAATTCCAAAAACATTGGAGTAGCTTAAGTTCATAATATTTCATCATCTGGCCAAGTTTCATAATTTTTGGAATTAATTTGACCATCTTTCTTATTTAACTTGTAAATTGACCTGATTTTGCATGTGTCTTGCATAAAATATACTAAAAAGACCAAAAAATATATCCTCTGAACGTCAAACCTTGGAAATCGCTAAAAATTCACCTAAGGAGACAGCTGCCTCCCTGAGTTCGACCTTGGGCTTGCCCATATAAAATAAAATTTGCCGCTCGATATTAACTTGTTGTAATTGAAAGTGGTTTTTGATCTGCTCTCATTATCCGAATGCAACGAACATTCTTAATTAATTTGAACATTAATTTGCTCGAATTAACAATGGTGTTAGGAGTCACATCAGTCCCTTAGTACAATTAAGGTTATGTACCATGACCATCTTAATAATCATACATTTGTTGATTTACTTATTGAATCATAAAGGCTGGTGCTTGGATGAATATCTAAAGAGTTAGATTGAGGACTCATCAAGCACCGTCAAATGATTATTAAGAGAGGATCTCTAGACTGAGAAGGAGATGACAATCCTTTTCCTATAGGTTGATATCTGACTGACCTCTTGATGCAGGTCTTCAATGGGAATAAAGATTTGGAGGTGTCAGATTAGTTAGGTCAAAGAGTTTACTTAATGAGATCGAGATAACCAAAGTCCTATGTCGTATGCTACCACGACATAGGCACGTATCCTATGACCGAAGACAAATGTGTTACTATATTTTTGAGTATGTACATTTAGCAGATCAATAGGTTGATGATCTAACCAAGGTCTATACACCGGCACACTGATATGCATACAAGGGCATATGAGTAATACAATCTCACAAAGGGATCATATAGGTTCATTACTGAACCGGAAGACATGAGCTCACTCATGATATATTGGGAAGAATCAAATTCCGTGCACGGTCATCTCGCTTTGGAAGCTTGACTGAATTTGTAATTATTATATATTCTTTTGGAAATTATATGATCAACATTTAGATATGATATATGCTTTTGGAAAGCATATGATCGATATCGACTCCCAATGTTCAAATGAGAAACTTAATGATGAAACCTTGAAGTGGATAATTAAAATAGATATAATATTTCATGTTTATTCTAGGTCTTCCAGTATGCAGATTGTACATGTATTAGGGAAACCTTAGGGTGATGTGATCATAAATGATTGTATAACCATGCCGCTGCCATTCTTAGGGAGTGATGAAACGGGTCTGGATTTTAGCGACTCCTCTCAGTAGAGAAGTGATCTGATCTTGGTCCAAATGTTGGACATTGATCTGAATGTGATTCAGATGCAATGAGAAGATTAGATTTGCGGTCTTGATTTAATCAAGCATCTACGAGAGGTTCGCTAGATATGGATTTGAGATCTGACCTCAACATCCAAGTCACTACACGTGGAACAATACAATCGTCATGTCCTTATCTCCAAGTATCCATGAAGAAAGCACATTATCCCTGAAAGAGTTCAAGGATAATTTCATTGTTGATATATGTATCCGATCATTGAGAAAACTGATAATTAAATGTGTTTTAATTATCATGAATAATATGAATTTGATTCATATTATAAGGAGAGTTATCTATAATTAAATGTGATTTAATTATCAAAGATGTGAATTATGTGAACGTGATTCAGATTATTTGGGCATATGAGAATAGAGATTCAAGATGATTAAATGTGATTTAATTATCATGGATATGAGTAATGTGGATAGAAGTATCCATATTATGATTTATATTATATTATATATGTAATTTATATTATATAAGAGAGCGCATATTATGATTTATATTTGTTGATTAATTATTGATGCGAATCAGATTCACATTGGATAATTAATTGAAAATGTAAATCACAATTTATTTTGGGTTGTGAATGCGATTCACAATTTTTCAATGGCAAGATTGCAATATTCACAGAATAATTATGAATTTTTTTGTAGAATAAATTACAACAAGTGTTGTTGTAAATCTTGGAGATTTCTAAAGAATAATTCAATCTCATGAGATTGTATGAGATTCCATCCTTCCATGTTGGAATGGTGGATGCCCACCAAATCTATTAGGAAAGATTGGCCACCCACTCTTTTATATGGGTGGATGTAATCTCCATTCCATTATCTCCATATTTGATTGATTTATTTTTAGGATTAATTTATATTGATTTATTGATATTTATATATAATTTAAATTAAATTAATTGTTGTTGTGTTTTTACAACACAATCTTGGCCATTGAAAGAAGCACGAATCAATCTCATCCATTGATTTTGGGTTGTCCATGCATTGTTATCCATGGACTCCCAAAATACTAAATAAGAAGAGGCACCACTTGCTCTTCAAGTGACAACAACTACATCAACATATGCTCTCTCTAGACGTCATCTCTCCCTCCCTCCCTCTCTCTCTCTCTTGTGGCCATCCACCTTGATGCCCTAGAGAGTCGTCATCAATGCAGCATCGTCGTTATGCTGCCGAATTGCTGGCTTGTGAATTTTTATCTCCTTCAGCGTGCCTTGCTTGTGAAGAAGATGTCGGACCTCGTGTGATGAGATCAAAAGATTCACCACTTGGATCATCAACATGGATTGCGAGGAGCACACATTTCATTAACGCGCTCGTAAGTGTCCCCTCTATCGGATCGTACTTGAGACAGGAGGTCTCTTCATTTAGAGACTTGTTCGCAATCATGCTTCAAGAGGTATAAATTCCGCTGCCTCGAGTAACTAGTGCGAGTAGTTGCTCCCAATCGCATACGATGTGATCCTCACGCTTTTGTGATGCGCTTAAGGATTTTCCCATATCCTTCACCTGATCCATTATCAAGAAAACTTAGCCATGATAACTTGTTGGGTGTGGGCCCAAATGGACCTATTGACAACCACCTAAAATGCTTAAACTCAAGTTGTCAAGTAATAATCCCCACCACTTATATCCTACAGTCGCACTTCGTGAGTTTTAGATGTGAGACTATGTTTGGGGTTGGAGTGATATACCCCCTCCTGTTGGACATGTGGGCCTACAACGAGCCATTATGCAATACATGTTTGCAAAAATATCATCCTGTGATCTGAAATGAAGAATAATTAATTTGCATAATAGGTCCCTTAGTACAAGTAGGGTTATGTACCATGGCCATCTTAATGATCATACAACTATTGATTCAATATTAAATCATAGAGGCTGGTGTTTGGATGAATATCTAACGAGTTAGATTGATGACTCATCATGCACTGTTAAATGATTATTAAGAGAGGATCTCCAGCCTGAGAAGTAGATGTCAATCCTTTCTTTAAAGGCTGGAATCTAACCAACCTCTTGATGCAGTTCCTCTGCATAGGAATAGAGATTCGGGGGGTGTTAGATAAGTTAGGTCAAAAGAATTGACGTAACGAGATTGAAGTCCTATGTTGTATTCTGTCACGATATAGGCACACATCCACTGATTAGAGACAGATGTAGTACTATATGTTTGAGTATGTACAGACCAATATGTTGATGACCTAACCAAGGTCTATACACCAGTGCACTGGTGTGCATACATGGGCATATGAGTAATACAATCTCTCAAAGGGATCATACAGGTTCATTATTGAATTGGAAGACCTGAGCTCACTTATGAGATATTGGGAAGTATCAAATTCCATGTGAGGTCGTCTTGCTTTGGAAGCTGGAATGAATTTGTAGGGTTTGATATATGCTTTTGGAAAGTATATGATCAACACTTGGAAAGTATATGATCGATACCGACTCCCAATGATCGTATGAGAAACTTAATGATAAATCCTTGAAGTAGATAGTGTAAAATTGATCTTGTACTTCTGGTTTATTCTGGGACTTCTAATATGCAGGATGTACATATATTAGGAATACCTGAGGACGATGTGATCATAAATGATTGTATAACCATGACGCTTCCATTCCTAGGGAGTGATGAAATAGGTTTGATTTTAGTGACTCCTCTCAGTAGAGAAGTGATCTGATCTTGGTCCAAATGTTGTCATTAATCTAGATGTGATTTAGATGCAATAAGAAGATTAGATTTGCGGTCTTGATTAATCAAGCATCTATGAGAGGTCCACGAGATCTGAATTTGAGATTTGATCTCAATATCCAAGTCACTATAAATGGAACAATAAAATTGTCCTGTCCTTATCTCCAAGTACCCACAGAGAAAGCGCATTATCCTTGAAAGAGTTCATAGATAATTTCATTGTTGATATATGTATCCGAGCATTGAGAAAATGGATCATTAAATGTGATTTAATTATAAAAATGTGAATAATGTGATGTGATTCATATTATTTAGGCACATGAGAATAGAGTTCTAAGATAATTAAATGTGATTTAATTATCATAGATATGAATAATGTAGATAACACTATCCATATTGATCATATAAGTTATAATTGTGATTTATAATATATAAGAGAGAGCTATTTGTAAGTTATATTTGCTAATTAAATGCTGATGTGACTTGGATTCACATTGAACAATTAATTGAAAATGTAATTTCAATTTATTTTGAGTTGAGAATGTGATTTACAATTTTCTAATGGAAAGATTACAATATTCACAAAATAATTATAAATTATCTTTGTAGAATAATTTACAATAATTTTTGTTGTTAATATTGAAGATACATGGAATAGTGTAATCTTGGAGATTACATGAAGATTTCCCCTTTCCTAATAGGAGAGGGGGGTGCCCACCAATTCCTATGAGGAAAAGGTGGCCGTCCACTCCACCTATATGGAAGGAGGCTATCTCCTTTCCATTGTCCCTAAGTTTGATTGATTTAATTTTAGGATTAAATTATATTGTTTTATTAATATATATTTAATATAAATTAAATTATTTGTTGTGTTTTTCCAACAAAATCTTGGCCATTGAAAGAAGCACAAATCAATCTCATCCATTGATTTTGTGTAATTCATTGATTGTGATCCATGGACTTCCAAATCCCTATATAAGAAGAGGCACCCCTTGCTCTTCTTAAGTTTACAACATATGATCTCTCTCTCTCATTCTCTCTACATGCCAACTTCCTCTCTCTCTCTCTTGTGTCGTCCACCATGATGCCCTAAAGAGAGCCATCATAGACGCAACATCTCCGTTATGCTCCCAGGTCATTCGCTCATGGATCTCCATCTCCTTCAGTGCATCTCACTTGTGAAGACGACATCAGATCTTGTGTGACGATATCAGGAGATTCGTCATTTGGATCATCAACATGGACTGCGAGGAGTGCGTGTTTCATCAATGCGCTCACAAGTGTCTTCTCCGTTGGATCATACTTGAGACAGAGGTCTCTTCGTTTAGAGAATTGATCACAACCACCCTTCAAGAGGTAATCCTAATACTTATTTGTGGTTTAGAAGAAATGATCCGGGAAGTGTTCTTGGATCATGTGGTTTTGTCGCATGATTTTTTTTAAATTCCGTTGCCACGAGCAATCGAAGCCTAGGTATCTATGAAGATCATGGATCATGGGGGGATAATCAGATGCGTGATTCGGGGAAGAAGGTGGTCGGATCTGGGCTGAAGAAAGTGGAGAAAAGAGGTCCGACGAAGTGAATGGTGTGTCAGACATGGGAGGGGGAAGGGTTGACCCAGGTCAACGGACCCGAGTTGACCGATCAGAGAAAAGTAATTTACAAAATAAAAGAAATGATATTAAAATAAAAGGTTATAAATTGAAAAAGGCTAATCATTTTACAAGCTATATTTTGTGTTTTTCAATAATTTTAAGGGATTTTTACCCTGCAGACCCTATAAACTTTTAAAATTATCTCTATGACCTTTTGCACAACGTAATTACCCAACATCCTTGTAAATTACCCCAAGAACCCCCATTGGCTTTAAACAAATTAACCGTAGGGTTCATGGGGTAAGAGTTGGCAAGTTTATGGGGTCGAGGGGGGAATTAGGTTGTTTCAAAGGTCGTGGAGGTAATTGGAAATGTTTATAGGGTCTACTGGGTTAAAATACCTAATTTTAATTACATATATAGTAGTATATACAATATATGTTAGTATGTATAGGTATAGTATACCTATATATTATATACATATATTTTTATTTTATTACTTTTACAAAAATACATTATATTTTATATTTATTTATATACAAAATAATTTACAAGTGTATAAAGACATCCTTTTTGGATTTTTACAAATTAATTACATGTGTTAATTAATTAGGTTTATACACAATATATACATTATTGATTCTTTTGTACAATGAAGAACTGGATTTGTTTTATTTTATTTTGTGTTTGATGAATTTTATTATAATTTTATATAATTATTAGATATATTTATAAGTATTTAAAAATATAATATATACAATTTATTTACAAAATAAATAAATAAATATAGGTATAGGCATTTTACAATTGTTCACAATTTCATTTTTATTATTTAGTACATATTTTTTTACAAGTTTAATTAAGGAAATCAATCATTTTGCAATCTTTTTATTGATGAATGAACAATGATATATATATATTTATAGAATAAATAAATAATAAATAATGTCAACAACATTTTCTTTGGATTTTATGAATAATTAGAGACCCTATCTCTCCCTGCTTTATTCCTTATCGACCAGGACAATATTTGACCTTCTCTCAAGGTCCGGGTTTGTCTGTACTTATTACATAATTACAACCTTCTTTTATTTCTTTTCTTTTCCTTTTTTTCTTTATTCTTTTATTTTAGTTAAGAAGAATGTTAAATATACAATATTTATAAAAGAATGTGCAATGCTAATTTATTGGATTTATTATATATTTACAGTTATTTTGCATAGGGATTTTCGCTCAATAAAAGAATAAAGGATGAGAATTATGGATTCATCACTTGGGAAGTCCAGGGTCAAACTTAAGGACACGAGCAATTCTATAATTTATTACAGGTGATGAAAAGCTATTAAGATCAAGTGAATGATATACACAAACACAAGAAAAATTTTCAAAACATTTTTTTAAGCTTTTAATTTAAATGAATGCAATAATGCACAAACAAATATATTCGACAAACACAACAAATATACTGGATTAAGAAAGTAGTTTGAGACTATAAATCAATGTAATAATGACATAAGTCTCAAGACAACCAAGTTATTCAATTAAAAATATCAAATTTCATTCTAACATTTGATTCATAACTCTACAATATCAATAAAGATAATAAAAGATCTTGCGTGAATTATAAGTAAAAATATGAATTAAACACTCCAAGATGAAGAGCATCAAATAAGCTTTCCAATGAGACCAAAATCACTTAAAATGGATGTATAGATAAAAAGATATTAATGCTTTAACCCAGGGGTATAGATGCAATAAAAGCCAAGAAAATTTATCATAAATGAGTCAAAAATTGGACCAAAGTATAATTTCAGATATTCGCTAGGGTACATCTATAATTAAATCAGGCGCTAGGGACATATACGCAATTTTAAAGAAAAGGTTGGACCTTGATGCAATTTCTCCACCTGCACGTCAATGCGACAAGTGATGAATTGGACCAAAGTGCAATTGTATTAAGAAGCAAGAGAATCTCTGCAAAATAACCCACATCACGTGCATGAAACACGTGACAATTTTGGTTCGGTAAGCGTAGGTCGGATCAACATGGCTCTCTATCATGGCTTGTAGCAGGCTCGGAGCATCCGAGGCTTAGGTCTGAACCAGTGGCTCATACTTTGACGTAGCCTTCTGTTCTCCATCGGATCACACCCAAATCAGTTTGATCTAACGTACATTGTGAATCCAAGATACTTTCATCTTCCTCCTTTCACAACAGAGAGTCATGCACTCCGGTGACCCATGAACTTCTCCTCCTTATCTCCTAACTCTGCTAGAAGGTGTATAGAGCGTCACCAAACCTTTGCGAGGATGCCCATGATTCAAAGGAGAGCTGGAGCAGTCAGGATCACTGAAGCAATGTCGCTTCATCGGAGATAAATCAAGAAAAGAACCCTCTAGTCAATGTCCGATCATTGAAGCATCTAAAGTACCTACAAGTTACTAAAAAACATACTGAAGTAAAGCATATGAGGTGAGAATGAAATGGAGACTCTGCAGTGGTGAGAGATAAGAGCCCGATGTTTCCTTCCTCTGTGCAAGAGGAAGAGGGGAATTTGAGTGACATACATAATGGAGAAATGAGGATATATAACAAGATGATACGTGTGAAAGGTGGATTAATGGTGAAGATATCTAAGCAAGTTGATCAAAGAGTGAATACCACACCCAAGTAGATTAATAATGTGAAAACAATATTGAATTAATTAAAGTACCTACTTGGAAATGGAAACAAGATGAAGGTGAATGTTTTGATATGAATCGATGCTTGAATGGAGCTTCAAAAGTTCCAGAAATCTTTGCTTAACTACAAGGACTTGAGTGGAAGATCTAACAGTGCAGATGAATGTTGCAGCATGAGGCAAAACTCGTGGATTTCGCCTCATCCAAGTCCTCAGTAGTTTGTCATCTCGAGACCTCCTCATTATCACTGGAAGGTGGAGAGGCAAGGGGAATGGCGCACCAAGTGGTGGATCCCCATAACTGATGGAGGAGAAGACCTTTTGTGAGGGTGGAAGTTGGCGGAAATGAAGTAAATGGAGGTGATTTCAACCATCTCCAAGAGGAAAAGGAGTTCGGGTTGACGAAAGTTGATAAGTTGGCCGAGATGAGGGTAGTTGGGTGAAGAAATTGGAGGTAATGGCTTAACTATAGGTGGTTGGAGAAAATCGTGAAAAATAGAAGTTGTGGATAAAATGACTTGTGTCGCTTATGAGGTAGAACTGGATGTTGAAGATAAAGATCTAATCATTGGATTACAATCCGATGCTCATGATTTATGGGTGGACTAATGGTTAGGATGCACTTGATCAAAAGGATCCAAAGGCTAGAGATTTGGCATTGAAGGAAACCATGATTGGATCTGATTAAGGATCTAACGGTCAGGAGCAAATACAGATGGTGAGAGGGAAGAAGGTCACATGGGTGGCTGTAGAGGTGCCACATGGCCCAATCAGAATTAAGAAAAATATGAATGTGTAAGAAAAATCCAAAATAATTAGTTAGAGGGATAAGTAGAAGAGGTGGTAAACATGAAAGTTGTAGATCTTCATGTAGAGTCAAAGAGAAATACTATCATATAAACATATATAAAAATTAAACAAGTAATTAAAACAATAAAACATATTATTTTATTTTCTTTTTTCATTTTTTTATTCTTATTTTTAAATTATGTTATGTTTATTATGTATAATATCATTTTACATAAAATAATAACAATATAAGAAGTTATATAATATAGTATAATTAGGGTTATTTATGTACACCATACAAGTTAATAATTGAGGTTAATTGTCAATGAATCTTGGTGATTTTCTTAAACAAGAGAGATAATTATATTATTTAATGAATATTAATACGGGATTTATCGCCCCCTATACTTAAGATATGCTCGTCCTCGAGCTAATGAATTAGTTAGAGAGAGCAAAAAATAGTGAACTCCAGGACATGTGCATGTGAGTATACAAGGCTTGATTTGACCCAGAATATTTTGTTTTAGAAATCCTAAGAATCTAAGTTGATCAATGTGTTAACTAATAGGTATTCAACTCCTCTAATTATCAGACTCTTAAGTTACATATATATATATATACATACATATATATACACACACACACACACACACACACACACACACACACACACACACACACACACACACACATATATATATATATATATATATATAAGAAGTATGACTTATTGTTGACTGCATCCATAAGAGTAAAGTCAATATTTCACTAAAAGTTCTAATCTCATAAGCTCTCCTAAAGACTCAACCCTCAATACTAGGGAATAAATCTCGTCTTTCTTCAATTCACCGTCTCTGTAGTTTGTTAGACTTTAAAAAATATAGATGGAAGGTTAGGTAATGGAGGAAAATAGGATTGTGTACTTATTTTATTCCTATCATTGGAACAAGGTTTCTCTCAAGTGACAGTACTCAACACATTTGTATATTGTTAATGCCAATCAGTGTGATCATCAAAAGAGATTGAGTTGTCTGTGCTTGTTTTCCTGGGAATGCACTGGGGTGCATATTTTTAAAGTATCTAATATACTTGCACCAAGACGTGTAACACTAATGATGTAGAGCACTTTTTGATGTACTAGCCCAACTCATAAAAGCCTAAGACTTGGTCCAAGTGGACACTTAAAAGATTAGGAGTGCTCACCTTGAATGTAAGCTCATATGATGTAGCTTTTTAATGTAATGAGCTTTTCTGTATTTTCATTCATCATTCATCATCATTTTTTGTGAGGGAACTTCCCTTCTTTTTGGCCAGCTCCACTGCTTTTACTAATGATTGGCGCACACTGATCAACTTATTAATTTTATGTCATCACAACACTTTAGGTCAAAGTCAAGAGATATTATGAGATCTATGCCCCTTACTGGCTAAGATGCTGACACTCAGGTTTTATGAAACCATCATTAAATTTATCCCATCCTCAACTATCATTTAGATCAAGTCCAAACTCGAGCTTCAAATCACAGTCCCTCAAATGATACCTTGATTCATCTCAATCATGAATGCAGTCGTGCATGTGATGTAATAGTCAAATTCTTTTAAGGGAGATTAAGAATGCAATATAGCACACATATATTCTAACTAGGGGAAGTGTGAATTTTTAAGTCTAATACCCCAATGATTAAGACATGTTAACTTTAAACCTCTGGACTTCTTAAACCGAGTGTTAAAGACCACCTCAATCCTTGAGTGCAAAGTGTAAGTGTTAGGGAGAGGCACCAAATCAAGGATTTTATTGAATAGATAGAACGGGTCCCCTTAAGACAAAACACAACAGACTAGAACAAGACTGACACAAGGATACCCCAAAATAACACAACTCACCTCAGTTCCTTAAAAATAATAATCTGGTTTGAATCTTGAGACTTGAAATCACAGGTTGCCTTATGTTTCACTTGTTTTTTCCTCACAGAATAAATCTCCGAATCTGAGTACGATAGATCTTCATCGACTTAAATAATGAATCACCTAGAATGATGCCATTCTTCCTCAAATGTAATGTTCATATCAACATGGGAATATCTAAATTTCTCCAAAATAGAAGAAAGACATATCCAACCCTTGGATCATGCAACTAATCTATGAATTTTCCTTAATAGAGAAAAACCAGACACAAGAGGATTACCTAACTTACAAATAAGGTGACACTCAGCTGACCGAACATCCTCAAAAATAGGTACAAGCTCCTCCATCTCTAACTCCTCCAGTAAAATGTTATCTTTCTCAAGCGGCATCACTCTTCTCAAATAACTCTTTGTCGATTTGATCTTCTAAAATATAGAGTTTAGATCCAGTCTCTCTTCCATGCACAACTCTATGACATATCAAAGACAAGACAACCTTATAAACACTAAAACCTAATGGTTCAATGAACAGTCACACCCTCTCACATACACAAGACACAAGGTGGAAACTGAAGAGACACAAATATTAGTCAGTTAATTCCAATTACCCCTAAAGTTCTGAAAATAATTTTGAAACTTTTTACAAACTATTTCACATAAGTATAGGTTTTTCAAATATTTTACAAATATTTTTGAAACAAGTCAAATTATATTTTCACAATAATAAAAAAAATTCTGAAACCATGTCAAATAGGTATATGAAAGTTTTCAAAGCATTTTTCAAAGTAATTTGTACAAAGCTCAGTTCAAAAATACGATACTCGTAGCCTAAAGATTTTGATTTTTTTTAAAAATATGAGTTATGTCTAAAGTATATATGTAATATATATGGTATACCCCCTATACTTAACTTTTGCAATGTCTTCATAACACAAAGTGATATGAAACCATAGCTCATGCTAAACATAAAGAATTTGGACATTGAAAAGAATAAAATGATAAACAATAGAATGAAATAACCGTATATATGTAGGCTAAAAATAACCTAATTACTAAGAAGAAAGTAGAAATAAAGATGGGGGACCAACATAAAAGCACATGAAGAATGTACAACAAATGGTTGAATTCCGCCTATACTTAGACTGAAAATAGCCTAAGTTAGGAGTAAGAGTATGAAGAGAGGATAAACAAAACCCTAAATGCATTAGGTTAGAAAGAATATGAATTCGATTGATGTTGAATCTAAAAGATGTGAATCTTCTATGGTAACTTCATGATGTATCTGAAATATCTACAAATGAATCAACAGACATGAAATTAATGACCTCAACAAGAATCAGTCGTTTTATGGATTTTATAAAGTGTTTCAATAGATTCCCATTAACCAAAATGGAAGGTGCATCATCTGAAAGCTCCGCAATCTCTACACTATCATTATAATGCACTTCCTTAACTATATAGGGACCCATCCAATTGGATTTCAATTTCCCATGACAAATTAGTGATTTAGCATTAAACAATCATATCCTTTTTGTCCTGGGAAAAAGTTATTGCATCTAATATGTGAATCATGTCACTTCTTAACTTTATCCTTATAGATCAAGCTGTTGTCATATGCTCTCATACGAATCTCCACTAACTCATTAAGGTTTAGGTCTCTACACAACTTCCCAAGGTTACAACTCCAATTAATCTTTTTTATTGCCCATTCATATTTGTAAATTAATTCAGAGGGAAAATGGCATGGCTTTCCATAAATCATCTTAAAAGGTGAAGTACCTAAAGGGTCCTTATAGGCCCTTTTTATAGGTCCGGGGAGCTTGGTCCAACAACTGGGACCAATTCTTCTTATCCGGATGGACTAACTTCTGAAGAATGCTCTTCGCCTCCCTATTTGAAACCTCATCCATGTTGTTCGATTGTGGATAGCAAGGACTAGCAATTCTATGCTCAAAATGATAATCCTTACTAATGATCGCATATCTCTATTCACAAAATGACTACCTGATGACCCCGAAAAATATCAACGAGCGACCAAGGGAGATAAATAACTCAGGTCGTTGTGATCTCAGTCACTCGCGGTTCGGTCAATCAAGAAAAAATCAGAACCACCAAATAAGCAGATAAAATAATGAATTCAAGTAGCGGTCCTCGCTATTTTTATTAACCTGGGATAGCGCCCAGGGTCGGACTCAAGGAGCACGGGATGGCCATACGACCTACGAAGTAGTCAAAATCGAAAAATAAGGAAGAAAATGTTTTAAGTGGATTTTAAATATTTTAATTTTTTTATGTTTTTGATTTTATAAGAAAATATAAGAAAAAGCAACAACCACAATTTATTTAAACATCTAAAAATGCATAGAAAATTCAAATAAAATTATTTTTGTGTTTTTTATATTTTTAAGTGTTTTTGGTGAATTTTTCAGAATTTTTCAAATTTTAGTTGATTTTATAAAAATCAAGAAAGGGGAGAAAAATGGGTTACTGTGCAACCAGACTTGTAAGATCAATTAAAAATAGATAATTGATCTATAAAAGTCTGGAGACAATTTTTATGAAAAATATAGACAAACACTCAACTACAGAAAAAGAGTTTGTATTTTTTGATTTTTATAGATTTTTTAGAATTTTTATACGAATTTTAGGGTTTTTCAATTTTTAAGGGTTTTTTAAATACAAATAAGCTAAAAAATGGTCAGAAACTAGAAAACAGTAAAACCAACTATCCCTAATTTTTTTAGAATTTTTAAATAAGTGTTTATATTTTTCATTGATTTTTCAAGTCAGACAGTAACAACAATGCATATTTTTGATTTTTTACAAATAGTAAAAAGCCTCAAAAATGTCCCAAAACTTTAGAGAAATTTTTGCACAGTGGCAGGAGCCACGTATCTAAATTTCACCTAATTTGGATTTGATTTGATATTTTATTCAATAAAAACAAGGCATACAACAAGCGAGGACCTATGTGCAAAGAAACATACTTCCAGGACTAAATAATAACAATTCAAGAAAGCTCAGGGACTGGAATGCAAAGAGTCCACAAAAGCACGTGCAAGGCACGTGAATCAGACACGGAGGGGTATGGATGTCATTCCTATTTATAAAAGATCAATCAATAACATATAGGAAACATAGGACTAAAAGTGCAAATATACCAAAATCTCATGTGTCGATGCACGTGGCTCACATAAACAAGGAGTAAATTGCAAATAAAATAAATATCGAGGTCCAATGTGCAAAATATCCAAAATAAAAACAACTACGACAAATGTTTACAAGACTAAACAATAATCGCTAAAAGAGGAGGGGCCTAAGTGCAAATTACCCCTTTATTATGATCGGATGGACGAGGAAGCGCCATGTAAAGATCTGATGGCTGAGAACAGAGGACACCTCTTTGTCGATGATCGGTCCGGATCAAAGCATTGATGGATCGGGCGGTGCAGATCTCGCGTGAACGGATGGTGCGGATCAAAACTGGAGCAGAAGGGCTGATCAGATGGTTGCTGGACCTCCTCCAAGAACAACTCGCCGGTGAACTTCGCCGGCTCGATACGCACGGTGGAGAGGTCCTCATATGCTACTGATATAGGCAAAATGAAGCTCGGCGACTTCCGTAGCTAGTGGGCTCCTCCGATGAGGTCGGGAATGTCGGAGACGCTCCGGCGACGAAGGAGGAGCGAAGCTCCTGTGCTCGGATGGGCGGACCCTCAGATGGGTCTCTTCAACCTGCAAAATAGCACAAAAAGAACGCTGGGTCGAGGGCAAAGTGCCTCGACCCGTCAGTGGGTGGAATGGGTGATCGGAAGGGGGCAGAGCGTGGTCTCCGACGAAGCGGCGGCGGAGGAGACCCGATGTCCTACTCCGAGGCGAGACAGGTTGATCGGATGGGTGAAGAACGTGGGTAGAGGTCTCGTGATCGTGAATCGATGGTCAGATAAACAGATAGATGATCGAATTGGCGTGAATCAACCGGCGACGGCCGGCGGCGCAAATGGGCGAAAATGGAAATCAGGTGAATCTAAGGCGAATCGGGACTACCTGATGGGCGCAGTCGACTAGGATGGAGCTGCTGGACCTCCGGGGGTCTTTGCATCAAGGGTTCGTTGGGGCCCGAGGCTGGGCTCGCTCGGTGGCGGAGCACGGCGGCATAAGTCGCCGGATCAGTGGCTGGGGCTCTCCTCTCCTCGTTACGACACTCTCCTCCGGTAGCTGTCACTCTAGGGAAGATAATGGAGCTCATGGGAGTGGAAAACGAAGGCCAAAGATACTCTAAAATTGTGGCCGGAGATCAACTAAATAGTGGAAAGGGTCCGGCTAAATGGACTCGGGCATGGTTCGTCGAAGCACGGATCCCTAGGATCAACCCCGGGCGAGGGTCTCGGATGGATCAAGTGTAAATGGAGCCTGGGGTTTGGATGAGAAGTGATCGGAGCGACTCGGCAAAAATGGGCGAAGTCGGGTCAAGAGTCGGGTCCGAGTAGCAAGTGGTCCGGGGGGGGGGGGAGTTGACCAGGGGACAACATCCCCCGTGGACCAATCAGAAGCCGCCATTTATTAATTATTTGAAAATTCAATTAAAAATAGTAAATGATTTTATTTCAAAAAAGTTTAAACATGAAAAATGTTTATTTTTTTTCAAATTATTTTTTAGTGATTTTTATTTATTTTTTTGAAAAATATAACGTATTTACATTATATTATTATTATATATATGTATATACATATATGTATTTTTGATTTTTATTTTTGATTCTTTATTTTTGCATAATTATTCCAAATTTATATTTTATTTATTTACAACATAAAATTTGGAATAATAGGGTATTTTTATTTTATTTTTATGAGTTATTTACATGGGTTAAATAAATAGGCTTATATACATATGTGCATGGTATATATACAAGGTTGAAAATAATTTTTTTATTTTTATTTTTATTTTTATGATTTTTATTTTATATTTATAAATATGTACAAAATATGAAAACCACTTTTTTTTATTTGGAGGAAAATAAATTTATTTATACACATAGGGTTATGTACATGTATGATTGACCTTATCTCTCTCTACTTGGGTTCTTTTGCGGTCAGGCCCATGCCGAGCCCTGCCTTGGGATTAGGTCACTCAATATTTATTCTAAATATTTCCCTCTTTTTCTTGTGTTTCTTTATTCCTTTATTTTGACACAAAAACATGCTAATTATACATATTTACATGATGCATGTATTTTGATAATTTATTGTATTTACAATGATTTACATGGTATTTGGCTAAGGTTTCTAGCTAAAATAAAGGAATAAAGTGTGATGAATGGGGATTCATCACCCCCTATACTTTACTTTTGCTAGTCCCTTAGCAAACACTTATTGGAAAAAGAAGTGCATAAGAGAAAGAAAAAGAAAAAGAGGAGAAATCAAGGTTGATTATTAAACTTTCCTTCATTAAATTGAAATATGGAGCTCAGTCAGACCTTTGGATTATTAATTTGTCGGAACCTTATTTGGACTTAAGCTTAAAACTCAACAACCTCTAAGTTCCACCAATCTATGGGCAAGACTCCTCAATAAACCAGATCAGAACAAGTCTACATACACAAACGCTAATGACTATGAATCTTTCCTTGTACGGTGTAGGTGATATGTAGCTCCCCACCTCAAAAGTAATAAAGAAACAACCTCCCTCAACCCAGTAACTCTAATGATTCGGTCTAGCAACTCTTTCCTCGAGAAGCAGGGTATTCCCTTCTAAGTTCAAGTGCAACCGGCTCAAGAAGAGGGGGAAGGAAAGAATGGACCATGGCCAGTGTAGCCATGTATCCTTGGGAGCTCTAACCAGTGTAGCTGAGTCTCCTGCTGCAAGCTTCATGAGATGGTCATGTATAACATAAGCTTTTGCTTTATTTTACTATATATACTCCGGTGGGATTATTAAATTTTCAATTTGACCCACCACTTTTTTGGAGTTCTTTTCTTTTTGCACATTTTTTTGTGTGCATATGTACAACATATCTACATGGTGCAGCATATATACAAGGAGCTTTTCCTCTTGAGCCAGTAGACTATCCCTCTTTTGAAGCTTTATTGCAACCCACAACTTCTGTCTTTATACTTCATAACCACCAGACCAAGTTGAGATGCACTTCCTTCACTATAAGAAGAAGAGAGGTTCCGCCTAGAAGTACTACCCTCATATGCTACCCCAAGCCAAAGGAAACTGCCTCCTCACCACCTCATCCGTGGAGAGCTATGTGTAAGGTGCTGGTGCAAGTAAAGCCATTGTCTCTGAGAGTCATGCGTGTGTTCTTAAGTGCTCTACTTAGGCTCATCAAGATGACATATGCTCATAGCCTAGTGGACTCAAAGAATTAAGTCCTAATGGACCTGAAACGTCTCAATCCTAAGCCCTATAAGGTTCCTATTATCATTAGGTGGATTAAGGTCTTAACCAAGCTCCATTTTCCAACTTAATTCCAGGCTAGTTTAAATGTCAACTATGATTTGGAATAACTGTGCAAGTATTTACAAAGATGCAATTTTACAAATATTTATACATGTGCAAAATTTTTGAAAAATGTTTGAAAACATGGATGTATGCATGAATGCGAAGTTTTGCAAAATATTTACAAAAATTTACACAAGGTTTTTGCAAACTTTTTGTTTTCCAAACATTCTACAAAAATTTTGAACTATATACATAAATTTTGATATGAAAATATATACAAATCATTTACACAAATCATTTTTATAATCATTTGTACAAAAATAATTTGTATAAATAAATAGGTATGTGCAAGAAGAATTTTATGTACAAGGGAAATTTTTTTAATTTTTATGGATTTTTAACCATTTTTATGTATTAACACACTCACACAAAGTACGAGTTATGTCTAAAGTATATATGGAATATATACACACACCCCTATACTTAGCTCGAACGATGTCCTCAGAGTGATCAAGAGAGATGAAGAAGACATAACTTGTGCTTAGTATAGGGAAGTGAAAAGGAATGGTATGTACAAAGACGAATCAAAGAATAGAATCAAGAGAACTCTGTGTTTCCCCCTATACTTAGGATCAAGTAATCCTAAGTATAGCAAGTTGTACATGAAGGGAAATCCGAGTGGAAGCATGTACAGAGTCTACACCCCCATACTTAAGGTGAAATATCCCTAAGTATAGGCAGCAAAACAAGGGTAGAAAGAATCAATAGAATACCCGAGAGTCCTACACCCCCTACACTTAGGGTAAAGTACACCCTACGTATAGCATAATCATAAGATGAGAAAAGGGGTGTGGGGCTAAGGAATAGAGTGATATGGACAACTGGATCTATACAAGTAGGAAGAACAGTGATAATCAGGCGTGAGATGCAATAGATGTGAGTCGAGAGACCACATCTCATGCAAAGTGAATAAGGGAAACATCAACGACCCGCGGCTCATGATCTAGATATGGCTTGAGCTGCTGGCCGTTCACTCGAATGGTAGCATCAGAAGACAACTCAGATATATAAATACTTCCATTGTCATGTACCTTTATAATCAAATAGGGTCCCTTCCATTTGCTCTATAGCTTCCCTGGAAATAGACGAAGCCTAGCATCAAACAACCATACTCTCTGTCCTGGCCCAAATTGCTTGTGGCTGATATGAGAATCATGCCACTCCTTCACTCTCTCCTTATAATGTAGGCTGTTTGAAAAGGCGGTATCACGAAGCTCCTCCAGGGCGGCTAACTCTGCCTTCCTCTAATCTCCTACACTCTCTGGATCCAAAAGTATATCAGTGACATCCCAAAGTGACCTATGTCTCAGCTCAACAGGTAAATGGCACGGCTTGCCATAAACGAGGCGAAAGGGAGATGTAACCAAAGGAGTCTTGAAAGATGTCATGTATGCCTACAAGACCGAGTCCAAAAGCTGTGACCAATCCTTTCGGTCAGGGCGGACGACTTTCTGCAATATAGTCTTGATCTCCCTGTTCGACACTTCAGCAAGACCATTCGTCTGAGGGTGGTATGGAGTGGCAACTCGATGGTCTATGCTGAACTCGCTAGCAAGGGCCTTTACCTTGTCATTGACGAAATGAGACCCCCCGTCAGATATCAACAATCGAGGGACCCCGAACTGTGAAATGATATTCTTCCTCAAAAATCTGCAAACAGTCCTGGCATCTGCGGTTTGGGCGGGGATGGCCTCAACCCAACGACTCACATAATCCACGACCAACAGAATGTACTCGAATCATTGATTCCTAGGGAATGGACCCATGAAATCGATGCCCCATGCGTCAAAAACCTCACATAAGTGTATAGGCTGCATCGGCATCATATCACGCTGTCCACAAGTGCCCACCCTCTAACAGTCAGTACACCTCTTCACAAACTCATCAGAGTCCTTGAAGAGAGTAGGCCACCATAGGTCGGATTGGAGCACTTTCTGTGCCGTTCTCCTCCCAGAGTGATGTCCTCCTGCCTCAAACTTGTGGCAGTAAGTAAGGACACTGTGATGCTCCTTCTGAGGAATGCACCGACACCAGATACTATCCCCTCCCTCGTGGTAAAGGATGGGATCCTCCCAATGGTAAAACTTGGCCTTCGTGAGGAAGGTCTCAAGTTTCTGCCTGGGCCAATCCTGTGGAACTTTCTTGGCGACAAGATAGTTCACAATATCAGCATACCATGGGAGAGAGGCGATACAAGGATCGCCTCATCTGGGAAGGTCTCACAAATAGGCTCAGTCTGCTCAGAATCCTCAAGATACTCCAATCGGGAGAGATGATCCGCCACCACATTCTTGACTCCAGGTTTATCCTTAATTTCTATATCAAACTCCTTGAGTAGAAGGATCCATCTGGTCAATGTAGCTTTGGCATCCTTCTTTGCCATGAGGTACCTGATGGCGGTATGATTAGTGTAAATGGTCACTCTAGATCCAATGATGTAAGATCTGAACTTATCTAGGGCGAAGACTATGGCTAGCATCTCCTTCTCAGTGACTGTGTAATTCCGCTGCGCGGCATCCAATGTACGGCTAGCGTAGTGAATGGAAAATGGGACTCCATCCCTTCTCTATCCCAGCACGGCCCCCATGGCAAAATCAGAGGCGTCCGTCATGATCTCGAATGAGAGAGACCAATCGGGTGGCTGGAGAACAGGAGCCTCTACAACACATCTCTTGAGAGTCTCAAATGACGATAGACACTTATCATCAACAAGGAATTCGGTGTCTTTCGTTATCAGATCAGTTAACGGTCGGGCAATCCTACTAAAATCATGAATGAAGCGTCAGTAGAAACCGACGTACCCCAGAAAAGACCGTAACTGCCGTAAGTTGGACGGTGGATTGAGTTTTCTAATGACATCCTTGGCCGGATCGACCTCCATGCCCCTGATGGAGATGATATGGCAAAGCACCGTCCCCTGAGTCACCATGAAGTGACTCTTCTCCCAAGACAACACAAGGTGAACCTCAATGCATTGCTGAAGGGCTCGGACTACGCAATCAAGACAAGAATCGAATCCGTCGCCGTAGACCGAGAAATCATCCATGAAGACCTCCAAACACTCCCCCACCATGTCCGAAAAGATGGACAACATGCATCTCTGGAATGTCGTCGGAGTGTTTCACAATCCAAATGGCATGCGTATGAAGGCATATGTCCCGAAGGGACAGGTGAAGGTAGTCTTGTCCTGGTCCTCGGGCGCGATGGCCGCCTGATTATATCCGGAGTACCCATCCAAGAAACAGTAATGGCTCTTCCCTGCCAGCCTCTCAATAATCTGATCAATAAAGGGCAGGGGGAGATGATCCTTCTTGGTGGCCTGGTTCAATCGTCTGTAGTCCATACAGATCCGCCAAGAAGTGGGTACCCGGGTAGCGATCTCCTCTCCAGACTCACTGACAACTGTAGTGATGCCCGTCTTCTTGGGTACCACATGCAATGGACTGACCCACTTGGAGTCGGAGATGGGGTAGATAAAATCGGCGCTCCACCATTTCGAGATTTCCTTCATGACAACCTCTCGAAGATTCGGGTTCAGCTGCCGCAGGAACTCACGCGACGGCTTTGCCTCCTCCTCGAGATATATATGGTGGGAGCAAAGAGCCGGATTTATCCCCTATAGATCGGCTACACTCCATCATATCATCTTGCGGTTCTTTTCAAGAACCCCTATCAGACGGGATTCCTGCTCTACAGTCAAATCAGCAGAGATAATGACTGGGTACATCTCATGCTCACCCGTAAGGAACCTATACTTCAGCGATGACGGTAGCGGCTTCAGCTCTGGACAAGTAGGTGCTGGAAGATCTGGCTTCTGAAAAATTCGAGTGAATGCTGCCAAATCTGCCCGGGAGAATGAGAACTCTCGCTCGCAAACTGGATCTGGAGAAGGCTGCTCTACTAGACTATCTCTGCTCTGCAAGGAATCAACCTACTCCCTAGCTGTAGGCTCAGTAGAAGTCAGACACGATGTCGAATCATCAAACTCTGCCCAATCACTATCTGACTCCGAGGGATCTGTATCATACTTACAAAAATCTATCTCACGGTCGCAGACAGAATCTTCTGCCGGAGAAGTATCTTGGACCAGGAATGCGCTCTCCAAGCTCTCCTCTGTTGGCATCTCTGCATCAGCAAACTCTGAAGGTGAGAGGATGGCCTATGCGACTGGATTTGCCCAAACTGCCTCATCATCTGTAATCACAAAATCGCAGTCCTGGTGGATGTCTCTCCCTGCCTCTGTCATCTGCTCTAAATCGGAAGTCGGCTCTGAGCAAGCTGAATCTCTGGCTCTAGTTTCCTCGACCATCTCTATTTGTATACTCTCTCCCTCGACGCGAAAGTACACCTTCCCGCTATCATGGTCAGACACTGCCTTGGCTGTGGCCAAGAACAGGCATCCTAAAATGATGAGGGTATCGGTCACAGACTCAGTGATCTCCATGTCCAACACAACGAAGTCCACAGGGAATTTCAGGCCCTGAATCATGACGACAACGTCCTTCAGCAACCCCTTCGGCCTCTTGACAAATCGACCAGCAAACTGAAGGACCATCCTGCTCTGTCGGAGAGTGCCCAACTTGAAGCGGTCGAGAAGGGCTGTCGGAAGTAGGTTGATCGAAGAACCGCTGTCTAATAGAGTGCGGTCGAACCTCAGCTCATGAATATGGCATCTGACATACGGGGCTCCTGCATCTGGCCTCTTGGCTGGCAGATGGTTCTGTATCGCGAAACACGTGGCACGAGTAAGCACATGGATCTCATCCTGATGGTTCCTCCTCTTCCTCCTAACCGTGGTCCTGTCTCTAAGTGATCTTTGGAGTAGAGGGATGTGCTCCAAGGCCTCCTGAAGAGTCAGCTGGATATGGAATTGATCTATCATCTGCTGGCTGAACTCTATCTGGTGGTTCTTTTTTGGATTTTCTATTTTCTTCTCCTTTGCGATGTGAAGTGCTCGTGGAAAGGGGATCACGGGGTCCTTCTCAGATGAAGGACTAGGAGAGGGTCTAGCATGCTCATGAACAACAGAATCCACACAATCATCACCAATCAATACATGTGGATCCGAAAATAACATACCCTTTCCTTTATTTCCATCAGAAATCAAAACTTTAGGCATCCTCAACCTAGAAAAGATATGATCCTTAATAATCTTACAGACAGTCCTACTGTCTGCGGCTCGGGTTGGGATAGCCTCTACCCACCTAGAAAGATAATCTATTGCCAACAAGATGTCTCAAATCCATTACTATTGGGAAAAAGGGACCCATAAAATCTATGCCCCATGCATCAAATACATCATAAAAGATCGCAGGCTGCTTGGGTATCTCATCTCTATATCCAACTGTTCCTCCCATCCTTTAGCAAATAGGACACGACCTAACAAAATCAGTGGCATCTATAAACAGGGTTGGCCAACATAATCCACATTGTAACACCTTGTGGGAAGTCCTTTTTCCTGAATGGTGTCCTCCAGCCCAAGCGAATGATAATACATGAGGACACTCTAGTATTCCTCCTGAGGAATACACCTCCTCTAGACACATTTCGATCACTTAGAGAAAAGGAACAGATCCTCTCAATGATATCTCCTTGAATCTGACTTTAGTTGGTCAATGTCTCTCCTGGTCCAACCATCAAGAACTTTCTTGGAGATCAGATATTTCACCATGTTGGCATACCATGGGAGTGAATCGACAATGCAAATTGATTCATCTGGAATGGTCTCTCTGATCGATTCTAAGTCAATGAATCTCTCAACTCAAGACTCGACAGATGATCAGCCACTACATCCTTGACTCCAGGCTTATCCTTAATCTCCAAATCAAACTCCTAGACTAACTAAATCCACATAAGAAGACACATCTTCACATCCTTCTTCTCCATAAAATACCTAATGGCTGAATGATCTGTGTAAATCGTCATCTTCGATCCCAAGTTGTAAGACTAAACTTCTCCAATGCCCAAATTATAGAGAGCTTCTCTTTTTATGTAGTTGTATAATTTTTCTGTGTTGAATCCATTACTTTACTCGTGTAGTGAATCACAAATGGGATCTGATCTTGTCACTACCCCAATACGACTCATATAGCTAAATCCGATGCATCAATCATGATCTCAAAGGGAATAAACCAATCAGGAACCTACAAACTCGATGAGTCACAAATCTTCCTCTTAAGGAGCTCAAAGGCCTCTAGACACTTGTGATCTACAATAAACTCGACGTCTTTCCCTAAGAGCTTAGGCAGTGGGCAGGAAATCTTAGAAAAATTATAAATGAATTGTCTATAAAATTCCACATGCCCTGAAAATTACCTCACCGATGAATCCATGTTCATCACTCTTTATTCTTTTATTTTAGCTAATTATCTTGGCAATTCATCATGTAAATAGGTGTAAATACAATAACTTAGCAATATGCATACATGTTTTAATAGTGCATAATTAGCAAGTATTGTTTGACATGCGAGCCCACGGCGAGCCATTATGCAATAATGTTATTGCACATATCATTCCCTGATATGAAATGAAGAATAAATAGTTTGCATAATAGGCCCCTTAGTACAATTAGGGTTATGTACCATGACCATCTTATTGATCATACAGCTGTTGATTCAATATTTTGAAATTGAATCATAGAGGCTGGTGCTTGGATGAATATCTAAAGGGTTAGATTGAGGACTCATCAAGCACCGTCAAATGATTGTTGAGAGATGATCTCCAGCCTGAGTAGGAGATGGCAATCCTTTCTCAATTAGGCTGATATCTGACCGACCTCTTGATGCAGGTCCTCTGCATAGGAATAGAGATTCAGAGGTGTCACATTAGTTAGGTCAAAGAGTTGACTTAACGAGATCGAGATAACCAAAGTCCTATATCGTATGCTGTCACGATACATGCACACATCCTCTGAGCGGAGACAAATGTGTTACTGTATATCTAAGTATGTACATTTGGCAGGCCAATAGGTTGATGACCTAACTAAGGTCTATACACCGGTGCGCTGGTGTGCATATAAGGGCATATGAGTAATATGATCTCTCAAAGGGATCATACAGGTTCATTTACTGAACCAGAAGGCATGAGCTCACTCACTAAATATTGGGAAGAATCAAAATCCGTGCGCACGGTCGTCTCGCTTTTGAAGCTTGATTGAATTTGTAGGTTTGATATATACTTTTGGAAAGTATATGATCAAGACCTAAGTATGATATATGCTTTTGGAAAGTATATGATCGATACCGACTCCCAATGATCGAATGAGAAACTTACTAATAAAACCATGAAGTAGACAGTATAAGTTGATCCAATACTTCGGGTTTAGTCTGAGTCTTCCAGTATGCAGGATGTACAGGTATTGGGAATACCTGAGGGTGATGTGATCATAAATGATTGTACAACCATGATGCTTCCATTCCTAGGGAGTGATGAAATGGGTCTGGATTTTAGTGACTCATCTCAGTAGAGAAGTAATCTGATCTTGGTCCAAATATTGGACATTGATCTGAATGTAATTCAGATACAATGAGAAGATTAGATTTGCGGTCTTGATTTAATCAAGCATATATGGGAGGCCCGCGATCTGGATTTGAGATATGATCTCCATATCTAAGTCACTGTACATGGAACAATACAATCGTCCTGTCCTTATCTGCAAGTATTCGCGGAGAAAGTGCATTATCCTTGAAGGAGTTCATGGATAATTCTATTGTTGATATATATATATATCTAAGCATTGAGAACATGGATAATTAAATGTGATTTAATTATCATAAGTAATATGAATTTTATTCATATTATAAAGAGAGTTATCTCAGATAATTAAATGGATTTAATTATCAAAGATGTAAGTAATATGAATGTGATTCATATTATTTGAGAACAAGAGAAATGAGATCCAAGATGATTAAATGTGATTTAATAATCATGGATATGAATAATGTGGATAGCAATATCCATATTAATCATATATATATATTCTAAATGAGATTTATAATATATAAGAGAGAGATGTTTGTAATTTACATTTGTTAATTAAATGTTAATGTGAATTGGATTCACATTGGACATTAAATTGAAAATATAATTTACATTTTATTTTGGGTTGTGAATGTGACTTACAAATTTCCAATGGCAAGATTGTAATATTCACAAAATAATTATGAATTATTTTTGTAGAATAATTTACAACAATTGTTGTTGAAATATTGGAGATATATGCAATCTTGGAGATTGCATTGGAATCTCCCTTTCCTAATAGGAGAAGGGACAACCACCAATTCCTACAAGGAAAGGGTGGCCGTCCACCCCTCTTATATGGAAGGAGAGATTCTCCTTTCCATTATCTCCAATGTTAGTTGATTTAATTTGAGGATTAAATTATTTTGATTTATCAATATATATTTAATCACAATTAAATTAATTATTTTTAGTTTTACCAACACAAATCTTAGCCATTAAAAGAAACACAATCAATGAGAGCCATTGGATTTGTGTTGTCCCATGGATTGAGATATGGATCCCAAAATGTTATAAAAGGAGAGGCACCCCTTTGCTTTTCTTTACACAACACAATGCTTGAGAAGCATATCTCTCTCTCTTTCTCTCTACACGTCAACCCTCTCTCTCCCTCACATGTGGTCGTCCACCATGGATGCCCTAGAGAGGTTCTCCATTGCCGCAGTGTCGTCGTTATGCTGCCCGATCATTTGCTCGTGGATCTCCATCTTCTTCGGTGCGCCTCGCTCGTGAAGAAGACGATGGATCTCGTGTGTCGAGATCAGGAGATCCACTGCTTGGATCATCAACATGGATTGAGAGAAGCACGCGGTTCATCCCCGCGCTCGCAAGCGTCTCCTCCGTCGGATCGGACTTGAGACAGGAGGTCTCTTCGTTTAGAGACTCGATCGCAACCACGCTTCAAGAGGTAATCCTATTACTTGTTTGTGGTTTAGACGAAATGATCCGAGAAGTGTTCTTGGATCATGTGATTTCGTTGCATGAAAATTTTTTAATTTCCGCTGCATAGAACAACTAGTGCGACTAGTCGTTCTTCGTCGTATTCAATACGTTGCTCACGCTTCCATGATGCGCTTGAGGATCTAACCATATCCTTCAAGTGGTATCAAAGCCTTAGGTCGGAAAGTTTTGGATACGATCCGTAAACCTAGGATGACTTGGGTTCATTAGGGTTTGCGAAAGTTTTGTTGCATTTCGTTTTTGCATCTCTGTTTTGAGATTATTTTCGGCACTGTTTAAATTATTTTAATACGAAAATAATAATCGGATTTTGTTCTTCATTAAATAAGGAAACCACAGGATCTGAGTTTACGTAATTCGGGTTCCGTTTGCTCAAGATATGGTTGTTTTAATGAACATGTATGCACTGTTGCGGGAACTGCGAATCTTAACATGAATAATGAGTTAAATACTGTTTTGATCCGCCTCGAAATGCGTGAAACATCACTTGTGTTCTTTCCTAAGTCAAGTTATCAATCTTTGAAAATTGAGTTTGTCTAATTTGGATTTAAATTGATTGAGGTATGTTAATTTTAGTGAGTAGGGGTCACTACTGAAATTACAGTCCTAATCAAGAACCATGTGATTGTCAATTAGTAAAATTAATTGTTAATTTCATGAAATAATTATGGAAAATATTTGTAAAATATTGGAATATGATTATTTTCTTAATTGACTTGACCTCAACCAATTAATTGATTAGATTTGATCTAGATCATAATTGGAAACACAATCATCAAACTTGATGCTTGAATAGGATTGGGAATTTGTGTAGCAAATTTCCATATAATAAAAAATGTTATTATTATTAATATATGGTATAATTTCGATTGAAGAACCGATGATCATCTCAAGTACAAATTGATATATTTTGCATTATCCTTTCTCGAGGTGGATATGGTGTCTAGTCGGAGAGCATTGGGGTTGCGGGTTGCAACGTATGTGGTCTGTCCCACTCTCGGTACTGGCCATGACAGTGGGTAGGGACTCGATAATGCCATAGAAAATCAAGGTGTATTTTCTAATTATTAAAATTCGAATTAATACGTACTTTGAGATATTACCATATATATATTCAAGTAAATTAATCAAGTTTGTTGACTGAATTGGATTGATAATTAATTTATTATGATTAAATTGATTATGTCCAATTGAGACACTCTATTATGAATAGGGATGTTATTTCCCTTGGAAGAATTAATCATAATGAATATGATTCATAACGATTAATTAGAATTTGAATATGATATGGAGGATCACATAAGTGACATCCATGGTCTCCCGTCAAGGCGAAGGGTTCCGTCGCCATGGATTGTATGTAGGAGATGCCTATCTGAAGTGACAGCTCCTGCATGCAAGCGCATCTGGATCGGGCTCTTTGCTTCTCGAAAGAGTAAGGCCGTATACGTAGTGACACCAATATCGGATCCTCATATTATTGGGGTGATATTGGATTGCGTATAGCGAGTACTATTCTTGTTGACAGTTGGTTCAATTAATGATGGGTCAACATCACCTTAGGGATGGTGGACCCGGGTGTTGAAGACCGAATTGGGAGATGCAAGTTGGACTTGCAAGGCGGAATGCGTTCCCGCTTTTTTTTATCCGAGTTGCAGATTTTCTTATTATTGGGATGTAACAAAGATAAGGAAGGATATCCCAGATCTTGCTGAGATATAATGGTAAGTATATCTCTTACATTGAAAGTGATTAAGGGAATGAACTTTCAGTGTTGACAAGGCAAGACAACTTTGATATAAAGATTCCTAAATCAAAATAAAATATGTATATATATATATAAATATACATACTTATGCAAATTTCTTATTTCAGATAATCCTTCATTAAACCCACTCAATGTTATACTTAATAATAACCAGTAAAATATTTGGACTCATGATCCAGATATTGTGCTTGCAGTTGGACACAATGTATGTGGTTTCAATGTGAAAGTTTCCTCATAATAATGAGGAATGACAATTAAATAGATAATAGGACTACAACCCTAGGGTTTGTATGTCTCTATAGTTTTGATCTCATCGGATGTACTTTGGAAGTGACATGTCGATGATGATCGCAATTGTCAATTAATCCTTATGAAATCTAAGAAGATATTCTGGCATACATATGTGCTCTTGACATTTATCATGTATGACATGGTTCACTGCATCATGCAGAATGATAGCTCTATAAGAGATGATGTATTCAAAATGTTTGAATACCTACTTGAACCAATGTTTTAAGAGTTTAGATGGATGTAGATATGATGAGTGTCATCATTCTACTATCTATACTCTAGTCATTCATGAAGCTTCATAATATTCATATTGTATGAATTTAATGAAGCATGTATAAATGATCTTACATTGAATTCTTTTGAATTTAACGTAAGAGATCCTTAGTCTTAAGTAATGGTTGTTTATAGATGAAGGGAGCGCAGTGGAAGCATGGGTTGAACCCAAGTGAGAAGGATAGTCAAAGAGTTGACCGTACTTCTGTGACTTCCATGTGACATCCAAAAAGTTGGATGAATGCCTATACTGCAATAAGTTGATGTGTTGATAGTATGACTATCAAGTCTGTCTAGAATCCTTAGTAGAGGACTCGGATAGAGCTTCAGAATTATCTACATAAATCATTGATATTGACTTGCTTATTGAATAAGATAAAGTATTATAATTGTATCTCAATCTTCTAACAACACTTGCAATGGGTTGCATATGTTTTAGAAGACTGGAAAAATATTTGATCTTAAGGTTTATAGTTATCCACATGGATATTGATGCAATTGTTGCAACAATCTCTGTTGGATTGATAGACTTGTTAATTTCAGTGGGAGAGCCCTTAGTCGTAGAGAGTGTCTCTATGACCTAGATATAAGAATACACTCATTGTTTGTTTCTAAATGTTGGAAATAAACATGAATTCTGTAATAAATCTATCATAAAGAGTTATGATGGAGATATTTCAGATAATAATCTAAAATCTAGTGGACTCCACTAAATTAGAAAATTAATGAATGGTTCATTAACATTTCTAATACTGAAATTAAACCTTAAAAGATCAATAGGAAGATAAAGATCATTTGATAATGATCTGACATCAAGCCTTGGACATTTGTCTGTTGATATGATCAATAGACTAGTAAAAGATGAAACTTTAGATTGTCTAAAGGTTCAAATCTTACATACTTGTGAATATTGTATTCAAAAGGTAAAAAATGTCCAATACACCCTTCCTTGAGAAAGGTGTAAGATGTCAAGTTATTTAGGATCTCATACATATTGATGTATGCGGATCATCTATATCATAGTAACATTATGGATATGTGATATCTATTTATGATTATGTATGATATGAGATTTCTTCTCTTCACATGAGAAACCTTTGAAATGTTCAAAGATTTCATTATTTTTGGTTTAGAACCAAAGTTTGAAGGAAGACAAAATGAATTTGATCTAATCTAGTAGCAAGTACCTACTAGATAAATTCAAAGAATACCTTATGGAGATATGAATATCATTTCTATCTAATTCCTCCTAGTACACCTTGACTCAATAGAGTTATAGGGAGATACAATTGGATCATGTGTGACATGATTTGATCAATGATGAGTTCTAGCATAATTATCCCTTAGTTTCCAGGTATATGTGTAGTAGATACTACATTATGCATCCTTAATGAGATTCCATGCAAGTAAGCCGGAATTGAGCACTAGGGAGTGCAACTTCATTAGGAAAATAAAGGATGGTATTGGATACCTACTTTATAACCTTGAGATTTTTAAAAGATCTTTTCTCTGAGAATGTGATTCTTAGAGGATGACTCTCTTGAGAATCAAGATAAAAATGAAGTGTACGAACTCATTTAATCTTGAGAATATAATGAGGCTCTTGAAATTGGAAACTAAAAGGAAAACCAAAGATGAAACATTAATACCTCTTCAAATGAGTTTGAGGATGTATTCCATGTGTCAGTTAAGTCTGACAATGATCAGACTTCATGTAATGAAGCTCCTAAGGATCATGACATGGAAAGATGGATGATAACAATAAAGTCTAAAGTAGACTTTATATACAAATGTTGTATATGGACCCTCGAGGATCCACCAATATGGGTAAAATCCATAAAGGTGTAAATGTATCTTCTAGAGAAAGAAATCAAGATTGCATTCCTCTATGAATACCTCTCTGAGGATATTTACATGAAGTAGCCCCAGGACTTCATGGTTGAGGAAAGCAAGATGTGCAAGCTAAAGAAATCCATCTATGGACTCATATAAGCTTCTTATTGCTGGAACATAAGATTTGATGAAATTATAAATGTTATGATTTCAGATAGAATCTTGATGAACCATATGAAGCTTAGTGGGAGTGCCTTTGTGTTCATCGTGCTAAAAGTAGATGATATCCTAATCATTTGGAAAGATATAAGGATGATAATAAGTATTTTATAGACTGGCTATTCCATATCTTGAAATGTGATTTCAAAGATACCTCTTAGATCTTAGTTCTGAAGTTGTTCAGAAGAATAAAGAAGAGGGTATTGGGACTGTCACATTAATGGTACACCTTGGACATATTCCATTTTCTGGAAAAATCCAAGAAAGGCTTCCATCGCCTAAGATATGGTACTGACCTATCTAAAGGGATAGCACCTCAAAGAGTTGAGGAAGTCAATGCTAGAACTACTTGCACTTGTGCATTAGTTACGAGAAGCTGAGTGTATGCAAGATGTGTACAAAAGCCAGATACCTGCCATGCAGTGGGAGTAGTAAACTGTTACTAATCCTAATATGGAGAGAAAACACTTGATTGCAGTAAAAATAATATCTTCATAGAGGACAAGATTTTTTGAGATAGTGATCTCAAAGTCTTATCTTCAAAACTTAAGACTTTATAGATA
This sequence comes from Ottelia alismoides, assembly GCA_037367405.1. Taxonomy (NCBI): domain Eukaryota; kingdom Viridiplantae; phylum Streptophyta; class Magnoliopsida; order Alismatales; family Hydrocharitaceae; genus Ottelia; species Ottelia alismoides. Next base: position 505,472 of record JAZKJV010008890.1, on the reverse strand, counting down.
GAGATCTAAAAGGTCTTAACTGTGGATACCTTAAGAGATAGAGATCTACAGTAATAAGGGTATTCTGATAAGGATTATGAAAATACTGGTTATAACAATTATTAAGCTATAGTGTCAAGGACACTATAATAGCTTTAACAAGATTGAGTATTGGTTGCATGAGATGCAACATTCGCATTAGATGCGAGCACTGATACTGGGGATATGCAATTGCCGTAAAAGGACTTGGCGAAATCTCGTGGGAACAGAGTGACTGATCAGCTTACCTAGCTATTTTATAAATAGCCTATGATTGTCACATGAGTGTGGGTTTAAATGATTAGCCAATTAATGTCTCTTTGGGCTAGTGGGAGATTGTTGGACATGCGAGCCCACGACGAGCCATTATGCAATAAATGTTATTGAACATATTATTCCCTAATCTGAAATTAAGAATAAATAGTTTTCATAATAGGCCCCTTACTACAATTAGGGTTATGTACCATGGCCATCTTAATGATCATACAACTGTTGATTCAATAATTGAATCATAGAGGCTGGTGCTTGGATGAATATCTAAAGGGTTAGATTGAGGACTCATCAAGCACCATCAAATGATTGTTGAGAGATGATCTCCAGCCTGAGTAGGAGATGGCAATCCTTTCTCAATTAGGCTGATATCTGATCGACCTCTTGATGTAGGTCCTTTGCATAGGAATAGAGATTCGGAGGTGTCAGATTAGTTAGGTCAAGGAGTTGACTTAACGAGATCGAGATAACCAAAGTCCTATATCATATGTTGTCATGATACAGGCACGCATCCTCTGACCGGAGACATATGTGTTACTATATATCTAAGTATGTACATTTGGCAGAACAATAGGTTAATGACCTAACCAAGGTCTATACACCGGCGTGCTGGTGTGCATATAAGGGCAAATGAGTAATTCGATCTCTCAAAGGGATCATACAGGTTCATTTACTGAACCGGAAGGCATGAGCTCACTCATGAGATATTGGGAAGAATCAAATTCCGTGTGCACGGTTGACTCGCTTTGGATGCTTGACTGAATTTGTAGGTTTGATATATACTTTTGGAAAGTATATGATCAAGACCTAGGTATGATATATGCTTTTGGAAAGTATATGATTGATACCTACTCCCAATGATCGAATGAGAAACTTACTGATAAAACCATGAAGTAGACATTATAAAGTTGATCCAATACTTCGAGTTTAGTCTGAGTCTTCCAGTATGCAAGATGTACAGGTATTGGGAATACCTGAGGGTGATGTGATCATAAACAATTGTATAACCATGACGCTTCCATTCCTAGGAAGTGATGAAATGGGTCAGGATTTTAGTGACTCCTCACAGTAGAGAAGTAATCTGATCTTGGTCCAAATATTGGACATTGATCTGAATGTGATTCATATACAATGAAAAGATTATATTTGCGGTCTTGATTTAATCAAGCATCTATGGGAGGCCCACGATCTGGATTTGAGATATGATCTCAATATCCAAGTCACTATACGTGGAACAATACAATCGCCCTGTCCTTATCTCCAAGTATTCGCGGAGAAAGTGCATTATCCTTGAAGGAGTTCATGGATAATTCTATTGTTGATATATATATATATATATCCAAGCATTGAGAATATGGATAATTAAATGTGATTTAATTATCATAAGTAATATGAATTTGATTCATATTATAAAGAGAGTTATATGAGATAATTAAAAGGGATTTAATTATCAAAGATGTAAGTAATATGAATGTGATTCATATTATTTGAGAATAAGAGAAATGAGATCCAAGATGATTAAATGTGATTTAATAATCATGAATATGAATAATGTGGATAGTAATATCCATATTAATCATATATATATATATATATATATATTATAAATGAGATTTATAATATATAAGAGAGAGATGTTTGTAATTTACATTTGTTAATTAAATGTTAATGTGAATTGGATTCACATTGATCATTAAATTGAAAATGTAATTTACATTTTATTTTGGGTTGTGAATGTGATTCACAAATTTCCAATGGCAAGATTGCAATATTCACAAAATAATTATGAATTATTTTTGTAGAAAAATTTACAACAATTGTTGTTGAAATATTGGAGATATATGCAATCTTGGAGATTGCCTTGGAATCTCCCTTTCCTAACAGGAGAAGGGACAACCACCAATTCCTACAAGGAAAGGGTGGCCGTCCACCCCTCTTATATGGAAGGACAGATTCTCCTTTCCATTATCTCCAATGTTAGTTGATTTAATTTGAGGATTAAATTATGTTGATTTATCAATATATATTTAATCACAATTAAATTAATTGTTGTAATTTACCAACACAAATCTTAGCCATCAAAAGAAACACAATCAATGAGAGCCATTGGATTTGTGTTGTCCCATGGATTGAGATCCATGGATCCCAAAATGTTATAAAAGGAGAGGCACCCCTTTGCTCTTCTTTACAAAACGCAATGATTGAGAAGCACATCTCTCTCTCTTTCTCTCTACACGTCAGCCCTCTCTCTCCCTCTCATGTGGTCGTCCACCATGGATGCCCTAGAGAGGTTCTCCATTGCCGCAGCGTCGTCGTTATGCTGCCCGATCGTTGCTCGTGGATCTCCGTCTCCTTCGGAGCACCTCGCTCGTGAAGAAGACGATGGATCTCATGTGTCGAGATCAGGAGATCTGCTACTTGGATCATCAACATGGATTGCGAGAAGCACGCAGTTCATCCCCGCGCTCGCAAGCGTCTCCTCCAACGGATCGGACTTGAGACAGGAGGTCTCTTCGTTTAGAGACTCGATCACAACCATGCTTCAAGAGGTAATCCTATTACTTGTTTGTGGTTTAGATGAAATGATCCGTGATGTGTTCTTGGATCATGTGGTTTCGTCGCATGAAAAATTTTTAATTTCCACTGCATAGAACAACTAGTGCGACTAGTCGTTCTTCGTCGTATTCGATACGATGCTCACGCTTCCGTGATGCGCTTGAGGATCTAACCATATCCTTCATGTATTTGTGCAAAAATAAAAGAATAAAGAATAAAGGGAAAAAGAAGGAAGTATTTAGAACAAATACTAAGTGACCCGAACCTCAAGAGAGGGCCAAGCATTGGGCTGATCGCCAAATAAAATAAGTAGAGAGAGATAGGGCCACTCTACCTTGTATATATATATATATCAGATGTGCACATAAATTATTTTTGCCAAAATAAAAATAAAAATATGTTTACTTCCTTGTATATATTGCTAAAAATAAAATAAAAATAAGAAAACTAAAATAAAAATAGAGTAAACCTCTCTCTCTCTCATTTGCATATAATACATGTATATATATTTTCTTCTCTATTTATTATATAATTGTAAATAAATAATAAAAATACCAACAAAAATTGTTTTATACTCTAAAAATTATTTTGTAAATAAATAAAATATAGAATTGGTGTAACTTGTAAAAATAATAAATTAAAAATAATTGTACAAAATACATAGGTATATTATACTTGTATATAATACTCTATACTGTATATAGATTAATTTTTTTCAAAAAAATAAATAAAAATCACAAAAATATATTGAAAAATAATAAGAAATTTTCATTTTATACACTTTTTTTATTTAAAGTCATTTACAATTTTTTGTTAAATTTGTAAATATTTTGTAAATCCGATCTTTTGATTGTCCACGACAGATCGTTGACTTGGGTTAACCCCCACTTCCAGGGCTTGACCGACCCGACTGCTCCGTCGGAACTTCTTCTCCCATTTATCCCTGGCGATCACGTGTACCCATGCCCCGATTCTTCTCCTGCACCTTCCCTGTGGATCCGTGACCCCCGCGGACCCCTAGGAAGGCGTAGATCTTCCTCGGTTCACGTGCTTCGACCCGATTTCTCCAGCCACCTGGGAGCACTATAAGATCCCTCATCCGCCTCCTTAAGTCGGCAGCTCATGCCTCGCCCCTTCTCGAAACACTTAACACCTTCAGCATGGTGGCAACGGTCTGAAGAGCCTCTTAGTGATTGATTTGGTGCAGTAACTCCGACGCTCCCCCTTCGTGGCCAGACCTCCGTCGCGAGAAGCGTCCCTCGCATGCCGCTGCTTGGTTGAGGTCATTACCTTGCTAATCCCTTTGTATGGAGCTCAGGAACCCATCCGGACCTTCATGTGACTCTTTCATCCTTCGCCTTGTTTATTCCGATCGAATCTTTCATATGTCGCCGCCGTCGCTCCGCCAGCTCTGTCCAGTCGGCCGGAGCCCCTTCACGTACACCCAACCACTCCAATATCCTCGCGTACTCACCCTCCAGCTTCTTCCGCAACCTGATCACCCTGATCTCAGCCCACCCAGCCAAGATTAGGTCCAAGATCTCTTCCACCGCATTCGTCGGAGATCGAATCCCATTCATCTCTGCTTCTTTGGTTTTCAGTCCCAATAACCCAGACCGGATCATAACTCCGAGTTGGAGCTACACGCTGTAGGTCCGTTTGCGTGCTGAAGGCCTCCAGACCATTCTCTCCAGAGCTCGCCGGAACAGCTCCAGGTGCCCGTCGCTGTCTCGCTTATCCGACCATTTGAGCTCCCATCCGAGCCGTTCACCTGACACGGATTCGTCCCACGATCATGCCGGTGCATGCTAATCTTCTATCGAAGTCGAGGATCTCGTCCTTGGCTCCGGCGAAACTCATCCAAGCGTTGTTCTTCTAGACGTACTCTGTACCGTTGGATCGACGTAGCCTGCCACTTTCCATCTCGATTATCCATCCAGGAGACATGTCAGACCGTTAGATGTAAGATCTAACAACCTCGTACGCACCACAACCCCGACCATCTGACACCATCAGATCTGACATCTGACGCCTGCAGAGCCGCACGATCTTGCCTCACCAGCGGCCGATAAGTGGCCTTCCACGTGCGACTCACGTGCTCCAAGGGTATGTTGCTCTTTTCCCTTGAGTTTATTTTAGTTTATGTTTTGGTCGGTAAAATAAAAGTTATAGCTGAACCTGTTTGCTATCCAGTCCCTGTAGTTTCAGATATTTGCATTTCAGTCCTCCCGTATCTGAGTCACGTGCTTGAGCATGTGCATAGTGGTGTATTTACATAATTTACCCAGAACCTTTTCTATGTTATGGATTGAATGAATGCTTTTCTGAAATTGCATATATACCCCTGTGAGCATGAATTTGGCGTATGTGAGCATATGAGTGGATAAATTGCATTTTAGACCCTGTGCTTTTTAGGCTTGTTAATATTTGGTCATGAAACTTAAAATAATTGCATTAAGGTCTTGATAACCTGTGTGTTGTTTTTAATTAAATAAATAGCAAACCTACTCCAAACATTCTCAGAAATTTACAGTAGCTCATGCTATTGTGTAATATTTTTGGTAATTTTTGAGATGCATTTTGATTTGATTTGGTATTTTCTAAAAATCAAAAACCTAAAAAGTGTCCCTATCTATTTTCAAAAATTAATTAAAAAATATGAAAACATCTTTAAAATTTCCAAAAAATTAGTGGGTGCTTATTTTGCCCACTTTAATGTCTTTGTGATTTTTGTTTCATTCTCTATTAGAAAAAGACCTAAAAATTGCAAAAGACTAAAAAATTTATAAAAATCATTAAAAATTCTACAAAAATTAAAAAATGTGTTTTTCACTTCTGTAGGTAGATTTTGTCCTGTACTTTTACATAAAATTACTGCTAGACTTTTATAGGCATTTTAAGTAATTTTAATTTGCCTTTATATCCATGTTATACATTGCTTGATGATTTTGGTCTTATTTCATTTTTAGAAAATTCTATAAAAAATCAGAAAACCCCATAGAATACCCAAAAACATCTGAATATTTTAGAAACATAAAAATGTTTCTGTTTTGAATTTTTGAGTACTTTGAGGCCTTTCAATAATTGCTTGAGTGTGCCTTTTTGCCATTTCTTTACCCCTTTTCTTAATAGAAAATCATAAAAATTTTAAAAAGTAAAAACCATAAAAAATACCTTTCTTTCTTGGATTACCTGACTACTTTGTAGGCCACATTCTATGCTCCTTCTTTTCGACCCTGGTGGCCATATCAGGTTAAATAAATAGCAAGACCACTTGCCTTGAGTTTCAAGTTTGATTGATTTGCCTTGGTGGTCTGATTTTCTTGTTGATTGCGCCTTGCGATTCGGTTCGCAACGATCTTAGATTTTCCTTAAATCAAGTTGCCTTGGGCAAGTCTTCAGAATGGTGCCGTTACCAGGGAGCACGACTTAGTAGTCGGTTTTCTTGGTTCTTTATTTGCTTCTAGTGTTATTTTTCCTAACTGTGATCTGACATATTTTCTGTTTCTCTCTTTCGTGCGAGGGGGGGCGACGAGCAAGAGCGACATTACTAGGAGTGCCGGTGCATCCGAGCAAAGCGGAGGCAACTCGTTTCTTCATCGAGCAGCATGAGAACGTAGAAGAAGAGGAGCAGAAGACTTGAAGGATTTTTGTTGAGAACTTTTTGCTTTATTATTATTGTAATAATACATGGACTCAGACTGTGGACTATTTGGACTTGACTTATCGGGGTCTGTTTCACCGAGCACCAGTGTACTCGGGGGACCTCACCGCGATTTTTCACCGTTTTTGATTTTTCACCTTTATTTCATTTTGATTCTCGAAGAATTTGACCTCTAGACTTAGGAATTTCATTGATTGTGACGTAATTAGTTGAGGCCCAATCGGTAATTATCTGCCTGCATCTATAGTTCGTTAATTGGACCTAATTAATTAAATCACAAGAAAAAGTTAGTTTTATTAGGCCAAGTCCACGTGCCGTGAGGAACCACATACAACGCTAGCAGGACCCGTTTTAGCAGGAACCGAGTGGTTCCTAAGATCGGACTCCGGACTTGGTATGATTGGCTAGCTACTGTTCTTCTCACGTAGAAATTGCTTCGTCTAAGGCCGTTTTCTTCTTACATCATATAGGTAGTTTTATTCCTGTCTTTCAATTTATGTACGGATCACCCTACATGTAGAGAGATGGAGTCAGGTACGCATTTCTTACTCTGCATGCATCATTGTGTTTGATCGCACATCGGCTTTTTCGACTTCTCCCCTTGTTTTTGGACTTAAAATAACCAGGAGATCAAAAATTTGTTAGGTGTTGCTTGTTATTGAAAAATACCTAAAAATAAAAACCATAATATTGGGACTGCTAAACATACTTGATCATAAAAGACACTCACTGAAAAATTTGTCTTGGGAGAACAATCCCCTCCTTGTTTGGTTTGGATGAGCGAGAGAGTGACCCGCACACTAGGATAGAGCCATACCCGAACTCTCGGCAGACTACCGATCTTTTATATAGGACAGTCTGTTGTGAGCAGTGGGTTCCTACCAGCTCACTTAACTGCTCTGATAGACTAAATTATCACTAATAAAATCGACAAGGTAAAAGACCAAACTTTCACGGTTATCAGCTCAGTGTTGAGTAGATGAATTGGGGGTTTGTTTTGTCTGATCTTGTTTGTTTCCGGATCTCATCTGCCTTCCTCTCCACATCACGATGATGGGCCGGAGGTCCCTTAGATAGCCTTTGGTTGCTCCTCTTTCGAGCACTTCACCCCATTCATCTAGGTTGGTTCGTGAGATCCCAGGCCCGCTCTTCGAACCCGAGTTTGACTCCACCCTGTTCCCCCTCGACCACCCTTCTTTTAGTCCCGAGTTGCCAGAGCAGCAGAGACAACAACAGATATATATCCATTTGATGACACCTGAGTTCAGGCCTTTTACCTTTGCAGAGACCATGGCCAGCAGCGAGGAGAGCACTGATGGACCTAGCCAGACGCACACATATGTTCTTGATCAAGGTGCCATCAACAATATCCTATTAGATTCCATGGAGACCATGCAGCTCCAGATACGAGATCAGGGAGCTTTCATGGCTAACATGCATAGGGAGATGGCTCAGATGCGAGTAGACAGAGGAGAGCAGAATAGGACCGGTGGAGGAAGACATTCTAGAGCAAGGAGGTGGAGATGGAACACTTCCAGATGAGCCAGTGGAGCCAGTCCGACCAACACACCCCATGAGAGAGTTGCACAACCCTGGTGCAACTCTAACAGACCATTGGATTCAGCTGCCTACCATTCTGGAAGACTTCAAGCTCCCTCCTTTGACTATCCAGTTACTGCCCAGATTTAACGGGCTAGCCACTGAGGAGCCACCCCTCCATATCTAGGAGTTTGAAATGATCTACAGCACGATCCACGATCGATTCGTGGACAAGGATACAATCAAGATGATGGCATTTTCGTTCTCCCTTGTTGACCGGGCAACCTATTGGCTGAAGCATTCAGGGAGGTACGTGACATCGTGGGAACAACTCCGAAATGAGTACTTGAATAAGTACTATCCACTCGACCTGACAAATGCAGTGCGAGCCCTCATCAACAACTTCTTCATGCTTCCCAACGAGTAGTTTCACGAGGCATGGGACCGCTTTAGAGAGATTATCGATTGGTGTCCACATCACGACATATCCAAGCCCAACTTAATGCAAAGCTTCTGTTGTGGGCTGACACCAGAGTTGCGGGGGCTCGTGAACGCTTCTTGTGGGGGATCCTATTTTGCAAAGGATGAGGATCATGTCTGGGATATCTATGAGGATATGGCTGAGAACTATAATGTCATGTCCCAAATACGACTCTACACTCAGGGGAGGCCCCATCCACAGGTAGCATCCTACCAGAGGATCACATAGATCGATGCAGGTCCATCCACTTCATCAGCAGCCGCGACACAGGCAGAGTCATCAGCTGCTGATATGGGTATCATTAGCGAGAAGTTGGACCTCATCGAGCTCATTGAGAAGAAGCAGTGACAGGGTATGTCACAGATGGATTAGATGGCACAGACGCTGAGTCACCTGAAGACCTAGATCATGTGTCTCTAGGAGGCACAGATGCCTCCTCAGCCTAGTCTCAGGTTGCGAGCGGATCCTAGAAGCAGCCGCTCAACCTAGCACTCCGCCCAGCACAGACAAGTCCAGCATGTTTAGGCGGAGTCTTTCCAGTAGCCGCAGCATCAGTACTTCCATCCACCACAGTCTCAGGACACTCAGATGGTGGTGTACTAGCAGGATCAACCCATGGATCCTTCCCCCACCTCCTTACGAGAAGGAGCCATTGATGGATGTCAACGGGATTTGGTTTGACCAACCACAGCCTAGGATCCACCGAGACCATCCTGGATTCCGTTGGTCATCCGGAGGTGACTCTTCCCAGCAGCATTCTCCAGTTCAGGGTGGGCAGTATAGCCACTAGCAGCAGCAACCCCAGTTCCCACAGCCACAACAACACTACCAGCAGGGTCCTCGTCCCTACCAGCAGGGACAACCATGGAGGCAGCAACAACAACCTCAGCAGTACTCTCAACTGTATCCCCTCATCCTTTCCAGCAGTATCCTCACTTATAGAAAGGCAACCCATCCGGTTCTCATGGTCCAGCCTATGATAACCCAACACTTGATGACCTGGCCCGCCTTGTTTCTTAACAGCAAGCCACATTCAGCCGGGAGATGGACGGGTTCCGGTAGGAGATGAGGGAGATCATCAAGGGCAAGGCTGCCATACATGCTCAGATCGATCCAAACCCGAATAACATGAAGAGAAAGTCTGAGCAGGTACAGTTCACAGAGACAACCACTCCTGCGATATTGCTTCATATACATTTAATGCTGACTTTGTCACACTTAGGAGGAGTAGGATGCCAGCCGGCGATGCCTCGTCTGAGCGACGACACCATGAGGACTCTGGTGCACTAGACGAGGAGGGGAGCGGTGCTGATGCCACTCATGATGATGATGATGATGACGATGGTGCTGATGCCACCAAGGATGCAGATCCGACCGACGGTAGTGAGGCCATCGCTTCACCAGTTGCAGGAGGTGGTGCTGATGCCACCAGCCATTCAGATGCTGAGCCAGAGAGTGGTATTGATGCCGCAGTTCATGATGCCATGGGTGGTACTGAAGCCACCCCTTCTATTCCGATTGCATTTTCTACTATTTTTGTATCTCGGGACTATTCGAAAAAATCCATACAAATTAATAAAGAAAGGGTTCTTTATCTTCAAGACCATATGCGATGAATGATGATGTTTGTATGTATTCTGTTTTGTCACAACAACAGAGACACGTTCCTAGCCCTCTATCTGAGAAGGGCCCAACCATCCCTTCCCCCAAGCACTTCCCTTGGCTAAGGGGAATAAAAAATAAAATCCAAAAAATCCCAGCAGTTAGAGTTTAGCCAGCAGATGATAGACAGATTTCAGATTCAGCTGGCTCTGCATGAAGTACTTGAGCACATCCCTCTCTTCCAGGGGAACCTTAGGGAGAAGACTACCATTTGCAGGAAGAAGAGGAACCATCATGTATAGATCCATGTGCTTACCCGTGCCACCTGCTTCACCATTCTGAACCGACTGCCAACCAAGAGGCCCGATGAAGGAGCTCCCCATGTCAGATGTCATCTCCATGAGTAGAGATTCGATCAGACTCTATTAGACAGCGGCTCTTCTATCAACCTACTTCCGGCAGCCTTACTCAACCGATTCGAGTTTGGCCCTCTTCGATAGAGCATGATAGTCCTTTAGTTTGTTGATAGATCTGTCAAGAGGCCGAAGGGGTTGTTGAAGGATGTGGTCATCACAATTCATGGCCTGCAATTCCCCATGGACTTAGTTGTGTTGGACATGGATATCCCTGAGTCTATGACCGATACCCCCATCATTTTAGGATGCCCATTCTTGGCTACAACCAAGGTAGTGTCTGATCATGATAGTGGGAAGGTGTACTTTCATGTTGAAGGTGAGAGTATACAAATAGAGATAATCAACAAGACCAGAGCACGAGATTCAGCCTGCTCAGAGCAGCTTAGCGATTCAGAGTAGATGACAAAGGTGGAGCGAGACGTACACCAGGAGTGCGATTTTGTTATTACTGATGATGAAGCCGCTTGGTCTGATCCCATTTCACGAGCCATTCTCTCACATTCAGATGCTGTTGAGTCGTAGATTTCAACAGAGGAGGGATTGGAGAGCATGCTCTTGGTAGAGGACACATTCGAGGCTGCAGACCATGTTTAGGATAGTGAGGCAGTTTCTTTCCCTTGTGATTCAGATTTAGATCCCTTAGAGTCAGATATCAATTGGGCAGAGTTTGATGAGTTGATACCGTGTCTGATTCCCACAGAACCAACAGCTAGGGTGGAGATTAACCCAATACAGAGCACAAATACACCAGCAGAGCAGTCTACACTTGATTTTCATGATTAGCGAGAGTTCTCCCACGTAGATTTGGTCGCCTTCACTCAAACTTTTCAGAGGTCAGATTTGCCAGCTCCCAGTTGCCCAGAGTTTAAGCCCTTGTCACAGTCGTTGAAGTATAGATTCCTTACGATGAGCATGAGATGTACCCAGTCATTATCTCAGTAGACTTGACTGGAGAGAAAAAATATCTATTGATGGAGGTTCTTGAAAGGAACCACAAGGAAATTGGATGGAGCGTAGCTGATCTCTAGGGGATAAGTCCAGCCCTATGCTCCCACCATATCTATCTCGAAGAGGATGCTAGGCCATCGTGTGAGTTCCAGCTATGGTTGAACCCGAACCTTCGAGAGGTTGTCATGAAGGAGATCGCGAAATGGTGGAGTGTCGATTTTATCTACCCCATCTCCTACTCCAAGTGGGTTAATCCATTACATGTGATGCCCAATAAGATGGGCATCACTACAGTTGTGAGTGAGTCTGGAGAGGAGATAGCTACCCGGGTACCCACTTCTTGGAGGGTCTGTGTGGACTACAGACGATTGAATTAGGCCACCAAGAAGGATCATTTCCCACTGCCTTTTATTGATCATATTATAGAGAGGATAGCTGGGAAGAGTCATTATTGTTTTCTTGATGGGTACTCTGTCTACAATCAGGTGGCCATTGCGCCTGAAGACCAGGACAAGACTGCATTAACCTGTCCATTTGGGACATATACTTTCAGACGGATGCCCTTTGGTCTATGTAATGCTCCGACAAAATTCCAAAGGTGCATGTTTCCATCTTTTAGGACATGGTGGGTGACTGCTTAGATTTCTTCATGGATGATTTTTCGGTCTATGGCGATGGGTTTGATGCTTATTTGACTGCCTAGATTATGTCCTTCAACGCTGCATTGAGGTCCATCTTAGGAGAAGAGTCACTTCATGGTAACTCAAGGGACAATGCTTGGTCATATCATCTCCAACAGGGGCATGGAGGTTGATCCGGCCAAGGTGGATATCATCATAAAACTCAGTCCACCATCCAACCTGCGACAGTTATTGTCTTTTCTTGGGCACGTCGGTTTCTATCGACGACTCATTCATGATTTCAGCAGGATTGCCTGACCGTTGACTTATCTGCTGACCAAAGACACCGAGTTCATTGCAGATGATAAGTGTCTTGTGTCATTTGAGACTCTCAAGAGTCTAGTTATTGAGGCTCCTGTCCTTCAGCCGGCTGATTGGTCTCTCCCATTCGAGATCATGATAGATGCCTCCGATTTTGCTGCAAGGGTCGTGCTAGGATAGAGGAGGGATGGAGTGCCTTTTACCATTCACTACGCTAGCCGTACATTGGATGTCACACAATGGAACTACACTGTCACTGAGAAGGAGATGCTAGCTGTAGTTTTTACATTGGATAAGTTTAGATCGTATATCATTGGATCCAGAGTGACTATCTTTACTGATCATACCACCATCAGGTACCTCATGGAAAAGAAGGATGCCAAAGCGAGACTGACTAGATGGATCCTTCTACTCTAGGAGTTTTATATTGAGATTAAGGATAAACGTGGAGTCAAGAATGTGGTGACGGATCATCTCTCTCGATTAGAGCATCTTGAGGAATCTGAGTAGACTGATCCCATTTCTGAGACCTTCCCAGATGAGGCGATCCTTGCCATCGCCTCACTCCCATGGTACGCTAACATTGTGAACTATCTTGTTCCCAAGAAAGTTCCACAAGGTTGGCCCATATAGCGACTTGAGACCTTCCTAGCGAAGGCCAAGTCATACCATTGGGAGGATCCCACCCTTTATCATCAAGGTGGGGATAGTATCTGGCATCGTGCATTCCTCAGGAAGAGCACCATAGCGTCCTCACCTACTGCCACAAGCTGGAGGCAGGAGGACATCATTCTGGGAGGAGAACGACATAGAAAGTGCTCCAATCCGACCTAAGGTGGCCTACCCTCTTCAAGGATTCTGATGAATTCGTGAAGAGGTGTACTGACTTTAAGAGGATGGGCAATTCTGGACAGTGTGATATGATGCCGATGCAGCCCATTCACTTCTGTGAGGTTTTTAACGCATGGGTCATCGATTTCATGGGTCCATTGATAAGAGTCAGAGATTTGAGTACATTCTATTAGCAGTGGATTATTTAGTCGTTGGGTTGAGGCCATCCCCGCCCGAGCCGCAGACTCTAGGACTGTTTGCAGATTTCTGAGGAAGAATATCATTTCGCGGTTCGGGGTACCTAGAACTTTGATATCTGATGGGGGGTATCATTTCGTCAACGACAAGGTAATGGCCCTTGCTAGCGAGTTCAACATTGACCATCGTGTAGCCACTCCATATCATCCTCAGACCAATGGTCTTGCTGAAGTATCAAACATGGAGATCAAGATGATATTGCAAAAGGTAGTCCGTCAAGACCGAAAGGATTGGTCACAACTTTTAAACTTGGTCTTGTGGGCATATCAGACTTCCTTCAAAACTCCTTTGGGTACATCTCCCTTTCGTATCGTTTATGGCAAGCCCTGCCCTTTACCTGTTGAGATTAGGCACAAGTCACTTTGGGCTGTCACAGATATATTATTGGATCCTGTAAGTATAGGAGATATAAGGAAGGCAGAATTGGCAGCCCTGGAGGAGCTTAGAGATACAACCTTTTCAAGCAGCCTACATTACAAAGAGCGAGGGAAGGAATGGCATGATTTTCATATCAGCCATAAGCAGTTTGAGCCAGATAAGAGAGTAAGGTTGTTTGATGCCAAGCTTAGATTATTTCCTGGGAAGTTGCAGAGCAAGTGGAAGGGACCATACCTGGTCTGAAAGGTACATGACAATGGGAGTATTGACATATATGAGATGTCATCTAAGTCTACCTTTTGTGTTAACGGGCAACGGCTCAAACCATATCTAGATCATGAGCCGCTGATCGTTGATGTTGCCCCGATTCATTTTGCATGAGATGTGATCTTTGACTCACATCTGTTGCATCTCATGCCTGATTATCACTGTCTTCCCCTTTGTATAGATCCAGATGCCCATATCATTTCATTCTTTAGTCCAACACCCCATTTGCATCTCATGATTATGCTATACATAGGGTGTACTTTACCCTAAGTATAGGGGGTGTCAGACTCTTGATTATTCTTTTGATTCTTTTTACCTCAGTTTTGCTGCCTATACTTAGTGATATTTCATCCTAAGTATAAGGAGGTAAATCCTGTACATCCTATCACTCGATTTTCCCTTTATCTACATCCTGCTATACTTAGGATTACTTGATCCTAAGTATAGGGGGAAAAAACTGAGCTCTCTTTATTCTATTCTTTGATTCGTCGTTGTAGTATAGCTTTCCCTTTTCACTTCCCTATACTAAGCACAAGTTATGTCTTCTTCATCACTCTTGATCCACTCTGAGGACATCGTTCGAGCTAAGTATAGGGGGTGTCGTATGTATTACATATATACTTTAAACATAACTCGTACTTTGTGTGAGTGTGTTAATAAATAAAATGGCTAAAATACTTTATTAAATACCATAAAATTTTTATTGTACATAAAATTCTTTCTTGCACATACATAGCTATTTCTATAAATTATTTTTGTACAAATGTTTGTACAAATGTTTGTTTGTAAAATTTGCGTAAATATTTCGATATCAAAGCTATGTATATAGTATAAAATTTTTGTAAAATGTTTGAAAAATACAAGTTTGCAAAAACCCTAGTGTAAATGTGTGCAAATAGTTTGCAAAACCCCTACTTCCATGCATTCATTCATTCAAACATTTTTAAAAAATTTTGCACATTTTAAAAAATTTTGCATAAAAAGATTTTCACATATACTTGTACATTCTTCTGAATCATGATTGACATTTAAACTACCCTAGAATTAAATTGGAAAATGGAGCTTGGTTAAGACCTTAATCCACCTAATTCTAAGAGGAACCTTATAGGATTTAGGGTTAAGACTCTTTAGGTCTATTTGGGACTTAATTCTTTGAGTCCACTAGGCTATGATCACATGTCATCTTGATGAGCCTAAGTAAAGCATTTAACAACACACACATGGCTCTCACACAAAATGGCTTTACTTGCACCAGCACCTTAAACATAGCTCTCCACGGAGGAGGTTGTGAGGAGGTAGTTTCCTTTGGCTTGTGGTAGCATACGAGTGTAGTACTTATAGGCGGAACCTCTCATCTTCTTTTATGAAGGAAGTGTGTCTAAACTCAGTCTGGCGGTGTTGAGGTCTAAAGACAGGAGTAGGGGGTTGCAATAATGATTCAAAAGAGGGATAGTCTACTGACTCAAGAGGAAAAAGTCCTTATGTTGGACATGCGAGCCCATGACGAGCCATTATGCAATAAATGTTATTGCACATATCATTCCTTGATCTGAAATGAAGAATAAATAATTTACATAATAGGTCCCTTAGTACAATTAGGTTTATGTACCATGGACATCTTAATAATCATACAGTTGTTGATTCAACTATTGAATCATAAAGGTTGGTGCTTGGATCAATATCTAAAGGGTTAGATTGAGGACTCATCAAGAACCGTCAAATAATTATTAAGAGATGATCTCCAGTCTGAGTAGGAGATGGCAATCCTTTCTTACAAAGGCTGATATCTGACTAACCTCTTGATGCAGGTCCTCTGCATGGGAATAGTGATTCGGAGGTGTTAGATTAGTTAAGTCAAAGGGTTGACTTAGCGAGATCCAGATAACCTAAGTCCTATGTTGAATGCTGTCACATCATAGGCACACATCCTCTGACCAGAGACAGATGTGTTACTATATGTCTGAGTGTGTACATTTGGCAAACCAATAGGTTGATGACCTAACCAAGGTCTATACACCGCTGAGCTGGTGTACATATAAGGGCATATGAGTAATATGATCTCTCAAATGGATCATACATGTTCACTTATGAACCGGAAGACATGAGCTCACTCATGAGGTATTGGGACCGATCAAATTCCATGCATGGTCGTCGTGCTTCGGAAGCATGACAAGAAAACGAAGGTATGATATATGCTTTGGGAAAGCATGTGATCGATACCGATTCTCAATGACCAAGATTGAGAAAGTTGGTGATTGAGCCCTAAAGAAGACAGTGTAAAATTGATCTACATCTTCAGATTGGTCATAGGTCTTCCAGTATGTAGGATGTACAGGTATTGGGAATACCTGAGGGTGATGTGATCATAAACAATTGTATAACCATGACGCTTCCATTCCAAGGGAGTGATGAAATATGTTTGGATTTTAGTGACTCCTCTCAGCAGGGAAACAATCTGATCTTGGTCCGAGTGTTGGACATTGATTTGAATGAGATTCAGATACAATGAGAAGATTAAGTATACGAACTTGATTTAATCAAGCATCTATGGGAGGTCCGTGAGATCTGGATTTGAGATGAGATCTCAACATCCAAGTCACTATAAGAGAAACAATACAATCAGCCTGTCCTTATCTCCAAGTATCTGCAGAGAAAGCACATTATTCCTGAAGGAGTTCAAGAATAATTCCTTTGATGAATTTTATATCCAAGCAACAAGATGTTGATAATTAAATGAGATTTAATTATCAATAATAATATCAATAGGATTCATATTGTAAGAATGGTTATCCAAGATAATTAAATGGTATTTAATTATCAAGGAAATACAGATTGTGGATAATGCTATCCATAGTATCCGTGTATATTATAAATATGATTTATAATATATTAGAGAGAGAGCATCTTTTGTAAATAGCATCTATTGATTGTTAATGTGAATTGGATTCACATTAAGCAAGTAATTGGAAATGTAATTTACATTTTTTTGTTTGGGTTGTGAATGTGATTCACATATTTTCAATGGCATGATTGTGCTCGCCCATCCACCGAATTACGTGGGAATTATAACAACCGGCCTCCTCCACAATATCGGCATACAAGTGGCACATGAATATCCTATCACTTTGTACTGAATACACGCAGAACTTGTTCCTGTAGAATGCACATATGCTGTTCTGCATCAGTCATGAAGCATTTACAAGATAAAAAACCGATGAAAATGGAAAGAAACAAGTACCATCTCCTTTTATTTGAGCATATTGCTCGATTCCGTTTTCAAATGGAGATAAGATCCACAGCCGATCAGTCTTACCAGCCACTAGATAGTAGATACCATGGCATGCGAGTTGGGAATTCCAAAAGAAATGCGATAGAAATTTGCGCGGCTTTCTGCCAAAGGCGACCTTCTTGATCGGTGAATGAGATTCCATGGAGATGGGTGGGATAAACACGGCCAATCAATCGACCATATTGGCCCAAAGCTTATCTCTTGCTTCACGTGCAAGCCGTCACCTCTGTAATTTCTACCATGAAAAAACAGGGTAAGGTACGCACATAGGAATGCGTACAGAGGGAGAGTGGTGGGTCATGGGTTGCACACTAAATTGGAGGAAGCTGGAAAGGCGAAGGGAGAGAGAGAAAGGTGGAGATGGATGTGGATGTGGAGGGGCGACCCAGCATATTGCATCATAAATTGCAAAGGAGTGGTGGGAAACATTGGCCAAAGGAGGGGAAGGCTGCCTTTCCCCGCCTACAAATACCTCCCCCTCCTCTTCCTTCTCTGCCCATCAGCTCCCACATCTACCCAACTGATCACTAGTCCTACCATTGTCTTCCACGAATCCAAAGCCACAGAGCTTAGTTAGTTCCGCACCGCTTCTCACCCCCATCGAGGTACTTAACTAAGAATTGACCGTTGTTGTGTTGGAACATGTGTAGATATATAGCTTGCATGGGATTGACGAATATATATACTTGTACTTCTGCGTCTAGATTTCCGATCATAGTGCGTCATATTCATACCTTCGCGCACTGCCGGAGACATGTCGATGGCAGTAGACGCAAGGAGCGGGCATGCGGACATATGGGGCTTGATCCAGGAGGCCAAGAAGGAGAAGGAGGCGGAGCTCCAGCCGTCGTACGTCCACCCCCTCCTTAACCGATCCTCGAGCTTCCTCAGCCAGAAGAGCCTCGAGATCTGCACTGAGAGCCTCGGATCCGAGACTGGATCCGACGGGTACTCGGCTCTTGATGACTCCCTCCTCTCTTCGCCCGATTTATGACAGAATCCAAGTGATATTTCACGTATTTTTAGGTGCATCAAAACATTAATTAACTCATTAATCAAGTTTAGATTCGCAGTCCCGCAACAATGGATACATGTTTATTCAAAGGGTTATATCTTGAGCAAATGGAATCCAAATTACATAAACTCAGATCCTGTGGTTTTATTATTTAATGGGGAATAAAATTCAATTTTTTTCGTGTTTAAACAACTTAAACAGTGCTAAAAAATCGAATTAATAAAAGGTAAGAAAATTGGAATGCGATAAAACTTTCGCAACCCTTTCAAACCCAAGTGTCCTAGGTTTACGGATCATATCCAAAACCTTTCCGACCTAAGAATCTAATACCACTTGAAGGATATGAGGGATCCTCAAACGCAACTCGGAAGCGTGATGATCGCATATCATGCGATCGGAGCGGTTAGTCGCACTAGTCGCTTGGTGCAATGGAATTTAAAAAATTTAAATCATGAGATGAAACCACATGATCACAAGAACATTTCTTGGATTCATCTAACCACAAGGTATTAGAAATACCTCTTGAAGTGTGGTTGTGATCATTGGATCTCTAATGTAAGAGATCCTCCTGACTCAAGTCCGATCTACGAAGATGTCACTTGCGGGCGCGATGATGAGACGCATGCTTCCCGCAATCCTCGGAAGATCCAAGACTTGAATCTCCTGATTTCGTCCAACGAAATCCGACGTATCCTTCTAGAGCAAGAAGCTCCAAAGAAGATGGAGATCTACGAGCAATCCAAGCGACAACATGACGGCGTAGATGGGATTGCTATTCCCTCAAGATCACAAGGTGGACGGAAACCTTTAGAGAGGGAGAGAGATGGAGAGAATGAGAGATGAGAGAGAGAGAGAGAGAGTAGACGTGTACAAAAAATGTCGTCTTTTAAGAGGCTAGGGATCGTGCTCTTTGCTTCTCGAAAGAGTAAGGCCGTATGCATAGTGACCTCAATATCGAGTCCTCATATTATTGGGGCGATATTGGATTGCGCATAGCGAGTTTTAATCCTGTTGATGGTTGGTTCAATTAACAACGGGTCAACATCGCCTTAGGGGTGGTGGGCTTGAATGTTAAAGACCAAATTGGGAGATGCAAGTTGGACTTGCAAGGTGGAATGTGTTCCCGCTTCTTTTATCGGAGTCACAAGTTCTCATATTATGTGACAAAGATAGGAAAGGAGATCGCAGATCTTGCTAGAGATATAATGGTAAGAATATCTCTTACTTTGAAAGTGATTAAGGGAATGAACTTTCATTGTTGACAAGGTAAGACAACTTTGATATAAAAAATCCTAAATCAAAGTAAAATAAGTATATATATAATATACCCTTATGCAAATTTCTTATTTCAGATAATCCTTCATTAAACCCACTCAATGTTATACTCAATGATAACCAATAAAATATCATGGATTGGACTCATGATCCAGATATTGTACTTGCAATTGGACACATAATGTATGTGGTTGCAATGTGTAAGTTTCCTCAACTTAATGAGGAATAACAATTAAATAAGACAATACAACATCACCTTAGGGTTTGTATGTCTCTATAGTCTTGATCTTTCATCGAGTGTACTATGGAAGTGACATGTCGATGATGATCGTAATTGTCAAATAATCCTTAAAAAAATCTAAGAAGATGTTGTGGCATATATATGTGCTCTAGACATTTAATCATGAAAGAGATGATGTATTCAAAATGTTTGAATACCTACCGGAACCTAAGTCTCTAAGAGTTAAGATGTATGTAGATATGATGAGTGTCATCATTCTACTATCTATACTCAAGTCATTCATGAAGCTTCATAATAATCATTTTTGTATGAATTTAATGAAGCATGTATAAAGGTTGAAGTGCTCTTGTATTGAAATCTTTTGAATTCAACATAAGAGATTATTTATCTTGAACAATGGTTGTTTATAGATGAAGAGAGCACAGTGGAAGCGTGGGTCGGACCCATGTGAGAAGGAAAGTCAAAGAGTTTAGTGTACTTCTGTGACTTCCATATGCTATCCAAAGAGTTGGATGAATGCTAATACTGCAATAAGTTGATATGTTGATAGTATGACTATCAAGTCTGTCTAAAATCCTTAGTGAAGGACTCAGATAGAGCATCAGAATAATCTACATATAATCATTGACTTTGACTTACTTATTTCATAAGATAAGGCCTGATAATTGTATCCAAATCTTCTAATGACACTTGCAATTGGTTGCATATATATATATATATATATATATATTAGAAGATTAGAAATTTGATCTTAAGGTTTAATAGTCATCTACATGGATATTGATGTAATTGTTGCAGCAATCTCCGTTGGATAGATAGACTTCATATTCTTAGTGGGAGAGCCCTTAGTCTTGGAGAATGTCTCTATGACCTAGATATTAGAATACACTCATTGTTTATTTCTAAATGTTGGAAATAAACATGAATTCGAAGATAGAACTATCATAAAGAGTTATGATGGATATATTTCAGATAGTAATCTAACATCTAGTGGACTCCACAAAATTAGAAAATTAGTGAATGGTTCATTAAGATTTCTAATATTGAAAATTAAAACCTTTATAAGATCAATGGGAGGATGAAGATCATTTGACAATGATTGGGCATCAACTCTTGGACATATGTTTGCTGATGAAATCAATAGACTAGTAAGATATGAAACTTTAGAATATCTAAAATTTCAAATCTTACATACTTGTGAATATTGTATTCGAAGAATGTCCAGTACACCTTCTCTTAGGAAAGGTGTAAGATGTCAAGGTATTCAGGATCTCATACATATTGATGTATGTGGATCATCTATATCATAGTGAACATTATGGATATGTGATATCTAGTGATGATTATGTATGATATGAGATTTCTTCTCTTCACATGAGAAACCTTTGAAATGTTCAAAAATTTCACAATTTTGGTTTAGAACCAAAGTTTGAAGGAAGATTAAATGAATTTGATCTAATCAAGGTAGCAAGTACCTATTAGATGAATTCAAAGAATACCTTATGAAGATATGAATATCATTTCTATCTCAATCCTCCTAACACACCTAAACTCAATGGAGTTGTACGGAGATACAATTGGATCATGTGTGACATGATTTGATCAATGATGAATTTTAGCATAATTTCCTCTTAGTTTCCTGGTATATATGTAGTAGATACTACATTATATATCCTTAATAAGATTCCATGCAAGTAAGCTGGAATCGAGCACTTGAGAGTGCTACTTCATTAGGAAAATAAAGGATGGTATTGGATACCTACTTTATGACCTTGAGATTCTTAAAGGACCTCATGTCTGAGAATGTGATTCTTAGAGGATTGAGACTCTTGAGAATAAAGATGAAAATGAAGTGAAGGAACCCATTTAATGTTAAGAAGTTAATGAGACTCCTGAAATCAGAAACTAAAAGGAACAATTAAAGATGAAGCACTAATACCTATTTAAATGAGTTTGAGGATGTATTCCATGTGTCAGCTAAGTCTGACAATGATCTGACTTCATGTGATGAAGCTCAGGAGGATCATGACAAGATGGATGTTAGCAACAAAAATCTAAGGTAGACTTTGTATACAAGTGTTGTATATGGGCCCTCGAGGATCCACCTATAAGGGTTAGACCCTTTAAGGTGTAAATAGATCTTCAAGAGAAAGAGGGAACCTGATGAGAAGGTAGATACCTTCAAAGCACGGTTCGTGGCCATGAGCTACACACCGGAAGAAAAGACATTGCTTGCGATGAGACTTGCTCTTCAGTGACCATGCTTAATCCCATCAGAATTTTGTTGACTATAGCTACACAACTTGACTTTGACATCTACAAGATGAAAGTCAATATTGCATTCCTCTATGAATACCTCTCTGAGGATATTCACATGAAATAACCCCAGGGCCTCATTGTTAAGGAAAGCAAGATGTGCAAGCTAAAGAAATCCATCTATGGACTCAAATAAGCTTCTTGTAGCTGGAGCATACGATTTGATGAAATTATAAATGTTATAATTTCAGATATAATCTTCATGTACCATGTGAAGCTTAGTGGGAGTGCCATTGTGTTTATCATGCTAAATGTAGATAATATCCTAATCATTTGGAATGATATAAGGATGATAATAAGTGTTGTATGATCTAGCTATTCCATACCTTGAGATATAATCTCAAAGATGCCTCTTGGATCTTAGTTCTGAAGGTGTTTAGAAGCAAAGAAAAGAGGGTATTGGGACTGTCACATTTATAGTACACCTTGGACATGTTCCATTTTCTGGAAATTCCAAGAAAGGCTTTCTTACCTTAAGATTTGGTACTGACCTATCTAAAGGGATAACACCTCAAAGAGTTGAGGAAGTGAATGCTAGACTGGTTACCCTTTTGTGCATCAGTTACGAGAAGCTGAATGATAGTCCGGAATTGGAGTCTAGGATTTCCCTCTTGCCAGAGCGGGCAGTCTCGCAGGGCTGAGGGGGTTTGACATGAAATTGATCTTTTTCCGCGCCTCCTCCAAGTCTTGAGTCAATAATCAGTCCAATTCCTCCGTCTTGCAAAAGGTTCTGGTTCTACTATTGGATTTTGCCCATCTTATATACTATTTCTTTAGACAAAGACTCCGTTTTTTCCTCTTTCCGGATGGTAAATATTTCTCAGAACAGTATGCTAGATGTATACAAAAGCCAGATGTTTACCATGCAATGGGAGTAGTAAACTGTTACTAATCCTACTATGGAGATAGAACCCTTGATTGCGGTAATAACAATATCTTCAAAGACGATAAGGCTTTAGAGATAGTGATCTCTAAGTCTTATCTTCAAGAAATTAAACCTTTATAGATGGAGATCTACAAGGTCTTAACTGCGAATACCTTAGGAGATAGAGATCTCCATGAATAAGGGTATTCTGATAAGGATAATAGAAATTACATACTGATTATAATAATAATAATAATAATTTTTTGAGCTGTAGTGTCAAGGACACTATGACTCATATGATTGAGTATTGGTTGCATTAGATGGAACATTCACATTAGATGCGAGCAATGTTACAGGGGATATGCAAGTACCGTAAAAGGACTTGGCATAGTCTCACGGGAACAGAGTGACTGATCAGCTTGCCTAGCTATTTTCTAAATAGCCTATGATTATCACATGAGTGTGGGTTTAAATGATTAGCCCATTAAAGACTCTTTGTTCTAGTGGGAGATTGTTGGACATGCGAGCCTACGACGAGCTATTATGCAATAAATGTTATTGCACATATCATTCCCTGATCTGAAATGAAGAATAAATAATTTGCATAATAGGTCCCTTAATATAATTAGGGTTAAGTACCATGGCCATCTTAATAATCGTACAGCTGTTGATTCACTATTGAATCATAAAGGCTGGTGCTTGGATGAATAACTAAAGGGTTAGATTGAGGACTCATCAAGCACTATCAAATGATTATTAAGAGATGATCTCCAGCCTGAGTAGGAGATGGCAATCCTTTCTCACATAGGCTGATATCTGACCGACCTCTTGATGCAGGTCCTCTGCATGGGAATAGTGATTCGGAGGTGTCAGATTAGTTAGGTCAAAGGCTTGACTAAGCGAGATCGAGATAACCTAAGTCCTTTGTTGAATGCTGTCATAGCATAGGCACACATCATATGATCGGAGACAGATGTGTTACTATATGTCTGAGTGTGCACATTTGGCATACCAATAAGTTGATGAACTAACTATGGTCTATACACCGACGAGCTGGTGTGCATGTAAGGGCATATGAGTAATACGATCTCTCAAAGGGATCATACAAGTTCACTTATGAACAGGAAGACATGACCTCACTCATGAGGTATTAGGACCAATCAAATTCCATGCATGGTCACCGTGCTTCGGAAGCATGACAAGAATTTGAAGGTATGATACATGCTTTGGGAAAGCATATGATCGATACCGATTCCCAATGACCAAGATTGAGAAACATGGTGATCAAACCCTGAAGAAGACAGTGTAAAATTGATCTACATCTTCAGGTTGGTCATAGGTCCTCCAGTATGCCGGATGTACAGGTATTGGGAATACCTGAGGGTGATGTGATCATAAACGATTGTATAACCATGACGCTTCCATTCTGAGGGAGTGATGAAATAGGTTTGGATTTTAGTGGCTCCTCTCAGTAGAGAAGCAATCTGATCTTGGTCCAAGTGTTGGACATTGATTTGAATGAGATTCAGATGCAATGAGAAGATTAAGTATACGGACTTGATTTAATCAAGCATCTATGGGAGGTCCGTGAGATCTGGATTTGAGATGAGATCTCAACATCCAAGTCGCTATACATGGAACAATATAATTGCCCTATCCTTATCTCCAAGTATATGCGGAGAAAGCACATTATTCCTGAAGGAGTTCAAGAATAATTCCTTTAATGAATTCTGTATCCCGGAAACAAGATATTGATAATTAAATGAGATTTATTTATCAAGAATAATATGAATAAGATTCATATTATGAGAATGATTATCTAAGATCATTAAATGGGATTTAATTATCAAGGAAACACATATTGTGGATAATGCTATCCATAGTATATGTGTATATTATAAATATGATTTATAATATATTAGAGAGAGATCATCTTTTGTAAATAGCGTTTATTAATTGTTAATGTGAATTGGATTCACATTAAGTAATTAATTGGAAATGTAATTTACATTTTTTGTTTGGGTTGCGAATGCGATTCACATATTTTCATTGGCATGATTGAAATATTCACTAATTAATTTGGAATTAATTTAGTGGATAAATTTGCAGTAAATGTTGTTGCAAATAATTAAGAGATAATAAGATAAAAATAAAAAGTGGATAATTCACCACCAAAATGAGGTGGCATCACCCATGAATTGGTCATGGGTGACACCCCATGTTTTTAGGTGGATTATTATCCTCTTTTAATTATTATCCTATTATCTTGTGGTATGTGATTTTATTGAATTAAACTATGTTGATGATAATGCAACATATATTTAATTTAATATAAATTAATATGTTTTTGTTTTTGAACAACAATGATCATGGCCATTGATTAAAAACACATATCAATCGAACCATTGATCTTGTGTATGCCATAGATTATGATCCATGGACTCCCAAACTAGTATATAAAGAGGGCAACCCTAGACTCTTAAAAGACAATATTTTTTATACACGTCTAATCTCTCTCTCATCTCTCATTCTCACCATCTCTCTCTCTCTAAAGGTGGCCGTCCACCTTGTGTTCTTGAGGGAATAGCAATCGCTTCTGCGCCGTTGTGCTGTCGCTTCGATTGCTCATGGATCTCCATCTTATTTGGAGCTTCTTGCTCTAGAAGGCGACGTCGGATTTCGTTGGACGAAATCAGGAGATTCAAGGCTTGGATCTTCATCGAGGATTGCGGGAAACACGCGTCTCATCATCGCGCCCGCAAGTGCCATCTTCTTAGATCGGACTTGAGTCTGAAGGATCTCTTGCATTAGAGATCTAGGGATTGCAACTACGCTTCAAGAGGTATTTCTAATACTTGTGGTTAGATGAAACTATCCAAGAAATGTTCTTGTGATCATGTGGTTTCATCTCATGATTTAAAATTTTTAAATTCCGCTACACCAAGCGACTAGTGCGACTAGCCGCTCCGATCGCATGAGATGCGATCATCACGCTTCTGTGATGCGCTTGAGGATTCCTCATTTCCTTCACCTTATGTATATATGTTGCACCATGTGGATATGTTGTACATATGCACATCAAAAAATGTGCAAAATAAAGAAAACCTCCAAAAAAGTGGTGGGTCTGATTGAAAATAAAATACCCACCGGAGTGTATATATCCAAATAAAGAAAAGCTTATGTTACCCATTCTCATCTGATGAAGCTTGCAGCGGGAGACTTGGCTACACTGGTTGGGCTCTGAAGGATACATGACTACATTGGTCATGGTCCATTCTCTTCTTCCTCCTCTTCTTGAGCCAGTTGTACTTGAACTTAGAAGGGGATACCCTGGTCCTCGAGGAAAGAGCTGCTGGACTAGGGCATTAGAGTTACCTTGTTAAGAGGGGCTGTCACTTTGCCATTTCTGAGGTGAGGAGCTACATATCACTTACACAGTACAAGAACAGATTCATGGTCATTAGAGTTTGTGTATGTAGACTTGTTCTGATCTGGAGCATTAAGGAGTCTTGACCATAGATTGGTGGAACTTAGAGGCTGTTGAGTTTTAACCTTAGGTCCAAATAAGGTTCCGAGAAACTAATAATCCAATGGTTCGACTAAGCTCTATACTCCAATTTAATGGAGACAAGTTTAATAATCAACCTTGATTCTCCTTCTTTTTCTTTTCTTTTCTTTTTCTTTTCACTTCTTTTTCAAATAAGTGTTTGCTAAGGAACTAGCAAAGGTAAAGTATAGAGGCTGTGATGAATCCATGTTCATCACTCTTTACTCTTTTATTTTAGCTAATTATCTTGGCAATGCATCATGTAAATTGGTGTAAATACAATAACTTAGCAATATGCATGCATGTGTTAATAGTGCATAATTAGCATGTATTTGTGCAAAAATAAAAGAATAAAGAATAAAGAGAAAAAGAAGGAAGTACTTAGAATAAATACTGAGTGACCTGAACCTCAAGAGAGGGCCAAGCATGGGCCTGATCGCCAAATAAAATAAGTAGAGAGAGATAGGGCCACTCTACTTTGTATATATATATATATATATATATATATATATCAGATGTGTACATAAATTATTTTTGCCAAAATAAAAATAAGTTTTTATTTCCTTGTATATATTGCTAAAAATAAAATAAAAATAATAAAAATAAAAAAAATAGAATAAATTTCTCTCTCTCACTTGCACATAATACATGTATATATATTTCCTTCTCTATTTATTATATACTTGTAAATAGATAATGAAAATATAAAAAATGTTTTAAACTCCAAAAATTATTTTATAAATAAATAAAATATAAAATTAGGGTATTTTTGTAAAAATAATAAATTAAAAATAATTGTACAAAATACATAGGTATATTATACATGTATATAATACTCTATACTGTATATAGATTAATTTATTTTCCAAAAAATAAATAAAAATCACAAAAAATAGTTTTTAAAATAATAAACATTTTTCATTTTATACACTTTTTATTTAAAGTCATTTACTATTTTTTGTTTAATTTGTAAATATTTTTGTAAATCTGATTTTTTGACTGGTCCTTGGCGGATCGCTGACTCGGGTCAACCCCCTCTTCTAGGGCTTGAACCGACCCGACTGCTCCACCGGACCTTCTTCTCCCATTTATCTCGGGCGGATCACATGTGCCCATGCCCCGATTCTTCGCATGCACCTTCCCCGTGGATCTGTGACCCTCACAGATCCCTAGGAAGGCGCAGATCTTCCTCGGTTCGCGTGCTTCGACCTGATTTCTCCAGCCACGTAGGACACTATAAGATCCCTCATCCACCTCTCTAGGTCAGCAGCTCGTGCCTTGCCCCTTCACAAAACCCTAGACACCTTCAGCGTGGTGACAACTGTCTGAAGAGCCTCTTAGTGATCGATTTGGTGCAGTGACACTGACGTTCCCCCTTCGTGGTCGGACCTCCACTACGATAAGCCTCCCTCGCCTGCTGCTGCTTGGTTGAGGCCGTTACCCCGTCGATCCCTTCGCATGGAGATCAGGAACCTATCCGGATCTTTAGGTGGTTCTTTCATCCTTCGCCTTGTTTATTCCGATCTAATCTTTCATATGCCGCCGTCGTTGCTCCGCCAGCTCTGTCCAGTCGGCCAGAGCCCCTTCACGCACACCCTACCGCTCCGATATCCTCGCGTACTCACCCTCCAGCTTCTTCAGCAACCTGATCACCCTAATCTCAGCCCATCCAACCAAGATTAGGTCCAAGATCTCTTCCACCGCGTTCGCCGGAGATCGAACGCCATTCACCTCCACTTCTTTGGTTTTCAGTCCCAATAACCCAAAGAAGAGTATAAATCCGAGTCAGAGCTACTCATTGTAGGTATGTTTGCACGCTGAAGGCCTCCAGACCATTCTCTCCAGAGCTCGCCGAAGCAGCTCCAAGTGCCCGTCGCCGTCTCGCTTATCTGACCATTGGAACTCCGATCAGAGCCGTTCACTTGACGTGGATTCATCCCACGATCACGCCGGTGCCTGATGATCTTCCATCGGGGACGAGGATCTCGTCCTTGGCTCCAACGAAGCTCATCTAGGAACTGTTCTTCCAAACGTACCATGTGCCGTTGGATCAACGTAGCCCATCAGTTTCCATCTCGATCGTCCATCCATGAGACATGTCAGACCGTTAGATGTTAGATCTAATGGCCCTGTACGCACCACGTCCACGATCGTCTGACATCGCCAGATATGATATCTGACGCCTGTAGAGCCTCACGATCTCGCCTCACCAGCGGCCGACACGTGGACTTCCACGCGCGACTCACGTGCTCCGAGGGTATATTGCTCTTTTTCCCTGTGTTTATTTCAATTTATGGTTTGGTCTCTAAAATAAAAGTTATAGCTGAACCTTTTTGCTATGTAGTCCCTGTAGTTTCAGATATTTGCATTTCAGTCCTGCCATATCTTAGACACGTGCTTGATCACGTGCATAGTGGTGTACTTACATAATTTAACCTGAACTTTTTCTATGTTATGGATTGAATGGTGTTTTTCTAAAATTTTATATATACCCCTATGAGGGTGGATTTGGCGCATGTGCGGATTTGAGTGGATAAATTGCATTTTCTACCCTATGCTTTTTAGTCTTGTTAATATTTGGTCCTGAAACTTAAAACAATTGCATTTAGGTCCTTATAACCTGTGTGTTGTTTTTAATTAAATAAATAGCAAAACTACTCTAAAAATTCTCAGAAATTTATACAAGGCTCTTGCCATTGTGTAATATATTTGATAATTTTTGAGATGTATTTTGATTTGATTTGGTATTTTCTAAAAATCAAACACCCTAAAAAGTGTCCCTATCTATTTTTAAAAATCAATTAAAATAGAAAAACATCTTTAAAAATTCCAAAAAAATAGTGGGTGCTTGTTTTGTCTTGCTTTAATGTCTATGTGATTTTTGATTCATTCTCTATTAGAAAACACCTAAAAATTGCAAAAGACTAAAAACCTTATAAAATCATTAAAAATTATACAAAAATAAAAAAATGTGTTTTTAGCTTATGTAGGTAGATTTCGTCCTATACTTTTACATAAAATTGCTGATATGATTTTACAAGCATTTTAAATAATTTTAATTTGCCTTTATATCCATGCTATACATTGCTTGCTGATTTTGGTCTTCTTTCATTTTTAGAAAATTCTATAAAAATCATAAAAACCCCATAGAATACCCAAAAACATATGAATATTTTAAAACATAAAAATGTTTTTGTTTTGAATTTTGAGTACTTTTAGGCCTTTCAATAATTGCTTGAGTGTGCCTTTTTGCCATTTCTTTACCCCTTTTCTTAATAGAAAATCATAAAAGAATTTAAAAACTAAAAACCACCAAAAATACCTTTATTTCTAGGATTACCCGACTACTTCGTAGGCCTCATTCCGTGCTCCTTGTGTTCGACCATGGTAGCTATATAGATTAAATAAATAACAAGATCGCTTGCCTTGAGTTTCATGTTTGATTGATTTGCCTTGGTGGTCTGATTTTCTTGTTGATTGTGCCTTGCGATTCGGGTCGCAACGACCTTAAATTTTCCTTAACCCGAGTTGCCTTGGGCATGTCTTTACTCACTGACTTGATGTTGGTTGGTGGATCAAGTTTCTTGATCACATCTATCTTGGAAGGGTCAACATCCGTTCCCTTCTTGGATATGATATGCCCCAATACGATACCCTCCTTAACCATAAAATGTCTTTTCTCCCAGGAGAGTACTAGATTCACCTCCCTACACCTCTGAGGTACTTGGTCCAAGTGTGTTAAACATGAATCAAATGATTCACCATGGACCTAGAAATCATCCATGAATACCTCCAGGAAATCCCCTACCATTTCGGCAAACACGATAATCATGTACCATTGAAAAGTACATGGACATTGCATAGCCCAAAAGATATGCATATGAATGCATGTGTCGAAAGGACTTGTAAAAGTGGCCTTTTCCCGTTCCTCAGGGGCAATGACTACCTGATTGTATCCTGAGTACCCGTCAAGAAAATATAAGAACTCTTTCCCCACTAAAATTTCCAAAATCTAATCAATAAAAGGTAAGGGAAAGTGATCTTTCTTGGTCACAACATTTAAACATATGTACTCTACATATATGCATCACGACATGGGTACTCGTATCACTATCTCAAATCCCTCCTCATTGGTGTTGGTGACCATCTGAATACCTAACTTCTTCGGGACAACATGTAAGGGGGCCACTCATTTGAAGTCAGAATTGGGTCAATAAAACCTACTCCACAACACTTCTCAATCTCTTTCTTAACTACTTGTCGTAGATTTGGATTTAGCCTCCTCTGGAACACACTGGAAGGTCCAGTATTATCCTCAATAAAAATGCGGTGTGAATAGCATACGTGGTTTATATCCATGAGATCTGACACCATCCAACCGATTGCCTAGTGATTCTTCTCCAATACTTCCAACAACCTAGACTCATGTTATATAGTCTACCTAGAATTAATGATGATAGGAAATCTATTCTTAGGTCCCACAAGAAAAGAATACTTCAATGTAGGAGGTAGAGGCTTCAGCTCTGGTAGTGAACAATCATAATGAACATCAGGCTGAATTGAGGCTGAATACGGTTCTATGTTGCATGAAGGTGGTGTTAACTCTGTAGTGCTTTCCACCAACTGAACTGAAGAAGAATAATGAATCGTATTACCAAAGAAACCATTAATTCAGCCAAATCTGTGTTCTATTCTAGATCTAATTCCTTTAATTGTTCCTCGGAGATAGGAACTGACAAGTAGAAGTCATCAATGGAATAGATTGATGATCCATCACCCAAGAACCTAGGCATAACCTTGTAAATTGTATCATGTACATTATCCTCTCCAAATGAGAGTGCCTCACTCAGTCCTGTCTGATTCTGCTTCCTTAACCCAACCGAGCTAACAATTCTGCAAACTGCTTCAAATGAAGGAAAAATATACACTCAACTCAGAGTCAGGTTGTTGTCATTTTGTTTGCTTCATTTGTACCTCCACATCTCCACCAGGAGAATAGAACTTAATCACCCTATCTGGTAATCAAAGGAAGCTCCAGTGAACCTAAGGAAAGGCCGCCCAAGGATGATTTGTGAATCTCTCCACTGATTGGAGATATCCATATCAAGGAATGTTAAGTCTACACTGTAATCATGTCCCTCAATCGATATGATAATGTTCTTGACCTTTCTCTTTACCTTCATCATGGACATATCAATAAACTGGAGTAATTCTCTAGATTTACTAAGTAGACCCAACTTAAGTTTCTTATACAAAGCAAATGGGAGTAAGTTGATCGAAGAACCATTCTCTAAGAGAGTGCGTGCAAACGCAATGTCATCAATATGACTTACCACATAATGTTCTACGAAATCTCTCTTCTTTCTCGGTAGAGGTTGATTCTTGATAAAAAAAATGTAGTGGCAACTGATAAAACATGAGTCTTCACATAGTTATTCAGATTATTTTTACTAACCCTGCTATGAGTACAACGAAGCTTCAGATATTTCTGGAAGGCAGGATAATTCACCACATGTTCATCAAATGGCACTGTCAAAATGATGTTATCTTTGCAAAATTGTACCATAACTGGATCATCTTTTTTAATCTTCTTGATGTTGCGTTTTCCTTCCAAAAGAGCATTGGGGAAAGGGATAGTAGGAATATAAGGAGACCGTGAAGAATCAGAATCATAAACAGAAACATGTTTTTTATTACGAGAAATTGAGTTCTTCACCACTGGATCTTTCACATTAAATTTGGAATTTAACAATGAATCATATGCTAAAGGTTGGGGAATGATGCTGGATATGTGTTCTCCTCAATTGAAGGTGCAAGGTCCTCTGTAGAGCCTGAATATTCCTCGTGTTGCCATGATGCTCTCTGAACCTTCCTCTCTCTTCTCTTGGACGTCTCCACCTCATGATGAAAATGTTGCTGATAATGCCTCGTATCATCATACTCTGAAGTCTCCTTAGGATGAGATCCAGAATCGATCCTCTCCATGTCCCTCGCGCAATAAGGTACGACCAATGTCTATTCTCTCCTGAGAGACATATGACTGATAAAATCAAATGAAAAGATTTCATGCTCAAATTTGTGTGAATCTGAGTGATATGCATGATCAAAAGAATGTTGCTGTGGCTCTGTCTTATTCAAACTATTGAGATTAGCCTGATGTTGGTAGGGAATGGATATAGAATGGGCAGTCTGTTCGTCATGTAAATGGGATAGATGGTTGAGATCAACCCTCAAATTATGTACTTCGTTCCTGTAGGAATGCTACTCCTCAAGAATCTGCCTTTGAAAATCTAGGGAGCCTAAAGATGAGTGTTGCTGTGGTGAAGGAAAAAAGAAGGTGAAGACTAACCTTGATATTCATGGTACTATTGCTGCTGGGTAGGATGTTGA
Source organism: Ottelia alismoides (assembly GCA_037367405.1). Classification (NCBI taxonomy): domain Eukaryota; kingdom Viridiplantae; phylum Streptophyta; class Magnoliopsida; order Alismatales; family Hydrocharitaceae; genus Ottelia; species Ottelia alismoides. The sequence continues at coordinate 472,365 of JAZKJV010008890.1, read as the reverse complement.
GATGTGGGCCTCGATGGCCCGAATGATACATTTGTTGACGTACATAATGTTGATGTTGCCTCGGTGCCTGGGAAGTATGGTCTCCAGAGCTCTATGGTGCTGAAAGAGATGTAGGAGTAAATGATGTGTTGTGGAAGATCTAGGGATGTTGGTAAGAGAAACGGTCCCCAAAACTCCCCTTCCCGGTAGGGTCATTGGTTTACCACACACCATTTACCTCCCATACATGAGAAGGCTTCTCAGTGACGGTCTCAACGGAAGGTGGCTGCTATTGACAAGAATGGGAAAGAGGTTGGTCATCTGCCCATGGCTGGGGTGGACCAGATAGCTGTTGCTCATGAATATTGTGAACATTGTACATGAGAACAACAGGTGCAGTCACAATAGCTATCTTCATCTTGGATACCTTATCAGAAAGCTCCTCCATCTGCTTTGGCAGTTTAGATAAGTTGTTGTCCAACTTATCCATCTGCCTCTCGACCATCTCAACTAATGTAAGTTTGTCTATTATGACTGTTAAAAGGATCCACTATATCCTTCGCTCCCTCATTTGAAAAGAATGATGTAGGGGTCTCTAACTAAGTTCTACTCGTGGTATGTGCTCAGCTCGTCTCGACCATATACTTGAACACCATGCATACAGTGTTCGCGCCTCATGAAGTATAGCTACCTCAGCATATAACACTAACCAAACCCTGCATCTCAGGGTGAAGACCACAATAAACTTGTTAAACCAAGATAGTAGGCTCTAAACTGTGGCAAGGACACTTCTGTAAGAGATCTTTTAACCTCTCCAATGTATCATAGAAAGCTTTGTTGGGAAGTTGAGAGAAACTCATTATGCGTGAGCGCATCAAATTAGTTCTACTCGAAGTATAGAACTTCTTCAAAAAGAGGTCCATGAACTTTACGAAGGTATTTATAACTACCCCCGGGTTCTTCATCATCCTTATCCTTTAAGGCAAAAGGAAGGGCTTTGAGCTTAATGTAATCTTGGATAATCCTAGGATGACTAATGTTAGTACATACAAACTCAAAGTCCCTAAGGGATGTGTATGGATCCACATGTGCATTCCCATGAAAATGAGGCAACAAACTTAGAAACTGCATCTTCAACTCATATTCTACTTTAGATTCAGCTGGGGCTTAGCCAATTGGTCATATGGTATTTCCCAGGATTGTATGTTGCATCCATTAGTGCATCTCTACCCAACTGTAACTGGCCAAGTTTTTCCCTCATAAGTGTTTCATTCTTCTCAGACTCTACTATCCTAGCTATTACTGCATGCATTGGGTCCTCTCACTCTTCCTCCTCTTCATTCTATCTCTTAGGAGGCATCTTGGAAAAATCTTCAAAACCTTCATTAATAAGAGGATTGGAGTGATATATGAAGATCGAAATCGAATCGATCTCTCCAAGTCAATGGTCTTCCTCAATGAGAAGAGAAGAGAGAAAAGGATTGGTTGGGATGTAACCACTCCCTAAGAAAAGATCATGATACACTGGATCAAAACACAGGTTATCTTGAATCCAGATATGTCCAATGGAAAGAGGTGATTGGACTTGTGAAGATGTGATATTTGGATAGTTCAACGAGAGGTTCGTAAAGTCCAAACAGAAATTCGACCAATTATCCATCTTTGAAGTCAAAGAGAGTATGCAATTGAGAACGATCGATTAAAAAAATGAAAACTAGTAGTATTGTGCATGTAAATGTGTGGAATCAACTCATACAATACAATATAAACAAATCCCTTTGAATAGATTCACCAACTCAACCCGTGAAAGAAGTTTGGCTTATTTATTATCTTTGCAATTTTAAGATTCAAACAATCTTATACAAGCTCACAGGTGTAGTTTCCTACGGTAGCTCATGTTAAAGCCAGCGGAACACCCCAACTTGAAGCAAGACTCTTGTATCAATAACAAGACCCTAAGAGTGAGCCCAAGTGCTTAGGGTACAAGTCCAGGGATTTTTAGCTCTACTCCTTATGGGCTACGTCCTCACCACTATGTCTAGGGGTAAGTACCTACAAACGTGAGGGTTTTACTGCTCGTAATAAAAGGTTGATTTTATTCTAAATTTTCAGGTCAATTTGCATCAATTCAATCCCAGTTTTAGAGGTGGTTATCACTTTGAAATATGTGACCGCAAGCATCGCCTAACATACAATCCCTTTTCCTTTATTCTTAAGTTGAAAAAAACTGAGGGAGAAAGCAAAAATGAAATACAATTGTAAATTAATGATGCATGCAGTTGTTAGGGATACTTGTAGTGATTCCCAATAGTCTCCATGTGGATGCAAAACTGAATTTGTAAAGTTTACTCTACATGATGCAAATCAAGAAAATTCGCACCCAAAAAATAATTCTCTTAGCAATGAAGAAGTCAATTTAATTTGGCTAGTTGGAACGACGTTTATGTACGTCTCATGAATCTCCTAAGATTTTTGCAATTATAAATCTATGAGATCAATTGTGTGTCTTAAGTTACGATAGAGATCAAGCAATAAATGACATGAGATCTGTCTATTAGGCATAGTGCCTGAACCTAAATCGCCACTTAAGTTGAGATCACTCTCAATACAACCACACACAATAAAAAAATAATGGCCTTTTTTTTACAAGCGCAAGATCTCAATCGAGAACCGTTATGAAGGGAATTTATTACAAATCAATTAATTAACAAATCCCAAAAATACTACACAATTTGAGAACAACATACTACTACTTAATCTAGCAAAAAAAGGTCTTCTGAGTACAATCGCTTTGTGATCTCTTCGGTTGAATCTCCAAGCTCCTTGCCTTCGTGGTCCTTCGGAGGTCATTGGGTACGCGATCCCTTCCACAAAACAATCAAATGGTCAGATAGTTCTTATAAGAGATATTAGCTTCATTAAGAGAATAATCCACAACGAGGTGACAAACAACACATAATCAATTACAACAAAAAAACTTAACCTAAATATGTTATTCATCACTCTAAAAGTTGAAATTAAGCTTCATTCCTGAGTAATTAGATGCATTTCTCCATTTATTGGACATTATTCTCATTCATGCATTTAGTATTAATATTTGCATTTTAGCATGCACATTTGCATTAAATAAGAGGCCAAAATCTTTGTAAATATCACATGTATATTCACCATATTTACCCTATTTTTATTTATTTTTCATAAACTCTAAATTGAATAAAATTAATTATATAGTGTACATATTACTAACGCTAATAAATAAAAAATATCAAAAAATACCAACTTGTAAAATTGACCAATAAAACCCTAACCATAGTTTGAGACTAAGATTCTTATAAAATGAACATCTCTCTCCTACAGTCTTCTATGAATAACTACTCATGTTTGAATTAATCTACGTTTAATTCCCTTCAAAACAAGATCAAATTCAAAAGAATCGGAGTTCGTATGTGAAACTTGGGTTTCGGGCCCCACTGTACATTGTACATATGTCCCTATATTTCATTTATTTTATCTTTTTATTTTCTTAATTATCAAAAAATCCAAAAAATTAGATTAAGTTGTAAATATTTATTTCATATTTTCTTTGATTTAGATTTTTAATCTTATTTATAATGATAAAAAATGTAAAAGATAAAAATACTGTATTTTATACCTATAAGATACCACCCAAAAATACTACTATACATATGGTTTATTTTGGTTTTTGTTCCTTTAGGAAACCCTGTAGATCTCATTGAGGTGTGCAACATTCATGTTGACCATATTTTTATTTGACCCTTTTTGTTATTTCTTTTTTTTCTTTACATTTAATTTTTGATTTTTCTAGGCACGACATGTGGCAGCTGCTGGAGTGACCACGTGTCAACCCCTTTATGTTTTTTATTTTTGTTATTTCTCTTATTTTATTTTCTTTTATTTATTTATTTTATGTATATCACTATTATTTTAATTGGTTTATTATTTATTTATTTTACTTTATTTATTTAGTTATATTATTATTATTTTATTTATTATTTCAATTTTTATTTTAGTTATAACTATTTGTTTATAATTATTTATTTTTATTTAATTTAATTCCATTATTTATTTATTTTTGCCACGTGGGTGTGCCCTTGCGTGCAACGTGCCCCCCTCCCCTTCCTGTTCCTTGCACCCGCACAACCGACCCCCACGTCTCACGGCTGTGCGCCTTCCTTGGGCCCCTCCTTCGCAGCCACTTGCGCTAATCGCCCCTACCGCTTTTTGCAGAACCGCTGCATGTACCCTTTCGTTCTGCTTGACCTGGTCCCGCATCCTCCGCTCTTCCCATCTCTCTTTCCTCCGCCTTGCACATGTCGTGTGCCAGCCCCGTACAGTTGCAGACCTGCGTACATCTTGCGACCCCTCTCATCACACGATCTCCCACTCCCCATGACCTCGTACCATCTTTTTTTATGAGTAAGTAATTGTATTACTATCATTCAAAAATGATATACAAGTAATGTCAAAAACCTCAATGTGGATTACAAAAAGATAAGGACAGAATTTGGGAACACCAGGTTATGGAAAGGGACAACACGAGAGAGGCATAGGACCAGCCAGAAATTAACTGAAGATAATTCTCACTGTCTGAGAGACATAGTGGACGATGGAGGAAACAAAGGAAGCTTGCTGTCCGGTCCATCTCCTTTTGCGTTCATGCCAGATACTCCATAGAACAGTTGCAAGAAGTGGTCCAAGCTTTTGATGGACGACCTTGATTGGGTGCCCAGAAATCCATTCCAGTGAGCCCAACAGGGAAGTCAGAGGAGGTAAAGGCAGTAACAACTCAGTGCATGAGGCAGAGAAAACAGAGGCCACAAAATCGTAGGCGAAGAATAGATGGCAATGTGATTCCAAATCCAGCCCACAAAGGTAACAAATAGAGTGGGGACAGGCACCACAGGAAGCAAGCCGATCCGTGGTTGGAAGGCGCTCCCAAACCCCCCTATAGAGAGTAAAGGAGAAGCTTGGCGGGGAGCCCTTCGACCACACAATGGGAGCCCAGGAGGGGGACTCAGCACGGGGGCGCAAGAAATTCAATGCAGTGACAAAGGAGAATCTATGAGGTTGAGGAAGCCAACCGTAAGGTGGGGCAGATCCCGAGATAGCAGGCCGGATCCGAGGTCTAAAATGATGGATAGCCTTCCATACCCTAGAAGTCGAGGCCGTGGGGGAAAGAGTCCAGAACTGGTGGTTGACGAGGTACCTGGAGTGCATGTAAGAAGCCCAAATGGAATCAGAGGAGAGACATCTCCAAGTCCAACTAGCAACCATGGCATCACGCAGAAGAATAGTAGAAGGGAGACCAACACCCCCCTCCTGTTTTGGGAGACAGAGGGTACTCCAGGCGATAGCATGTTGCTGGCGGCCCCAAAAGAAGTTAGCACAGAGTTGATCGATCTTTCTAGCAGTGGTAGCCGGCAGGAAGGTGCTAGCAGACCAGTAGAGCACAATCCCCTTGATCACGGAGTTGAGCAGTTGAGCACGGCCGGAGTAAGAGAGGGCCTTGGCTTCCCAGCCATATAGCAAGGCCCGAACCCTATCAAGAAGCTCCCTGAAAATGTTGCAGCGACCATTCACGGAACATAGCAGAAGGCCTAAGTAAACAAAGGGCAAGGACTTCCGTAAGACACCCAACCTTAGAGTGTCCGTAAAATTATCCACAAAGGAGGTAGGCCGAATGATCCTACTCTTCCTAACGTTAAGGGCCAGATCGGAAATAGCCTCGAAAGAGCACATGATATCCTTTATCGTGAGGAGAGAGCTTATGGAGCCTTTGCTAAAGAAGAGGAGATCATCCGCATAAATGAGGTGGGAGGGAGCCGCCCTACGACCCCTCCCAAGAGGTTTGAGCTTACCAGAGGTAGATGCCGCATTCGCCAGACAAGAAAGGGATTCCATTGCGATCACGAACAAGAGAGGGCTTAGAGGGTCGCCTTGACGGAGGCCCTTGGTACCGCGGAAGAATCCCCATGGGGAGCCGTTGATCAAGACCGAGTAAGAGGCTGAGGAGATGCAATTATCAATCCATCTGACCCAAGTTTCACAGAATCCCAAACTTCTAAGGGCCGAGAAAATAAAGCGGTGCTCATTGAAGTCGAACGCTTTGGAGATATCGACCTTAAAGCAGGCTTTATTTGAGTTTTTCCTACGGTCAAAGCCCACAAGAACTTCCTGAGTCAACTTGAAGTTGTCAGAGATGGAGCACCCTTTGATGAAGGTAGACTGATTCGGTGATATAATGTGCGTAAGAACCTCTGCAAGTCTAGTAGCCATTAGTCGAGCAAAAATTTTGTATGCTACATTACAACAGGAGATTGAGCGATAATCCCCAATAGAAGAAGGGGATTGGGTCTTTGGCACCAACGTAAGGAACATGTGATTTAATTGCCGGAGCATAGCACCTCCACCATGGAGGGAGTCGATTGCCGCATAGACATCTTCTTTAATCAGAGACCAATGACGCTTGTAGAAGGCGGCATTGAAGCCATCCGGCCCCGGGGTGCTCGAAGAGGGGATGGAGCAAACGACCTTCCAGATTTTCTCCTTCCCAAATGGACTTATGAGCCAATCCCTGGACTCGGCGGAGAGGATGCACGAAGGTAGGGGAGGGCTGGCAAGATCCCGCACCAGCCTAGAAAGAGCAAGGAGGGATTGGAAGTGCTGTAAGGCCGAGCGTCCCAGAGCGCCTGGGCAGTCCACCAGGCTACCATCAGAGTCCAACAACGTCGAATACGATTGCATGCCACTCTAGCATTTGCCGAAAGGTGAAAAAAGGAGGTGTTCCGATCACCTAATTTTAGCCACTTTATACGACTTTTTTGCTTCCAGGCCGACTCGGAATCAAGTTCCAAGGTTTCAAGATGATCCCTAACGTCCATGTCAAGCTGAACGAGGACGGGATCCAGTGGCTCAAGCGCTAAGGCATTAGCAACCGAGGAGAGAAAGGATTCCGCGCGGCGGCAGTCAGCACGAACATCACCCATATTGGAGGCCCATGATTTGAGGGTGCTTTTGACAGCCTTGAGCTTAAAGGCAAGCCGGAAGAGAGGATTTCCAGCAGTTGAGGAGGCCCATGATGACGCAACAAGTTCTTGATAGCCAGGTCGGGAGGACCAATAATCAAATATCCGAAAAGGCTTAGGGAGGGAGCTCCCCACCGCAAGAGCGACGTGTAGAAGGTGATGATCGCTTTGCGCAAGAGGAATGTAGTCAAGCTTGGCAGAGGGCCAACAGGAGAGCCAATTAGCATTACCCAGAGCCCGATCAAGCCTAGCAATGATCCGAGTCGAACCCACAGAAGAATTACTCCATGACCAATGATTGCCCGTGGAGTGGAGGTCCATGAGTCCCAAGTTGTCGATGCAGGAGTTGAAGTCATTCATTGGTTGCGAGGGCGGGGGACGTCCCCCTCTTTTTTTCCGAAGCAAAGCGAATAACATTGAAGTCGCCAATGACCAGCCAAGGGGATGAGGAATAAATGGTGGGCAACTTCAAGAAGTCCCATAATTCCCTACGGCGGGAATGGCAGTTGTCGCCATAGACAACCGAGATGCAGAAGGAGAAGCCACCAAGGTTGTTGCAGATCATGGTGATTGCTTGAAGATGAATTGCCAATGGACTGCATGCCCAGCATTCTATTTTCCATAGGAAATAGATACGTCCCAAGGGAGTGTTATTGTGGATGGAAGACCACTCGTTAGGGATGCGCTTGGCGAAGGAGTCCCTAGACTCCGGACGTATCTTTGTTTCAATTAAGCCAATAAGTTCGACATTCTTTGAAGAAGCAACCCTGCGGATTGATTTCAACTTACGGGGCTTATTAAGCCCACGGATATTGCAAACAACCACCGACATTAATAAGGAGGTTGAGAGGAGGATTGTCCAGAGTGGCCATTACGAGCCTGGAGAGCCTTCGGTAATTTTTTCTTCCTGGGACTGACGACCCCGTACCATCTCGATGACTCACCAACCGCCCATAAAGGGGCATGCCCTACCCCCATCGCAATTCTCCGCCAAGTAGGGCCTAGATCTTTCCAAACCGACAGTGATAGCTTTGATCGTGCAAATTGAAGTCGACGATGACCCGAATCATCCTCGTGGTGAGATCCGAGGTGGCAACCCGACTCATCGCAGTTGCCTCCAACGGCTGCCAAGCTTCGAGGTTGTCTCTTCACCAGTATCTAGAGGTAAAAATCTGAGTTGCGCCTCCAGCAGCTCAACCCCATGCAGAGAACCCCCTTTACTCCCCTCCTTTCTACTCCTCCGTTATTCTTCTTACTCTATTATTCCCTCATGCTTCCTCCTTCTCTGTTACTCTAGTTATTTTCTTCATCGGCCACCTCGCCTTCCTTCATCGCCTCCCTCAACCTCCATCATTCACACCTTCACCCACTTACTTTGCTCATTAGAGAAGCACCGCCACTGCACACTGCCCTTCGCCTCTCAACTCGACCATCGCCCTCTGGCTGTGGAACACCGTCCCCTGTCGCTCCATCGACTCTGCATCATCACCCTCACGTACTCAGCAGCCATCAACGCCACGTCGTGCTCCCCCACCCCCTCTCAGACCCCACTCTGCCTCACCAATGAGTTCCTTCACCGGAGCACCTGTCCTTCCTCTGCCTTTCTTCCTTGCAGAGTAGACGACATGCCTATTCCTCCTTGTGGAGAGAAGAAGATCCGCCCGACGGTGACACCTTCCACTTGGCTCACGCCGCTTCCAACAGCTCGCTCCACCCGAGAACACCCCCAATGCCTTGCAGTCATCCTCGCACCTCCTCGAGCCCTGTGTGAGGCTCGAGGCTCCACCACCTCACCGTCGACGATCAGCCACAAATGCACCTCACCACTACCTTCCGCAGCTATTATGTCCGCTTCCAGCAGCTCTGACTCCACTGGCCCACGTATCGCCTCGTTGTCGCCCAACTCTACATATCAATCGAGCTCACACTCTAACGAAGCTGCCTCACACCTCAGGTCATCCACCTTTTATCCTCATCCCCTCCTCACATGCGAGTACACGAGGGTGGTGGAAATTTGCGCTCATGCCCCTGCAATCTTGTAAATAATGCCAAGACCCCCTTTTGGGGTGATGTCAGTAGCACGTGCTCGGCACGTGTGCCAGTGGAGAACGTGCAAAAAACCCCCAGGGTTTTGGGTAATTGCGATTTAGTCCCCCTAACATTATTTCACTTATTCATTTTATATTTTGTAATTGCATGCACATCCCTAGCTTGCACTGAGATTCATCATTCCTATACAATTTTTAATTTCAAAATAGTGCTTTGTAGAACAACTTATGCTTAACATTATGGATGCTTGGCTGGATTTTTATGAGACGAATGATTTAAAATAATTATTTTTATGGAACATTGCATATTTTGCTCACTTTATGCTTCAAGTAACCGCTGTCTATAAAAATTCCAAAAAAAATCATTATTGTCCTCTACAACATGCCCAAAAATCATTGCATTTGCATGCATGGATGTCTCTGAAAAAAAAATTTTGTGAATGTAGTAAATATTTTTTATAGATTGTAAACTTATCATTTTTAGGGTTTGAGATTTTTCCTAATAGATCATTATTAGAGACATCTAGGAATTTTTTTGTTCCATAAAATAAATAGGTTTGTTATTTATTAAAATTAATTTATTGCTAATCACATTATTTACAGAAAATTCATTTTGCATCTCAAAATACCAACAAAATTAAAGAAACTTAAATTCATCATTTTTAATATTCTGGTTAAGTTCCATAATTTTTAGACATTGTTCGGATGAAAATTGCATTTTAGTCCCTGAATTTGGCCAAAATTACTTTCCATTCATTAATTACAATTGAAAATACCAAAAATATTCCTTTGAAAACCTAAGTTCTGAATTTTTTTAAAAATTGACCTAAGAAGACTCTTACCTCCCTGAGTTTGACCTTGGGCTTTCCCAAATAAAATAATAACCAACCGCTCGCTTTAATCGAATAATTAATTAAGTAGAGGTTTTTGATTGATATGCTAATTGCCTGACTACAAAAATTGACACTATTAAGTAGGGCATTTCACGGGTCATCAGATTACGATGTTGCCAGGGAGGCACAGCTTAGGTTGACTTTTAGAAAATCTAGTTTTTAGGTTTTTCACCCCCGAGTAGTCTGACCCTCAATTTTTCTTGGAATTATTTGTTTGTTTATTTTTATATTTTTTTATTTTTTGCTTTATTTTATTTTATTGTGTCCATATCTCTGACCATCATCTTGTTTTTATGTGAGGGACCCAACACAACGGAGCGACCGCTTATATGGTCGAGCATCTCAGGAGCATTGAAGGATGGCTTTTCTAGGAATTAAGCCAACTGAAAGATCCACATTAAAAATTAAGATCAAGTCAAGTCGTGAGAGAATGTAGAGCCTAGGATTTTATTTTTGTATTTTCATTTAATTTGTAATAATTGCATATTTCCAGTGGATTCCGTTTGGGATCTTGCGTGTGTAACTAGATTGTGGACATTATTTTGTGATGTGTCGATACCTATTTCACTCTCCGGTGAGGGTGTGGCTTGTCTTGAGTGGCTCGTTAGTTAGACCTGCACACACGACTCTTAAAGATTTTTATAGGTTTTTATCTTCTTGTGCTCGTAAAATCTAGGACTACACATTGAAATTCAATAATACGCACCATAGAATATTCTACTTAGTCAAATTCAGTTCACTTCTTGATAATTAGAACTATCAATTAGGTGTGTTTCATCATCTGCATTTCATATAGTATAAAATTTTCAATTTTGTACTGCATCCTGCATGTAGATTACGAGTATCATTATGAACTAGACATGCATCATTGATTTTATCGTTGCATCCTCTTTTCTCGACTCCCTTCCTCTTGGGATTACAACTTTAGATTAAAAGAAATCATGAATATTCGTTAGGCGTGCCTTGTTTGGTGGATTAAATTCACTGAAAATCAAACTTAAAATCAGGATTTCTAATACAACCAAAAAGTGACTAAAATTAACCCTTGTTTGTGGGAGATAAACTTCATCATCATATGCATTTTATATTGATTGTTGAGAGGTGAGGATGCATCCCTAAGATAGTGCCCAAAACCTACATCTAAATGTTGCATTTTGACTTCATATCTTGTTTTATCACCTTACTAAAATTGAACAGATAATGGTTGAACCTTTGCGGCCATCATTGTGTTGAGGCGGTGGTGAAACTAGGGTTTTCTCTTGAGTTTGTTTTGTGTCTATCCATGTTTGTATCCTTATTTGAAATTGCACATTTTCTACCTTGATCTGCTTCAGATCATCATTTCTTTCCAAAGATATTAGTTTATCGGTATCCATATCCGAACTCTACATGTCATATCCCTTTGACTGATTACTGACCATCTTCTCTATCTCTCACTTCCATGTACCCTCCACCATTCACGAGAGACCCCTAATCGTGGTCGGTTTTACCTCACCCCGATTATGACGTCAGACCTTCGACTGACTTTCCCACTTCTTCACATTTCTCACCTACCTTACCTTCTTACACCTCAGATTCACTTCTACCTTGGGTTGGTTCACATAATAGTCGGATGCTTGTTGGAATTAAGGAATCATTTGAAGATCAAGCCACTACTAAGACAGAGAAATGAAAAAAATACCTAACCCCACATACTTCATTCCTTCTTTATGTGAATGATGGGACAAGTCAATGAATCACACATACACATCCTGATGTAACATAGGGTACAGCTTGGTCTATAGAACAAATCGAATGGAGAGGACTGCACTTATGATTTTACGAACTTGATCGACTTTAGTAATCAAGCACACATTGACCAGTCCTCATAGTATACATTCAGAGAGCCTACACATGCACGAGCTTGGACTAATGAGCTAGACTTACCCCTTGTTCATTGACTCCATTATTCAAGGATCTGACCAATATCTGTCATTCGGATGGTCCAAACTCAACCCAGCATTACATATTAGAGTCTAGGTATGCTGAGTTTGAGACTTCAAGATCTCAGCAGTATCCTCCGAGTGAACAGACTGCTTCCATGATTTATCATGAGGAATCTTTAGACGATAACATTTCTAGGATTATTAAGAGATATGAATTAATTGAGGATAATATAGAAATGTAATCGACTGACTAATTTCATTTTGTTCCAGGCCAGGTATGGAAGCGGAGAATGAAATGAGCGGATTCAACGTTGAAAATCAAGCAGACACTAGGGAACTCATACACACTGTACATATAGAGTCCATTCAAACTCCCTCTTCTACTAACCACATACCTTCCAATCTAGAGTTTTTACATCTGTCAACTCCTCCTTCACCTATTCAAAATACCAAAAAAATCAAAAATCCCAAAAAAATGAAAAATTGAAAAACCAGAAAACCTTAACAAAATAGAAAATGAAAAGATCTAAAAAATCAGATCATGCCCTAAGGAAGCACTCTCTGAGGAATTGATTTTAAGATTACCTTAATAAAGACCATGTATCACTTCCCCGACCTCAAATGATTTATGAGAAGTAAATTGATGCCTAAAAGGTTGGGAAATAAGAGGACAAGGACTTAGAAACATCTAGTGTCTATGGCCACCTCCTTAATGATGGGGAGAAAGACCAAGACCGTAGAGTGAAGCAATTTCTTAGGGTTTAATGTGAAATCAAAGAAACTTTCTTCAACCATGCTAGAATCGATGAAGACTCATAGATAAATATCCTTCCGATATCCATATTTGACAAGCTCAGGCTCATGCCAATCAGAAAGATGAGATAGATCGTTTAGCGGTTGATCGATCTATAAAATGATCGAGAAGAACCATTTCAGTCATTATTACTTCGAAGGTGCTCTACTCCAGGTAGACTTCATGATCATTGACATTGAGCACCGAGGAAAGTTTTCCCTATTTTTGATTATTCTCAGGAAGCCGTTCTTAGCCTTGGCGAAGGTGACTATATATTACGAGACTCAGGAGATCGATTTTACAGCATTGGCAGCACTCCGATCTCACACATTTTTTGACATAAGATACTCTGAGGTAACCCACAAAGCCAATGTCAGTAGTGACCATTGGGAGGAAGATGAGCCCCACCTCTCTGCTACACTTGAGGTACCGACTGTCGAGCTAACCATTGGATCAAATACTCCCCACACATTCGCAACTTCTGCTGCTTGCATCACCACTAATGATAAGCCAACTGAGACCAATAGCACCTATCCGAGACATGTGCTGACCCTTCAGGAATATTACAATCTATATGGTTACTCGACTGATGAGGAACCCATAGTCAGCACCACACTACATCCCAGACCTTCACCAAAACAGACAACACGGAATAAGTTGACCCCACCCAAAAATACATTTGCTCAATCCTCTAGTCGGTTATCTAGTGAGAGGAAGTTGAGAATTGATTCTCATTTTCAGGTCTGCAAGATGCACTATGCTAATTAACATACAATACAAAGATGTATGCACTTTTTAGTTGATTTTTATACAAATATAAAGGATGCATTATAGAAATGAAAGATAACTTATATGCAGATAAAAGTTTACAAATATACCCTAAAAATATGAGCAACATAATAGAAAATGAAATCAAAGTCATTTTAATCCCAACATTAAAAATAGTCATCAAATTAGAGCACTGACAAAGAGGGCATGGTCATCATCTATCACAAAAAATTCACTTCATTTAAAACAATGGCAAATGAGAGATTAAACATGCTATGAGGTAGAAGAGGAAGCAAGGATCAAAATGACACTAAAATCATGCAATTTGGACCTATGATGCTCAAGTTATGCTAAAAACAATGCATGGGAATAATTGTAATAAAAATGCAAGAAATAAAAAGGATAATTATTACATTTAGGTCCCTGGAGGGACTTAAATGAAAATACCAAAAATCACCTGGGCCTTGATGCAATTTTTCCTTGTGCGCGGAGGCCTTTTTGTAAATCTTCATATCATTGAGGACCTCCCTGTAATTTTCCCCAGACACGCGCATGAGGCGCGTGCCTGGGGACCAATTTGTAAATAGCAAAAGGTACGGGGTCCTTCGTGCAAATTTCCCAGGACCTCACGTGCGGTGCACGTGAAGCACCTAGGCTCGGGAGGTGGCTCTGGCTCGAGCTACGTGGCATCATCTAGTGGCTCGGGTTGAGGGTCAGTGGGACCCAAGCCCATAGGTCTGGAGATGAGGCTCGGGCACCACGTGGCTTCATCATAGCCATCCGATCCAGTTGATCGGACGACACCTGTAAGTTCATCTCCTCTGCAGGTCACCGGAGAAGGAGGGGCTCTGGCGACCAGCTGCTCGCTCCGTCACACCTCGCAAGGCCTTCTGATGGTCGAGGAAGCTAGCCGGAAGCATGGCGAAGGTCATGGAGCATAGGCGAATCTCCGGAGATGGTTGGAGGTGACAGTCGATGCAGATTCGTCGGAGGCGAAAGGCTTGAAGGTGCTCGGACGCAAACTCCGACCAATCAAAGTACCTGCAGGGGTTAGTTATAGACGAAGCTTGTGCGAGTATGTGCGAGTGAAGTGAGGTGAGTGAGGGCCAAGGGAGCGACAAGAAGTGGTGGCCGGTGGTCTCTTCTCCGACGGAGCAGGGGAAGAGGGGATTCGGAGCGGAGGTGGTTCTGGAGGAGAGGGGATGGGTTGGCGAAGATGCTGGTGAGGTGGTGACGAGTCCGAAATCGCAACGTTAAGAAGATGTATTTATCGTGCATTGTTAAAGAATAACGTGTCGTTCGTTGTAGGCGGCAATCGGAATCGGTCAAGAAAATAACCACGAAAATTTAATCAATTTTAATCAAGTGGTTTTATGTTTATTTTACTTGGGAAAGTCCCAAGGTCGAACACAAGGAGACAGAGGAACAACCTAGAGTTATGTCTATCAGAGTTCGTGTGTGGTTTTCAAGGCAATCTTTTTTTTAATTTTAATGCAATAAAGGATGCAAAATGCAATTTTGGCCTATTTTAGGAACTAAAATATAAATTATGTTCAAACGATATCTGAAAAATATGAAACTTGGCCACAATGCAAAATATGATGAAATGAATGCACTGTAATTTTTTTGGAATTTTTGGATGCAATATGAATTTTTTATGAATTTCAAATGTAAACAGAGTGAATTTCAATATTTAATTATAATAAATATTAAACCTACTTATTTTCAAGGAATAAATTTATCTAAGACCAATCACTAGGTAATGGATCTAAGAAAAATCCTAAATCTCGAAAATGTGAGATCTAATACCTATTAAAAATCAAACAATGAAATATGCAAAATGATTTTTCAGGGAAAACTATGCATGCAAATGCAATTTTTTTGGGCACAAAGTCAAGCACAATTAACTCTACAATATATGATTTTTCGGGAATTTTTAGAGCAACGGTTAATTAATGGCAAATTTAAGAG
This sequence comes from Ottelia alismoides, assembly GCA_037367405.1. NCBI lineage: Eukaryota > Viridiplantae > Streptophyta > Magnoliopsida > Alismatales > Hydrocharitaceae > Ottelia > Ottelia alismoides. The sequence continues at coordinate 456,942 of JAZKJV010008890.1, read as the reverse complement.
CATAAAATGAGCAAACTATGCAAATATCCACAAAACAATTAATTATTAATTAATCATTGATCACAAAAATATCCACAAGGTGTCGAAATGTAGAGAGTTAATGGAAGAACATCATGCTATTTTTGGATAAATAAAATAATGTAGAGAAGAGGTTCATGAAATAGAGAGAACACATGGGTACAAATGCAATATAAATGAAATAATGAAGAACAGGGGTGTATGCGTAATTACCTATATAGCCGGTGGATTTTCTGCAAAATTTCCAAGGTCACGTGCCAAGCACGTGACTTGGTCGATGGGGGTGATGCGCGAGAATAGGATAATCTCCAGGGGCGCTTCGTGAAATTTGCCCCGAGGGTTGGCATGGTTGGCGTGGAAGTCAATGATGGCGGTGTGGTTGGCGTGGAAGTCAATGATGGCGGTGTTCGGTGAACGTTGTCGTTGAAGGTGGACCAAGGCGGAGCGGGGAGTCGGGGGAGTAGCGTTGCTGCTGGAGACGAAGGCTCGGAGGTGGTGAAGGTGCTTCAAGCTCCTGGAGGTGAAGAACGTAGATGTAGGCTAGACGCCAAGGCGGAGCTGCAACAGGTCACCAGCGATGGAGTTCTGCGTCTGCAACGAGGGTCGTGAGATCCTTGGATCTCGCCGAGATAGAGGCAGGCTGTCACCACCGCCTTCTTGGTGCTACGATGGATAAGTGAAGGTGTGGGTCGACGGTGTTTATTTATAAGTCGAGGGTTGCTCGATGGGGGGGGGGGATGTATCCGGAGGTGGTTGGCTGCGTGCGACGCAGAGGAGGTTTGGCCGTTGCAAGGTCAACGACGGAGTAATTGGAGTAGAAGGCGACATTCCCGATTGGGAAAGGGGGATGGAGGTTGACATTCAGCGGCCGTTCGATCGGCCATGATCGAACGGTTGTGGAGGCGCCACGTGGTGGCTGAAAGGAAGAGAGCGGGGCACGTGCGGGGCACGTGCGACGCACGTGCGGTTTCTATATATATATTTTATAAAATGAGTTTAAAAAATGCCAAAAATGGCTGACACGTGGTGGCCCCAGGGGCCGCCACGTGTCAGCACCACAAAATTCCGCAGATAAAGATTTTGTAAAATCGAAAATAAATTGCAAATGACCTCGGATCGAAAAAGTTCCTTCACGAAAATTGCTCGTCTCGATGAGATCTACGACTTTCATGAAGACATCAAAACCAAAATCAATCCATTGCAGAAAATGAATTTTTGGGGTATCCCATATACATAGAATACCTAGATTTTTTTTGGGTTTTGTAATTTTTTTGTCATTTTTAAAACAGATAAAAATCCAAAAAATATGAAAAAAAATCAAAGATAAATAAAGATACCTTAATATAATTTTTTTGTATTTTTATTAATTAAGAAAATATGTATATAAAATATCAGGTAAAAACCGCTAAAATACACAATGTAGAGAAGAGGCCCAAAACCCAACTTTCACATATGAGCTCCGATTCACTTGAACTTGGTCTTGTTTTTAAGGTAATTGAATGTGCATTAGTTCAAAAGTGAGTAGGATAAAAACAGACACTGGATGGTGAAGATATGGGGCTTTTAGTTTGAAAATTCTGAAACTAGGGTTTGGGTTTTTGGTCCACTTATTTGGGTTAGCGATTTTTTTTTGTATTTTTCATTTATTCTTGTTAGTGATATGTAGGGAGTTAGCATGATGGAATTAAAAATCATGGGAGTTAGTCTATTTACAGGTCAATTTTGGCTGCGATTTTTGGCTTCTTATTTTGTGCAGAAATTATGGCTAAAATGCAATTCTTATGAAAACATGCATGAATGCTAATTATGTAGAATAGATGCAGAAATGTTGTTGATATAGAGGGACTTGAGCTTAATTAATGAGATTTAGAGTGATGAATCCAAGATTCATCAGGTGGCGGGTGTCGTGAGATGATCGAGGGTGGCAGCGATGGTAGATGATGGGAAAAATTCGAGAATTGAATTGAAACATTACCTCGCCAGAGTGAGGTTTAATGGAGGCGTTATCTGGGCTTGAAGTCCTCATCGGGACTCCGGGGTCGTCGCACGATGAGGCTGATCCTACCTCGGTGCTCAACGGTGCTACTGATGCAACTGTGACGTGGCTGAGGGCCACAGATCACACCGGAGGCACACAACCATCGTCACCTCGAGATATGGCTCCTCCATTATCACCTCGAGATATGGCTCCTCCATTATCATCGGAGGGCCAGAAGCTAGGTCGAGGTCTCCTAAATGGTGGATGGGGGTTGACGGAGGAGAACGAAGGATTTTATAAGTAGAGAGGGTCTGGTGGTTACGTGGTGGCGAGGCGTTTTGCAATGGAGTTTTAGTGACGAGGGAGTAATGGCCGCGAGTGATGGTGGTCGCGCGAGGATGGCGGGGGGTAGGGCTTCATGGTGTGGCCGTTAGGAGCGGGCAAGGTGGTCGGACGCGAGTGCTAAAAAAGGAAGGGGCGGTGGGTTGGAGAGATGTAACGCCTGGGAGAAAGGGAGCTGGAGGTTGACGAAGGGTTGTGGACCATTGGATCGTATGATCCAACAGTCAGGAGGGTTTCGTTGGTGGAGGGATGTGATCAGATCTGAGGATCTGATCGAATGGCTGGTGTTAAGGTGCGAAAGAGTAGTTGAGATTGGAAGATGGGGGAGATCTAACGGTGAGAGAGAGTGAGGTGTCGTGGCGTGTTGAGGACCAAAGGATGAGAGAGAATCCTGTGGCTGAGATTGAGAGCGACGTGGAACGTGGTGAACCATTGGGTATAAGTAAGATCGGGCGGCTATTATGAAGGCGGGAAGGTGCGGACGAGATCAGATCTGGGGTAGGATCGGACATTGGGCGATGGGGAGGAAATAGACGGATGAGATGGAGGCGGGGGAGAGCGGATTAGAAGGCCCAGGAGGCCACCGGGTGGCGGAAGAAGAAGCGGGCCACGTGGTGGCTCCAGAGAGCGCCATGTGGCCCAATCAGAAAATTCGAGACTCTAAATACAAAGAAAAATATGGAATAAATAGTTAGAGGCGTAATTAGGAAAAAAGTCAAAACATGAAAGTTGCTGGTCTCGATGAGTTCTACAAGTTTCGTGTTGGACAAAAAGCCAAAAGACGTCATTTGTACAAGAAGTAGTTTTGGGGGTATTTTTAAGGGGGATAAAAATACCGGCTTTTTAGTTTTGAGATGTTTTTTGCATTTTTTAGTCTTTTTAATGGTCAGTGAATTATGGACAATTACTCTACCCAATTTTTAGGGGTTTTTGATGATAAAATAATCACAAGAAGAATAAGGAAAATTAAATACAATTAATTAAGGGTAATTATACAATATAATACATGATAATAATAAAGAATTGATGATGATTTTATTGGATTATTTAAGATAGGGTTTTTAATATGTAACTTTTAGCATGATGAATACGAGATTCATCATACCTCTATACTTAAACCATGCTCGTCATCGTGCATCTAAAAAATGAAGGAGTCGGATCAATTCCTAACTGTGCAAGTGAAGATTTTAAGACTCAATCTTTCACAGACCCTTGACCTAAGTGATCTTAAAATTCTAAGTTTATCCATGCTTTAGTCAAAAGGAATCCAACTTCTCTAATTATCATACTCTCTTTTTATACATATAGTATAAGGATGTGAAATTTAGTGTACTGCATTTCATGGGAGTCGAGTCAAGGCATCACCCAAAGTTCCAGTCCCAAAGATTCTCCTCTAGACCTCATCCTCAACACTAGGGAATAAGTCTATTCTTGCTTCAGTCAACTGTCTCATTAGTTCGTCAGACTTGAAATGTAGATGGACGACCAGATGATGGAGGGAATGGGATTGTGTCTATTTTTCTTTTCCTCACATTGGAACAAGGGACCTCTCGAGTGCCTTTTTACTCAACACATATAAATTTTTAGATTGTTGACCAATGTGTCCGTCAAGAGAGTTGGAGTCGTCTGCACTTGTTTTTATGGGAGTACATCGGGGTGTGTCTCTTTTGAGTATCTAAAATATCTTCGACACCCAGACTTGTAGCATTTACGATGCAGAGCCCTTTTTTGGTGTCAGCCCGACTCCTTGGTCCTGATTAGCTCTTGGTCCAAGTGGACACCTTGAAAATGTTTGGGAGCGCTCGCCATTGGTGGAAGCTCATTTACAATTTGACTTGGATGATATAGCTTTTCTTTGACATTTCAATGCTTTTGTTGGCTAGCTCCACTGCTTTTACCAAAAGTTGGCGCACACTGATCAACAATTTTCATTAAGTTTCATCACACCCTGGAACTTTAGCTAACTATCAAAGAGATATCATATGAACTTGTTCACATACTGGCCAGGGTTTTGCTGACTCTTAGGTTTTCTGAAGCCTTCATTAACTTTATCCCATCCTCGAATATCATCAGGTTAGGTCTAAACTCAAATCTCTAGTCCTAGTTCCTCAAGTGATAATTCAACTCATCTCATCAATCATGCAGTTGTGGAAGTGATTGTGCTGATCATATTCTTTTAAAGGTAGAGATGAAGAGTGCAATATAACGCTCAAATCTTTCAAACTAGGGAGTGTGGATAATTAAGCTTAAAACCCTAATGACTAAGGCATGTTAACTCAGACTCTGAAGATCACAGAAATCCAGTGTCCTCAAAATCCTCAAGCCTAGAGTGAATGTGAATGTGTCCGGAATACACCAACTCCTTAGTTAGTGATTTTTGTGTAATTTTTGGTTTTTTGCAGATTTTTATGGATTTTAATTTTTCATTTTTTTAATTCTTTAGAGAGACAATGACTGTCCCATGCTCAAATGAATAAAAGTATCTACTCTCAGCTAGTATGGGTGTAAGTACGAGTTGATAGACGAACCCGTGTTACTTGAGGACGGAGCCATATGTAGTGTCCTCAAAACCACCCACTCTGCTAAGGGAGACCGAAGTTCCCTTACTGAAAGTGTCTACTAAACCTAGTAGTCAGAGTTTAATTCAAAGAAAGGTTTCCAATTTTTCATTTTTTAAATGGTTACTTACATAGATTAATCCCTCAATTTTAAGAAAATATTTTTTACAAGTTTTTACAAAACTCAGTTCACAGGTTTACCAAAGCCAAGCCCGAAAACAAAATTTTTAAAAAGTTTAAAAATACGAGCTATGACTAAAGTAAATATACAATAATATTTGGTATACCCCCTATACTTTATTTTTGCTATGTCCTCATAGTATAAGTGCCATGAAGCCAACGCTCGATCAAATATAAGGTGATATAGCGGAATTGAGGAGGAGGGTCCCCTTATACTTAGGTGAGTGTGTGCGATCAAAAATTGACCTAAGTACAAGAAGACAACGTGAGGGATAGATGGGTAGACGGGACCCCCTATACTTATACTACAAATATCCTAAGTAAGGTCTGAGTTAGGGGGTGTCTATGCTATGATACAAGGGTGGAGGGGTGTGTTGTATTTCTACAGATTTCTAGGGGATAGATGGGGGGGGGGGGGGGGTGGTGAAATACACACACACAGATATGGAGGGAAGGGAGATGGGAGGGGGGTGAGTGTGTATGTGCACGTGTGTGTGTGTGGGGGGGGGGGTAGATCATCAAGTGATATACTTTTTTTTATAACATGGAAGCCCTTTATGAGGACTGTTGACATAAATAATGCACATGCAACAATTTTTTTTACAGGATGCAAATGCAGGCTGACTGATAAAAAAACTAGAATTTCTTTAAAAATTCATTTGCGGCCTCTTCAACGGAAGCTCCCGACTTCACGCCTCCATGAAAATCGAGCCTTGCCATAAAAGAGAAAAGTTAGAACGCATAGAGAAATTAAATCAGCAGATATGATGCGAAAATGACGCATGAAATGAGGACCTGTATATCTCGAAAATATTCAAAAATAATTCAACAAATAACTTAAGTTAAGTCGTGTCCCCGGCAACGGCGCCATTTGATGAACACGAAATTCAACTCTTTAATAATGATGAATTGTAGTACAGGAGGCGAATTTCGGTCGATCAAAATACCACAATTTTTGAATGTTGTGGAGTATTTATACTTGGCAAGTCTACCAAGGTCGAACACAAGGACACAGCTACTTAGTCTATTTATCGAATTCATGAAGTACATGTCTGAATAAATTCTCATTTTCAGGTCTGCAAGATACACTATGCTAATTACAATGCAATACTAAGATGTATGCAATTTTTAATTGCTTTTTATGCAAATATAAAGGATGCATGATAGAAATACATGAGAACTTATATGCAGATAAAAGTTTACAAATATACCCTAAAAATATGAGCAACATAATAGAAAATGAAATCAGAGTCATTTTAATCCCAACATTAAAAATAGTCATCAAATCAGACCACTCACAAAGAAGGCATGGTCATCATCTATCACAAAAATTTACTTCATTTAAAATAGTGGCAGATGAGAGAATTAAACATGCTATGATGTAGAAGAGGAAACATGGATCAAAACGACACTAAAATCGTGCAATTTGGACCTGCGATGCTCAAGTTATGCTAAAAACAATGCAGGGGCATAATTGTAATAAAAATGCAAGAAATAAAAAGGATAATTATTACATTTAGGTCCTTGGAGGGACCTAAATGCAAATACCAAAAACCGCTTGGGCCTTGATGCAATTTTTCCTTGTACGCGGGGGCCTTTTTGCAAATCTTCAAATCATTGAGGACCTCCCTATAATTTACCCAAACACGCACGTGAGATACGTGCCTAGGGACCAATTTGTAAATAGAAAAAGGTCCGGGGTTCTTCCCGCAGATTTCCTAGGACCTCACGTGCGGTGCACGTGAGGCACCTAGGCTCGGGAGGTGGCTCTGGCTCGGGCTACGTGGCATCATTTGGTGGCTTGGGTCAAGGGTCGGTGGGACCCGAGCCTATAGGTCTGGAGATGGGGCTCGGGTACCATGTGGCTTCGTCATAGCCGTCCGATCTAGATGATCGGACGTCACCTGTAAGTTCGTCTCCTCCGTAGGTCACCGGAGAAGGCGGGGCTTCAGCGACCTGCTGCTCGCTTCGCCGCGCCTCGCGAGGCCTTCTGATGGTCGAGGAAGCTTGCCAGAAGCATGGCGAAGGTCCTGGAGCATAGGCGAATCTCCGGAGATGGTTGGAGGTGACAGTCGATGCAGATTCGCTGGAGGGGAAATGCTTGAAGGTGCTCCGATGCAAACTCCGACCAATCAAAGTACCTGCAGGGGTTAGTTATAGCCGAAGCTTGTGCGAGTGTGTGCGAGTAAAGTGAGGTGAGTGAGGGCCGAGGGAGCGACGGGAAGTGGTGGTCGGTGGTCTCTTCTCCGACGGAGCAGGGGAAGAGGGGAGTCATAGTGGAGGTGGTTCTGGAGGAGAGGGGATGGGTCGTCGAAGATGCTGGTGAGGTGGCGAGTGTCGTGAGGTGATCATGTGAGGGTGGCAGCGATGGTAGATGATGGGAAAAATTCGAGAATTGAATAGAAAAATTACCTCACCGGAGCGAGGTCTCATGGAGGTGTGATCTGGGCTTGAAGTCCTCATCGAGACTTCGGGGTCGTCGCACGACGAGGACGGTCCTACCTCGATGCTCTACGGTGCTACTGATGCAACCGTGACATGGCCGAGGGCCACAGATCACACTGGAGGCACACAACCATCGTCGCCTCGAGATATGGCTCCTCCGCTGTCACAGGAGGGCCAGAAGCTAGGTCGAGGTCCCCTAAATGGTGGATGGGGGTTTACGGAGGTGGAAGAAGGTTTTTATAAGTGGAGAGGGTCCGGTGGTTACGTGGTGGCAAGATGTTTTGCAATGGAGTTTTAATGATGAGGGAGTAATGGTCGTGAGTGATGGTGGTCGCGCGAGGATGGCGGGGGGTAGGGATTCGTGGTGTGGCCGTTAGGAGCGGGCAAGGTGGTCGGACGCGAGTGCTAAAAAAGGAAGGGGGCGGTGGGTTGGCGAGATGTAACGCCTGGGAGAAAGGGAGATGAAGTTTGACGAAGGGTTGTGGACCGTTGGATCGTATGATCCAACGGTCAGGAGGGTTTCGTTGTTGGAGGGATGTGATCAGATACGAGGATCTGATCGAACGACTGGTGTTAAGGCGCGGAGGAGTAACTGAGATTGGAAGATAGGGGAGATCTAACGGTGAGAGAGAGTGGGGTGTCGTGGCGTGTTGAGGACCAAAGGATGAGAGAGAATCCTGTGTCTGAGATTGAGAGTGACGTGGAGCGTGGTGAATCATTGGGTATAAGTAAGATTGGGCGGTTGTTATGAAGACAGGAAGGCGCGGACGAGATCAGATCTGGGGTAGGATCGGACGGTGGGCGGTGGGGCAGAAATAGACGGATGAGATGGAGGCGGGGGAGAGTGGATCAGAAGGCCTAGGAGGCCACTGGGTGGCGGAAGAAGAAGTGGGCCACGTGGTAGCTCCAGAGCGCACCACATGACCCAATTCGAAAATTCGAGACTCTAAATACAAAGAAAAATATGGAATAAATAGTTAGAGGCATAATTCGGAAAAAAAATCAAAACATGAAATTTGCTCGTCTCGATGAGATCTACAATTTTCATGTTGGACAAAAAGCCAAAAGAGGTCATTTGTACAAGAAATATTTTTGGGGGTATTTTTAAGGGGGATAAAAATACCGGCTTTTTGGTTTTGAGATGTTTTTGCATTTTTAGTCTTTTTAATAGTCAGTGAATTATGGAAATTACTCTACCTAATTTTTAGGGGTTTTTGATGATAAAATAATTACAAGAAGAATAAGGGGAGTTAAATACAATTAATTAAGAGTAATTATACAATATAATACATGATAATAATAAAGAATTGATGATGATTTTATTGGATTATTTAAGACAAGGGTTTTAATATGTAACTTTTAGCATGATGAATACAAGATTCATCAATACCTTGAGGGGTTCTCCTGAACCCCTCAATGCACATCACTCCACTCCCTCTCAATGCTTCATGTTTTAGAAAACCGACTAAGAAAGTATCCTTTAACATACCGGAGAAGGAATTTTCTGAGGAGTCCTCATCGGGTCGGGATGAGGTGATTTATATGAGTGATCTCGGTTCGATCATTCTTAAGCAGTATCTGAGCAAGCCGTCGTATGTCGACCCTCATTGGATGATCCCTTCACCTTACTATTATTTATCTGAGGATGATTCTGATAGCGACACACTTGTATATTCCCCACCTCCTCATTCATGCAAGAAGGTTCATTACAAACCTTCTTGATCCTTATACATTCTCCCTCCATCTTGTATAGTCTTCTTCTTCATCCCTCCCTCCTCATTGATTTGTATCACTTGCCCCGGCTCTATATCGTTTCATTTTATGGCTATACTTAGGATGAACAGATCCTATGTATACTGGGGAGAGAGTGACCCGAGTCTCATCGGTTCTCACACTTACTCTTGTCCTATAATTAGGCTGACCAGAGCCTAAGTATATGGGGGACCGATGCCCGCAATGTGTATATGTTAATCCATTTCTCCTCTTAACCTTGACCTCCCTATTTTTTCTCTTCATCTACGCTTAGGCTGACCATATCCTAAGTATGGGGGGCGGGGGTAGGTCAACTTCTATACTTTTTGTTTTTTTCACTCTCCTACTTTTAGCAAGAGCTATGTCTTTTCCTCGCTTCTTTTACTCTGAGGACATAACACATGGTAAGTATAGGGGGCATGTATATATTACATATATACTTTACGCATAGATTGAACTTTCACATGCTTTTGTATATATTAAGAAATAATTATGGGGTGGGTAAAATTGGTAAAATTGAAAAAAGACTTTTTGTAAAGTAGATGTATACTTTATAATATGTATATTGTATAAGTTGCAAAATGTGTATAAATTTGTAAAATTCTTGTAAATAGTACTTTTGTAAAATTTGTTGTAAAATAGGAATCATACCAAAAAATTAAAATTAAAAATATGCTTCTTATCCTTACATTCATAAAAAAATTGTCTTGCACTTCATTCATATACGTTGCATGTCATATGCATTTCATTTGCATATGCAAAGTGGAAAGTTAATGGTTCGAAATCGAGTTATGAATAAGAAGTAGAGGATGTATTTGATTTGACATTAATATACATAATTTCAGAGGAACCTTATAGGAACTAGAGTTAAGATTTTTTAGGTCGGGTGACTTAATTCTTTGAGTCCACAAGACTATGTTCACATGTCATCTTGATTGATCTAAGTAGAATATTCATACACATGCATAATTCTTTTAGACAGTAACCTAACTTGGACAAGCACCATGAACATAGCTCTTTATTGATGAGGTGGTGGGGAGGTAGAATCCTTTGGCTTGGAGTAGCACATGGGTGGAAACATATGTCCTCCTCTTGGGAGGGTAATGCTTCTCAACCTAGTCTAGTGGTGCTGAAATCTAACAACAGGATGTTGTGGGTTGCAATAAAGCTTCAAAAAAGGGATAGTCTACTGGCTCTAGAAGAAAAACTCCTTATGTACATAATGCACATTTGTATATGTTCAAAAAAAGTCTCCAATAAATTAAATGGGCAAAAAGTAAATAAATAAAAATTCTCGTCGGAGAAAAATGTGAATAAGTAAGGCATATGCTTCAAAGTATCATACTAAGGAAGCTTATAGATGGAGGCTTGGCTACATTGTTCAAGCTACAAGGATATGTGGATACACTGGTCATAGTCCATTCTCTTCCCTGCCCCCTCTTCTTGAGCGGGCTGCACTTGAACTTAGAAGGGAATACCCCACTCCTTGAGGAAAGAGTTGCTAGACTGGAAATTGGGGTTACCTTGTTAGAGGAGTTGTTTCTTTGTCATTTCTGATGTGGAGAGTTATATTTCACTTACACAGTACAAGTAAGATTCATAGTCATCAGAATTTACGTATGAGGATTTGTTCTGACCTGACTGTTGAGGCGACCTGAATAGAGACTTGTGGAACTTAAAGGTTGTTTGGTCATAAATCCTCTTATCAATAAGGTTCTGCTTAAAACAAAGATCAAGTCAAGCTCCATTTTGACCTTTTGTTCATGACCTTAGTATGGAATCCAAAATCATTTCACTTTTACATTTCATTTTGGTTGCTTAGGGACAAGCAAGGTTTAAGTATAGGAGGTTGATGAATATGTGATTCATCACTCTAAAAGTCAAAAAAAGAGCTTCGTTCCTAAGTAATTGGCTACATTTCTCCATTTATTTTGTATTATTCTCATTCATGCATTTAGAATTAATACTTGCATTTTAGCATACATATATGCATTAAATAAGAAGCCAAAATCTTTTATAAATATCACATGTATACGCACCATATTTCCCTCATTTTTATTTATTTTTCACAAACTCAAAATTGAATAAAATAAACTCTACAATGTACATATTACTAACGCTAATAAATAAAAAATATCAAAAGAATACTAACTTGTAAAATTGACTAATAAAACCTCAACCCTAGTTTGAGACTAAGAGACTTAAACGTGAATATCTCTCTCATACAATGTCCTATGCCCCTCCCGACTCATTTTTGAATTAATGTACGTCAAATTCCCTTCAAATAAGACCAAATTCAAAAGAATCAGAGTTCGTATGTGAAACTTGGGTTTTGGGCCCCATTATATATTATACATTTGTCCCTATATTTCATTTATTTTATTTTTCAATTTTCTTGATTATTAAACATTAAAAAATAGATTAACTTCTAAATATTTATTTCATATTTTCTTTGATTTTATTTTATTTTTTATCTTATTTAAAAATGACAAAAATGCAAAAGACAAAAATGTAGTATTTTACACCTATAAGATACCATCAAAAATTACTTTTTGTACATATGGTTTATTCTTGTTTTTGATCATTCAATAAAGATATAGGTCTCATCGAGATGAGCAACTTTTAAATTAACTACTTTTTTATTTGATCCCTTTTGTTATTTCTTTTTTATTTTTATTTACATTTAATTTTTATTTTATAATTACGATTTGTGGCTATTTTTTTTTCTCTTCTTGTATTTACTTTTATTTCCTATTATTTTTTTATTTTTTTAAATCACTTTTATTTTATATTATTTATTTATTTTACTTCATTTATTTAAATATTTATTTTATTTTATTTTATTTTATTTATTATTTTACTTTAAATTTAATTATAATTATTTATGTCACGCCCTTGCTCGCCACGTGGCCCCCTACCTTTCCCTTTCTTTGCGCCCATACAACCTCCGCCAGTGTCTTGTGGCGGTGCACCTCCCTTGCGCCCCTCCTCCGTAACCACCTGCGCCAATCACCCTTCCACTTCTTATGGAACCGCTGCTGGAAACCTCTCCTCCTACTTGACCTGGTCCTACATCCTCCGTGCTTCCCATCTCTCTTTCCTCTGCCTTGCACACACCATATGCCAACCTTCTGCGATTGCAGACCTCCGTGCATCCTATGACCCCTTACCTCTCATGATCTCCCATTCCCCACGACCCCCTACCATCTCAGCAAGTCTCCAACCACCCATAAAGGGGCATGCTTGTCCCCCATTGTAATTCATATGCCAAGAGGGGCCCAGCTCTTTCCCAACCGACGGTGATAGCTTCAGTCGTGTAAATTGGAGTCGATGACAACACAAATCATCCTCGCGGAGAGATCCGAGGTGGCAACCACCTCATCATAGTCGTCTCCAATGGCTGCCATGCTTCGAGGTCGTCTCTTCACTGGCCTCTAGAGGTGAAAATATGAGCTTCTCCTCTAGCAGCTCAACCCCAGGTGAAGAACCCCATTTCCTCTTTTCCTTTCTACCCCTATGTTCTACATCTCCCCCTATTCTTCCCTCCTTCTTCTTCCTTCTGTGTTCCTCTAGTTCTTTTATCCATTAGCCACCTCGTTCGCCTTCATTGCCTCCCTAGACCTCCAGCATCTGTGTCTTGACCCACTTACTTCGCTGATCGGAGAAGCACCACCACTGCATACTAGCCTCTACCTCTCAACTTGACCACCGCCCTCGGACCGTGGTCCACCGTCCCATGCTGCTTCATAAACTCTGCCTCATCACCCCTGCACATTTTGCATCCATCAATTCCACACCGTCCTCCACGACCGGAGAACCCCCCTCCTCCTACTTTCTTCCATATAGAGCAGTCTACACCTCTGCCACCTTGAAGAGCAAAGAAGATCTTCCCGATGGTGATGCCTTTTGCTCCGCTCGGGCCGCTTTACTTCCAACAGCTCGCTCTACACGAGTACACCTCCTATGCCTCTCTCTCATCCTCGCACCACCTCAACCCCATGCGAGGCCCAGGGCTCCATCACCTTGCCATCGACGATCAATAGCAGACATACCTCACCACCACCTTCCGCAACCACCATATCTGCATCTAGCAGCTTCGACTCCAACGACCCACGCATCGCCTCGTCATCACCCAGCACTGCGTCCTCGCACAGTCAAGTTAAAGGTCACTATTACCGGCAATATTTGTCAACCATCACCGATCCTTAAAATCTTCACTTGATCATTGATTCCCAACATCTTTACTTTTCTGGCCACTTGACTCTTTCCCAATCTTTTATGTAATTGATTTTCTAAATCTAGGTTGTTGGTCAACGATCTTATTAATAGTGATCATTATTTAGTAAGTATACTTAAGAGATTATTTATGAAGAAGATTAATCCTTTTGGTCACATGCTATATTTTAAAAATCATGAGATTGAAAATCAAGCATTGGATCTGATTCTAATGTTCAATTCATATTCCAATGAGAAAAATCTTTATTCGTAATGATCGGGAAAAGTCTTCCTAATTTGTAAGTGGTTTGTCGTATCCAACCATTTTTAATCACTGATATGTCATGCCTCCTTTGAGACACCACTCTGTAATAAAAGATGATGTATATTATATCCAAAGTTTTTCATGTGAAACTCTTACTTTGTAATGCGTGATATCGAATTCATCGAACCAGTTTGATTGTGTAAAGACTTAGCATATCTGAAAATGAATTGTGCTTATTTTCATACTTTGACCAAAGTTTGCCATCTTCTTCTTGGAAGAAGTGCAAAAGAAGATATTCAAAAGCACACGTTTCAATATTTCAACTGTTATTTGAAAACATGTTTCAGTACTAGTAGGATTGTAGTAGCTTTGCCTTGTTAAGTCAAGAGTGAATAAAACCATGCAAATGTGTTTCTTTCTTTCCTGTTTATTCATAGTTAACAATCCAGCATATTTCAACCCATGACTAATCATAATTCAGTTTCATGTAACCATATCTCAGAAACAAATGTTAAATTAACGCGACTGCATGTTTAATGATATCCACTTCAAAATATTCATATCAGATTTTTATGCTCTATTTTAACATACTAAAATAACTTTGCCAAAGAGAATAGATACATATATCAATGGTAGTCCCTACAGATTTTGTCTAGGGATTTTGAAAATACATACAGTTCACAAGATATCCCCTATCCCTGCTTATTTGATTACCCGTTTATCCAAGAATAAACATGTTATCCCTGATACAATGCATAAGGGATCTTATATATATTTCTTCAACATACGATCCACATATCACACTAAAAAATGGTAAATCTTCGTAGAACTATTGCATATCTCTCATCATGAATAAAACCCGTAACTGGATACTAATCTATAACACTTCCATCTTAAGGCTATCAATCACTAAAATCTTTGCTCTATGACCAATGATTTTGATCGTTCATGCCTTAACCTAAATCTTTCTTGTCACGTAATAATTAAATTCCATAATTGGCCGATAAAATTCACGTTTTACTCTATGACCAAGAAAAATCTCTGACTTAAGTTCCAGGTGAAATGATGGTTGCTGACAGTGGTGTTTGTGACATCAGCAGGGAGAAAACAAATACTGACAATGTTGTAATTCAAAATTTTGTGAGTAAGAACACATAATTGACATCAAGAGGGGGTTGTTTATACATGTATGATAGCAAGAGGAGTGGGGATATTATTGATAAAACTTGCTCTATTCCGAGCGTAATATAAATTAAGGAACTCCATCATTCAACTGAGCTTCCTATGGGAAACAATTATGAAAGAAATGTCTCAAGATTGGGAACAGGGTGTCATATAGGACCATGTTACGTTGATATAAGAAAAGACTTCTTGAATGAAACTTATGAGAACAATTTCTTTAATCAAATGATGACTACTGTAGAATCAAATTATAACATTATTCTCTGCTATATTAAGATGAGCTATATACAGAAAGTAAAAGATTAGAAAATTTGCTTGAGTAACTTCTATATGCAAGATTGTAGAATTGGTAACCTATGATCACAAGGAATGATCATCTACACAAGTTAATCTTCTAGTTAATCTTCTAGGTATTCTCTACTAGCTATAGATTACTATTGACGAAAAGATTTAGATCTATACAGTCAACCATGAAAAGAGTTGAGTGGGAAAGCAAGTAATAATGGTCGTAAATCAGTGATATCAATTAATAAGTGCCGGTCAGGATGAACCTTACACCTGACCGTGCGAGGGCGCAATGACCCTCTACTAGGCGGAAGAATAGGAAGCCCAGTTTGGGCAGTGACCGCCAAGTGCGCGGGTCTAAGATCCCAGTCCTTTTTCGGTTTTTACGCGAGCTCGCAGTGTTTTTACACCTCGTTGGGATCCCGACTTTAGACCAGCTCCGCTGACCCTTTGTTTTAGGATACCCAGGTGGGGGATCCTTGGTTTTCAATTTTTCATACGAGCTCGGTTGCCCGTACTAGTCGGGCTGTTTTTCTAGAGTGACTTTTCCGGGAAGTCTCTCTCACCCGTCTCAGTGGCGTAGTTTTGGAGTAGACCTATCCCTCTATTGGACCGTGCTTCCAATTAGAGGGTGAGACGGAAGACTTCGTCGAAGTTTCCCTGCCACCTCGAGCCACCTGACCCTTATCCTTATCCTCTCCTCATGTGTAGATCACACGAGGGCAGGGTAAATTTGCACATGTGCCCCCTGTAGTCATGCAAATAATGCCAAGCCCCCTTTTGGGGTGATGTCAGCAGCACGTTCTCGACATGTGTGCTAGTGGAGAACTTGCAAAGAAACCCCATGGTTTTGGGTAATTTCGATTTAGTCCCCCTAGCATTATTTCACTTATTCATTCATTTCCCAAAATTGCATGCACACCCCAAACTTTACATTGAGATTTGAACCATCATTCCTGCACTATTTTTAATTTAATTTTAGTTCTTCTAGATGACCTATGCTTAACATTGTGGATGTTTTGTTGGATTTTCATGAGACATGATTGATTTACTATAACATTTTTCATGAAACATTGCATATTTTGCCCACTTTATGCTTTAATTAACCGTTTCTCTAAAAATTCCAGAAAAAACACATTTGATAGTATTTATTGTTCTCTACAACATGCCGAAAAATCATAGACTTGCATGCATGGATCTCTCTGAATAAATCATTTTGTAAATTTAGTGGATATTTTTTAGTAGACTGTAAAGTTAACATTTTTAGAGTTTGAGATTTTTCTTGGATAGAACATTGTTAGAGACATCTATGATAATTTTTGTTCACTGAAATAAATAGGTTTGTTATTTATTAAATTAACTTACTGCTAATCACAATCTTTACATTAATTAATTCACAGAAAACTCATTTTGCATCAAAAACTCCAAAAAATAAGAATCTTAAATTCATCCTTTTGAAAATTTTGGCTAAGTTTCATAATT
Organism: Ottelia alismoides; assembly: GCA_037367405.1. Lineage (NCBI taxonomy): Eukaryota > Viridiplantae > Streptophyta > Magnoliopsida > Alismatales > Hydrocharitaceae > Ottelia > Ottelia alismoides. The sequence continues at coordinate 440,240 of JAZKJV010008890.1, read as the reverse complement.
TTTGGACATTGTTTGAATGAAAATTGCATTTTAATCCCTGAATTTGGCCAAAATTGCATTTCATCCATTAATTATATTTAAAAATACCAAAAATATTCATTTGAAAATCTAAGTTCTGAATCATATAGAAATTGACCTAAGGAGATAATGGCCTCCCTAAGTTTGATCTTGGGCTTGCCTAAGTAAAATAATAATTGACCGCTCACTTTTAATTGAATAATTAATTAAGTAGTGGTTTTAGATTGATATGTTAGTTACTCGACTACAACAAATTGACACAATTAACTAGGTCATTTCACATGTTCGTCAATGTAGTGTCCTCCGTAATGGTGTCATATGATGAATCACTGAATGCAATCTATCCGTTGTAGCATGGGTATTTTGCGAACTATACAGAACTAAGAGCAGAATCTCTGTGAAGAGTTTCTCATATTTAATTTATACCTGGGAAGTTCAGGGTCAAACACAAGGACACGAACAATTCTATAATTTATTATAGGTGATGAAGATCTAATTTAATGATCTAAAGGATATTCAGATTAAGTGAATGATATACATAAACACAAAAAAAATTTTCAAAACATGATTGTATGCTTTTAATTTAAATGAATAAAATAATGCACAAACAAATAGATTCGACAAACACAACAAAGATCCAGCCAAATGGTGGATCCCCGTAACTGATGGAGGAGAAGCCCTTTTGTGAGGGTGGATGTTGGTAGAAATGAAGTAACTAGAGGTGGTTTCAACCACCTTCAAGAGGAAAAGGAGTTAGGGTTGATATAAGTTGAGAAGTTCGCAAAGATAAGGCTAGTTTAGTGAAGAAATCAGAGTAATGGTTGAATGATAGGTAGTTGAGAAAAATGTGAAAATTGGGAGAAGTTATGGTTAAAACAACTCACATTGCTTCGACAAGGTAGAACTGGAGGTTGAAGATAAAGGCATGATCGTAGGATTACAATCCAATGCTTATGGTCTGGGCACTAACTAATGGTTTGGATGCACCTGATCAGAAGGATCCAAAGACTAGAGATTTGGCGTTGGAGGATGGTCGTGATTGGATCTGATCAAGGATCTAATGGTCAGGAGCAAATACAGATGGCAAGAGGGAAGCAGGCAACGTGGGCGACTGTGGAGGCTCCATGTGGCCCAATCAGAATTAAGTTAAATATGCATGTGCAAGAAAATCCAAAAGAGCTAGTTAGAAGGAGAATTAGAAAAGGTGGTGAACATGAAAGTTGTAGATCTCGATGAGATCTACAACTTTCATGTGGAGGTCAAAGAGAAATAATATCAAATAAATGTAGAAAAAAATAAACAAATAATTAAAACAATAAAAATATTTCCTCATATTTTCTTTTATCATTTTTCACTTCTTATTTTATAAATTATGCTATGTTAATTATGTACAAGATTATTTTCATATATTATAATTAGGGGTATTTATGTACAATACACAAGTTAATAATTAAGGTTAATTGTTAATGAATCTTGGTGATTTTCTTAAGCAAGAGAGATAATAATATTATTTAGTGATGATAAATATATGATTTATCAATGGCCAAACTACAACTACAATGAATAATCACTACTCTTCTCAGAACTACGTACCAGAGTCACATCATGTTCAGTACAATTATTCATCACCATGTCATGAGATTTTTGAGGATGATATTTCTTGGATCAACCATAGAGAAAATGCTTTGACTAAACAAATATAGAATATCATCCAGTCAATGAAGAATCAAGAAGAAGTGAGGACACCACCATGTGAACCACAAATCCATCATGTGACATACACTCAGACACAACCACCACTGGCCTTTGCCCAACCTATTGACCATCACACTAAAAATATCAAAAAATGAAAAAAAATAAAAAAATGGACAATTCTGAAATGGAAGCATTTTGCAGGAGTCTGATCTTAGAGCTTCCATTAGTCAAGACCATAGATTATGTGTCTGATCTTAAGAGATTTGTAAAGAGTCGATTGAACTCTAAAAAGATGGGCAAGAAATGATCAAGACTAAATATCATGTCATATCTATGGCCAGTTCTTTTGCGACGAATCATAAAATGAAAATCCACAAAGTCAAGCACTTTACTCAGATCAAATGTGAGATTGAGGACCCCATATTCATCCATGTTCAGTTGGATGACGACTCCACATTAAACATCATCCCAATGTCTATTTTTGATCAACTCCGGCTCGGACAACTCAAAAAGATGAGGGTGATCGGTCAATTGCCAGATCGATCTACCAAAAGACCATGAGGAGTTGTTTCTATCATCATAAACATCTGCAATGACAAACATAAAGTTGACTATATTATCCTTGACATTAAGCACCACAGAGAATTTTCAGAGTCTCCTATTATTCTAGGAAAGTCGTTCTTAGCCTCCGCTAAGGCAATTGTTGATAGTGAAACTCGGGACATAAGATTCCCGAACATGAACAACAATGAATAAGCTCTCAATGACATACCCGACCCTAAAACAACCCAACCATCAATCGATAGTTATGATCCGGACAACTCCTCATGAAACACAAACACAAAGCCTAAGAGAGACACCCGAGAGACTGATTATTGGATTGACCTTCGATTCTCATCACACCCCCACCCTAATACTGCTACTAGGAGGAAACAATATTTAGGAGATTATGAGGAATTGGAGCGTGTTTATAAAGATCTCCATGATAATTTGAGTGGTCCAATTTTTGTGTTGGCAGTAATTCATGAAATACTTGAAGCATACAAAGAGCTGACTCTGGAAATATCAACATCCCCAACCATCACTTACATGTCCACTAGGAACAATCTCCCTTACCCAAAGCATCTTATGACCCTATAAGAATCGGTCGATTTTACGAAGTATCATCTGACAAGGAACCCATAAATGCCACATAGGTTACTCATGATAGGGAGAAGAACTCTAATTATCCTCGTCACGATGTTTCATACAGATATAAAATGTCCATGAAACTCACTTTTGACCTTAGAAACCATGTGATTTCTAAAGAATCCTTGTCTTCTCCTGAAGTAGTTCATCAAGTAAGTGCAATCAGTATCATAGTTATCAAGGGAAACTTACCTTTAGCTGACAATAGTTGGAGATCCTTTGCGTATGACTACTATTCTTCTAAGGATGACACTGACGAAGTCTGGTCTTCTACATCTTCTCCCCCTTTCACCCCATTGCACACCTCCATACTATCTCCCACCACACCCTTGCTAGAAGGTTCATCAAAAACCTCCTTGATGCCCTTGTACAATCATCTTAAATCTACTCACTCCCCCACTTGTAATTACTCGATCATACTTTGGCTGATCTGAGCCTAAGTATTGGGGGATCGATATCATTTGTATACATCATTTCTTTTCTTTCCTCTCACCCTCCACCACCCCATTTCTTCTCTTCTGTTACACTTAGGACATCAAAAGCCTAAGTCTAGGGGGCGAGTCGACTTCTTTTTCTTGTCACTCAACTATACTTGGTACGAGCTATGTCTTCATTTCACTTGGTGTCGTAAGGACATAACACAAGCTAAGTATAGAAGGTGTATATATTCTGTATACTTTATCCATATATCGTACATTATTTATTTCACATCAAAAATTGGTTATGGGTAGAAGTTGTGTATATTATATATAATATATAATATTCTTGTGTAAATAACACATGTCTTAACTTTTTGTAAAAATCAGAGGGTATAACTAGTTTAAAAAAACTAAAGGTTTTATCCCTAACATTTTCCTATCACTCAATGCTTGATGAATAAAAGAAACTCGGGTTTTTAAGGTCCTTTGATTCATAGTTAACTGGTCTTAGTCATTATGGTTTGATACTTGATAATTCGCATGTTTCGAGTTTGAAAGATATAAGCGCTATATTGCACTCTTAGTCTCTACCTTCCAACATAATTATCAACACATCACAAACACAACTACATGATTTTTTAGATGAGTTGAGATATCACTTGAGGGATTAGTACTTGAGATTTAAGTCTAGAACTGATTTAATGAGACCCGAGGATGGGATAAAGTCAATGAATGATTCACGAAACCTGAGTATCAGCAAACCCTAGCCAGTATGTGAACAAGTTCGCATGTTATGTTTTGATACTGGCATATGTGCTAGGGTGTAATGAAATTAAATAATTGTTGATCAGTGTCCGCCAACTTGGTAAAAGCTGTGGAGCATGCCTATCAAAATTTTGTTGAATGAAAAAGAACTCTCAATTACAAGTCAATCTCAAAGAGCTTCAATCAAAGGCGAGCGCTCCCAACTATTTCTAAGTGTACATCATAAGCGATATAAGTCATGGTGTAAGTATATAAGATACTTAAAGAAGTATACCTTGGTGTACTCCCAAGAAAACAAGTAGAGACGACTCAACAACTTTTGACGGACGCACTGGTTAACAACCAAAAATATATGAGTTGACTGATAAAGCACTCAAGAGGATCCCTGTTCCAATGTAAGGGAGAGAAGAAAATACACAAACCTATGCCATCTGGCAACACACTAAGCTTCATATCTCTTATGCTATATGTATAAAAGAGAGCCTGATATTTAGAGAAGTTGGATTCATTTTGACTAGATATTGGTTCAACTTTATTCTGCACCACATAAACCAAGGATTCTTATTGAGACAAGTCTTGAAATATTGTTATTTATTAAATTAACTTATTGTTAATCACAATCTTTGCATTAATTAATTCATAGAAAACTCACCTTCCATCAAAAGTTTCCAAAAAAAGAAGCTTAAATTAATCTTTTTTAACATTTTGGCTAAGTTTCATGATTTTGGACATTGTTCAAATGAAAATTGCATTTTAATCCTTGAATTTGGCCAAAAATTGTATTTCATCCATTTATTGATTTAAAAATACCAAAAATATTCCTTTGAAAATCTAATTTCTGAATCATATAGAAATTAACCTAAGGAGATAGTGGCCGCCCTAAGTTTGACCTTGGTCTTGCTTAAGTAAAATAATGGTTTATCGCTCTCTTTTATTTGAATAATTAATTAAGTAGTGGTTTTTGATTGATCTGTTAATTACCCGACTACAACAATTCGACACAATTAACTTGGGAATTTCGCAGGTTTGTCAATGTAGTGTCCTCCGTAAAGGTGCCATATGAGGAATCGCTAAATGCAATCTATCCATTGTAGCACGGGTATTTATAGAACTATACAGAACTAATATAAGAATCTTTGCGAAGAGTTTCTCAGCTTTAATTTATAATTGGTAAGTCTAGGATCGAACACAAGAACACGAACAATTCTATAATTTATTATAGGTAATGAAGATCCAATTCAACGATCTAAAGCCTATTCATATTAAGTGAATGATATACACAAACACAATAACACTTTTCAAAACAAAATTGTATGCTTTTAATTTAAAAGAATAAAATAATGCACAAACAAATAGATTTGACAAACACAACAAAGATCCTAGATTAATCAAGTAGTTTGAGCCAATGAATCAATGTAATAATGACCTAAGTCTCAAGACAACCAAGTTGTTCAATTTAAAGCATCAAATTTCATTCTAAACATTCAATTCATAACTCTACAATATCAATAAAGATAATAAAATATCTAGCATGAATTATACGTAAAAAATATGAATTAAACACTCCAAGATGAAGATCATCAAACAAGATTTCCAACGGGACCAAAATCACTTAAAATAGATTTACAGATAAAAATATATTAACATTTTCATCGAGGGTATATATGCAATAAAACCAGGAATATTTATCACAATTTAGTCCAAAACTAGACCAAAGTTTAATTTCATATATATGCAAGGGTAGTTCTATAATGAAATCAAGCACCTGGGATCTTATCTGCAATTTTAAAGGAAAAGATAGACCTTGATACAATTTCTCCGCTCGCACATGAATGTGACACGTGATGAATTGGACCAAAGTGCAAATGCATTAAGAACCAAGGGTGTATTTGCAAAATAACCTGCATCATGTTCATGAAACACATGATCAGTTTAGGTTTGGTCGACGTAGGTCGGATCGACGTGGCTCTCTAGCATGGCTTATAGCAGACTCAGAGAATCTGAGGCTTAAGTTTGAACCGGTGGCTTGTACTTTGACGTGGCCTTCTTCTCTCTGTTGGATCATGCCCAAATCAGTCTGATTTGATGTACACTGAGAATCCAAGATATTGTCATTTTCCACCTTGCACGATGGAGAGGCTTGCACTCCAACGACCACAAACTCCTCCTCCATATTTCCCAACTCTGCTCGAAGGTGGATAGAGCATCACCAAACCTTCTCGAGAATTCCCATGATTTGAATGAGGGTTGGAGCAATCAGGATCATCGAAGCAACATCACTTCACCGCAGATTAATCAAGAAAATAATCCTCTAGTCAATGTTCAATCATTGAAGCATCTAAAGTACCTGCAAGTTACTACAAAACATACTGAAGCAAAGCATACGAGGTGAGAATGAAATGAAGGCTCTATGTTGGTGAGAGATAAGATCCCTAAAGGTTCCTCCCTCTGTGCAAGAGGAAGAAGGAAATCCAAGTGACATATATAATAGAGAAATGAGGAGATATAACAAGATGATACACATGAAAGGAGGATTAATGTGGAATATATCTAAGCAAGTTAGTCAAAGAGTGAATACCACATCAAAGCCGATTAATAAGGTGAAAACAAAATTGAATGAATTAAAGTACTTAGTTGGAAATGGAAACGAGATGAAGGTTAATGAATCAATGCTTGAATGGAGCTTCAAAATCTCCAAAAATCTTAACTCAATCATGAGGACTTGAATGGAAGCTCTAGCAGTGTAGATGAATGCTGCAGCACGAGGGAAAACTCGTGGATCTCGCTGATCCATGTCCTCCATAGTTGCTTGTCTCGAGACCTCCTCACTATCATTGGAAGGAGGAGAGGCTAGGGGATTGGCTTGAAAAATGGTGGATCCCTGTAATTGATGGAGGAGAAGCCCTTTTGTGAGGGTGGACGTTGGTAGAAATGATGTAATTGGAGGTGGTTTCAACCACCTCCAAGAGGAAAAGGAGTTAGGGCTGGTAGAAGTTGAGAAGTTGGCAATGATAAGGGTGGTTGAGTGAAGACATCGAAGGTAATTGATGAATGATAGGTAGTTGAGAAAAATGTGAAAATTGGAGAAATTGTGGTTAAAAAGACACATCGCTTTGACAAGGTAGAACTGGAGGTTGAAGATAAAGGCATGGACATAGGATTACAATCCAACGCTCATGATCTGGGCATGGACTAATGGTTTGGATGCACCTGATCAAAAGAATCCAACGACTAGAGATTTGGCATTGAAGGATGGTTGTGATTGGATCTGATCAAGGATCTAACGTTAGGAGTAAATACAGATGGCGAGAGGGAAGCAAGCCACGTGGGCGATTGTGGAGGCTCCGTGTGGCACAATCAGAATTAAGTTAAAAATGCATGTGTAAGAAAATCCAAAGGAATTATTTAGAAGGAGAATTAGAAAAGGTGTTAACATGAAAGTTGTACATCTCGATGAGATCTACATCTTTTATATGGAGGTCAAAGAGAAATACTATCAAATAAATGTAAATAAAAATTGAACAAGTAATTAAAACAATAAAAATATTTCTTTTATTTTCTATTCTCATTTTTAATTCTTATTTTATAAATTATGTCATGTTAATTATGTACAAGATTATTTTAATATATTATAATTAGGGTTATTTATGTACAACACACAAGTTAATAATTAAGGTTAATTATCAATGAATCTCAGTGATTTTCTTAAGCAAGAGAGAAAATAATATTATTTGATGATGATAAATATATGTTTTATCAATGACCAAACTACAACTACAATGAATAATCACTACTCTTCTCAGAACTACATACCAGAGTCGCATCATGTTAAGTACAATTATTCATCACCAAGTCATGAGATTTTTTAGGATGATATTTCTCGGATCAACCATAGAGTAAACACTTTGGCTGAACCAATATAGAAAATCATCCAGTCAATGAAGAATCAAGAAGAAGTGAGGACATCACCATGCGAACCACTAATCCATCATGTGACATACACTCAGACACAACCACCACTGGCCTATAGCCAACCTATTGACCATTGCACTGAAAATATCAAAAAATTTGAAAAAAAAAAATCAAAAAATTTGGACAATTATGAAATGGAAGAATTTTGCAGGAGTCTGATCTTAGAGCTCCCATTAATCAAGACCATAGATTATGTGCTCGATCTTAAGAGATTTGTGAGAGTCGGTTGAACTCTAAAATATTGGGAAAGAAATGATCAAGGACTAAATATCATGTCATATCTAAGGCCAGTTATTTTGCGATGAATCATAAAATCAAAAGCCACAATGTCAAGTTGTTCACTCGAATCAATGTGAGACTGAGGATTCCATATTCACTCATGTTCAATTGGATGACGATTCAACATTAAACATCATCCCAATGTTTGTCTTTGATCTACTTAGGCTCGGACAACTCAAAAAGATGAGGGTGATCGTTCAACTGCCAGATCGATCTACCAAAAGACCACGAGGAATTGTTTCTGACATCATAAACTTCTGCGATGACAAACATAAAGTGGACTTTATTATCCTTGACATTAAGCACCGCAAACAATTGTCCGAGTCTCCTATCATTTTAAGAAAGTCGTTTTTAGCCTTTGCTAAGGCAATTGTTGATTGTAAGACTCAAGACATAAGATTCCCGAACATAGACAACAATGAACAAACCCCTCAATGACATGCCCGACCCTAAGACAACCCAACCATCAATCGATAGATGTGATCAGGACAAGAGCACTTCACATGACCAGACTTCTCCTCATGAAACACAGACACAGACCCTAAGAGAGACACCTAAGAGACCGACTGTTGGATTGACCTTCGATTCTCACCACACCTCCCAACCTGATACTACTCCTAGGAGGAAACAATATTTAGGAGCTTATGAGGAATTGGAGCATGTTTATGAAGATCTCCAAATGGTCCAATTTTGTAGTTGGCGATAATTCATGAAATATTTGAAGCAAACAAAGAGCCGACTCAGGAAATCTTTTATATCACCGAAACGTATGGATACTAGAGGGTGACATCAACATCCCCGGCCATCACTTACAGGGCCACTAGGAACAAGCTCCCTTACCCAAAGTATCATATGACCCTAAAAGAATTGGTCGAGTTTACAGAGATTCATCTAACAAGGAACTCATAACTGCCACACGGGTTACTCATGATAGGGGGAAGAACTCTGACCATCCTCCTCACGATGCTTTGTACAAAAAATGTCCAAGAAACTCACTTTTGACCTTAGAAACCATGTGATTTCTGAAGAATCCTCGTCTGGTCCTGAAGTAGTTCATCAAGTGCAATCAGTACTGTAGTATCAAAGAACACTTACCTTTAGTTGACAATAGTTGGAGATCCTATGCATATGAATACTATTCTTCTAAGGATGACTTTGATGATGGATGGTCTTCTACATCGTCTTCCCCTTTCACCCCATTGCACATCTTCATACTATCTCCCACCACACCCTCACAAGAAGGTTTGTCAAAAATCTCCCTGATAACCTTGTACAATCATCTCAAATATACTCGGTCCCCACTTGTAGTTACTCGATCATACTTTGGTTGATCTGAGCCTAAGTATAGGGGGACCGATATCATTATCTATACATCATTTCTATTCTTTCTTTTCACCCTCCACCGCCCCATTTCTGCTCTTTTGTTATACTTAGACCCTCAAAATCCTAGGTATGGGTGGAGAGTCAACATCTTTTTCTTGTCATTCAACTATACTTGGTACGAGTCATGTCTTCATTTCACTTTGTGCCGTGAGGACATAGCACAAGCTAAGTATAGGAGGTGTATATATTCTGTCTACTTTATCCATAGCTCGTACTTCAATTATTTCACATCAAAAATTAGTTATGAGTACAAGTTGTGTATATTATATATACTATATAAAATTATTGTGTAAATAACACATGTCTTAAATTTTTGAAAAAAAATAGAGGGTGTAACAAGTTTAAAAAAACTAAAGGTTTTATCCCTAACATTTTTACTAGCACTCAAGACTTTATGAATAAAAGAAACTTGGATTTTTAAGATCCTTTGATTCATAGTTAACTGGCCTTGGTCATTATGGTTTGATACTTAATAATACACACTTCTCTAGTTTCAAAGATATAAGCACTATATTGCACTCTTAGTCTCTACCTTCTAAGATAATGATCAACACATCAAATACACAACTGCATGATTGATGAGATGAGTTGAGATATCACCTGAGTGATTAATACTTGAGATTTGAGTCTATAACTAATTTAATGAGACATGAGGATGGGATAAAGTCGATGGAGGATTCATGAAACTTGAGTTTCAGCAAACCCTAGCCAGTATGTGAACAAGTTCGCATGCTATCTTTTGATACTGACCTATGTGCCAGGGTGTGATGAAATTAAATAATTGTTGATCAATGTGCACCAACTTGATAAAATTAGTGGATCTTGCCTATCGAAATTTTATTGAAAGAAAAAGAGCTCTCAATTACAAGTCAATCTCAAAGAGCTTCAATCAAAGGTGAGCACTCCCAACTATTTCAAAGTGTCCACTTGGATCAAATCTCATTATACCAAATGATCGGTCTAGTACCTCAAAAAGGGCTCTACATCGTAAGAGATATAAGTCATGGTGTAAGTATATAAGATACTTAAAGAAGACACACCTTGGTGTACTCCCAAGAAAACAAGTACAGACGACTCAATAACTTTTGATGGACGCACTGGTTAACAACAAAAAATATATGTATTGAGTAATAAAGCACTCAAGAGGAATCTTGTTCCAATGTAAGGGAGAGAAGAAAATACACAAACCTTTCCCATCTGGCAACAAACTAAGCTTCATATCTTTTATGCTATATGTATAAAATGAGAGCCTAATATTTAGAGAAGTTGGATTCATTTTGACTAGATTTTGGTTCAAGTTAGTTCTGCACCACTGAAACCAAGGATTCTCATTGAGATAAGTCATTAAATTCGCACTTACACAGTCAAGGATTCAACCTTCTCACTAAAAGTTTCTTGGGGACAAACAAAAATCTAAATATAGGGGTGTGATGAATCCATGATTCATCTATCTTATATGGTGATTTTAGCATAATCCCCTTAATAATTCACTAATTAAACCCTATAAAATTGAGATATTAACATTCACTAATTGTGCTAAAATTAGGGTTAAAAACTATGATTAAATAATCTGTATTTTTGACCTTGATTGATCTTATTATTTTAGGTACAAAAATCACTTACTTTAATCTAATTCTTCCTCCAATATTTTCTTTAATTAATTTATTAACTTGGCATCAAGAATTAAAACCCATAAAAAATAGAAAATCAAGCAAAAATACAAAAATTTTGACTATGTATATTTTATGCATATTTTATCTTTATAGTTTATTTTACACCTTTCTAACCTATAATAAATCAATAAAAATTAGATTAACTATGTATATTATATATATAAACCCACTAACTAAAATCAAATTAAAAATACAAAAAGATACAAAAATACAAAAATGTTGTATTTTATTATCTATAGAGTACCCCAAAAAATACTTTTTGTACAATTGACCTCTTTTGATTTTGAATCATTCACAAAAGTTAAATCTCATCGAGATGAGCAACTTTTTTGTTGAGCACTTTTTTTATTTAATTTCTTTTATTATTTCTTTTTTTATCTTTCTTCTTATTTAATATTTTTATATTTTTATTTAAACCTTAATTTTTTATTTTTATTTCATTTTAAATTTTATTTCACATTTATTTAATTTTAATTTTCCCTATTTTCTTCCATCTTTCTTTTTCTTCATTCTCTTTCCTCTCTCTCTTCTCTCTCTTCACTCCTCTCTCGAGGTCATGTACCCTGCATGCAACCTCTTCCCATCCATTTTCTCTCTCCACGAACATGTCACACATGTGTTGCCCCTTCCTTTACAAGCACGTGCATGACATGTGCCGCCAAACTCTCCCCATCCGCTCCTGCACCCCACTGCTCTCCAGCGACCATCACCAGCTGCCTCCTCCCGCGGTTGTTACATGCTCCAATTGTGTAACTGCCGCCACTTCATCCCCCGTCGTTACAACCATCTCCATCGTTGCGCACACACTCCTCTTCATAAAAGTTGGCCTATTCTTATAAATACCTTATCCCTTGCCTTTTCGACACCATCCACTCTTCTTTCAGCTAGGCCAGTGACAACAGTTTGACACCCATCAACCGTGGTGCAATCCAAAGTCCACCATCCTCTATAGCTCATCCTCCTCGTGGAGACAGCCTAGCTGCTCGCTGCCTCTGCCACAACGATTGAGGTAACCATCAGAGAAGAGGTGTTTGCCCTCTCTCTCTTCCAGGTGACCCATCTGTTGAACTTGTCAGTCCTTGGCGACCCATTAATGCAATAAAAGTTATTGTTTTATCATGTCCATCTAAAATGAAATAGTTAATGAATGCACTTTACTATTATGGTCCCTTTGTATAATTATGGTTTTGTACCATGTCTATATTGAATACCATGAAGTTGGGAGGACACAACTGATTTCAAACATGTGATATTTGATAAAGATTGTCAGTTTGAAAAATAGATGGCAATCTTTTACTAAAGATAGGTTTCCAACCGACTTCTTGATGTAGGTCCTCTGCATAGTAATGGGGATTCAGAAGTGTTGGAATAATCAAGTCAAAGAGTTGACTTTATGAGGTTTAGATAAACTCATACTTGAATCGTAACTATCACGATCAGGAACACATCCTTTGAGTTAAGACAGAAATGAATCTATGTGGTTGAGTATGCACATTTGACAGACCAATAGATTGGTGACATAGCCAAGGTCCATATACCGAAGCGTTGGTGTGCACATGAAATCATATGAGATATATGATCTCTCGAAGGAATCATACAGGTTTGTACTTGATGAACCAGGAGATAGAGCACATTTATGAGATGTTTGGGGTCAAAATGAATTCCATGCATAGCCATCTTATTTGTGAAATAAGACACGAATTCGAGATAGTACTATATGCTTTTGGAAAGTATATGACTAATTTTGTCTCCCAATTATCAAATGAGAAATCTATTAACATATTCTGAAGAAGACAATCAAACCAGGGTTTGAACTTAGGATTTATCAAAGTCTTCTAGTGTGAAGGATGAATGAGTATTTGGAATACTCATGTTATCATATACCATGACACTTCCATACCGAAGAAGTGATGAAACATGATGGATTTTAGTCTCCATTTAGCTAGATGATTTGTTATTTAATTGGATTAAATCACAATTCATTTGAATCCAATTTTCAATTCCACTTCAAATTTCAATGTCCAATGTTTGAAACAGAAATGATCATGGAAATAGAAATATAAAACCTCCTTGATCTCATTTCTTAGTTCCAAATGGTTTGGACTATGATTAAAAATAGTCAAGGAAACTGTATTCAGCTCGCTGTTGAATCTATGATTCACATCCTTTATTCTTTTATTTTAGCAAAATTCCCTATGCAAATACATGCAAATACATGTATATATATATATATATATCTCAAGTTCAATAAATTAGCATTGTGAATGATTATGTTAATATTGTACATTTTACATTCCTTTTAACCAAAATAAAAGAATAAAGAAGATAAGAAAAAGAAAGAAAACAAAATAAAGATGTATTTATGCAATAAATGGATACTGACTCGTACCCCGAGAGAAGGTCAAATATTGGCCTGATCGACAACTAATAAAGTAGGACGAGATAGGATCCTCATTCACCATATGTATTCATCACTACTCATCATGTATATATCCTTCACCTATATTGTTAAATAAAATAATATCAAAACAATTTATTTTTCTTAATATAGTTTGTAAATAAAATTGTAATGTAAATGATAAAAATAATTACAAAAATTAGATTCTGTACAATTGTATAATAACTATATTTGTATATATGTATTTATATTTTTGTAAATAAATGGTATATATCGTATTTAAACACTTGGATATACTCCTAATAACTAAATAAAATTAAAAAACATAAAATAGAAAATAAAATAAAAATAAAATCATTTCCCCAATGTACGAAAGATCATTATTGTATATATTATACATACAATTAATTTATTAACACCTGGAATTAATTTATAAAAATTCAACAAAAATGTTTTTATACTCTTTACACTATTTTGTACATAAGGAAAATATATAATACAATGTATTTTTCTAAAAACAACTAAATAAAAAATACATATATATATATATAATATATAGGTATATTATACATGTATATAACTGTATATATAGTATATACCATAATATACTTATTTAAATAATACTAAAAATCACAAAAAATAGCTTGTAAAATAACAAACATTTTTTATTTTATTCACTTTTTAATTTAAAATAATTTTCTATTTTTAATTAATTATTCTTTGATTTTGTAAATTCCAATTTCCTGTTTGGTCAATCTGGGTCAACCTCTCTCTTCCCAGGTCCGGACCCGGGCAAGCTTCGTCGGACCCATCTTCTTCCATATCTTGTACCTGGATCCGACCACCATTCACCTTGGATTGAGAACCCTTTTCTTCCTTGCAGATCCATAATCCTCACAGATCCCTAGGTAGGTCCGGATCCCCTTAGGGTTGTCTTCTCTTGCTCGATTTTATCAAAACCTTGGAGCACATATAAAACATCTTCTTCCGCCTCCGTTGCGGGGTAGCTCGTTCCTCGTGCCTCCTTTCCTCCACTAGTGCCTGCAGGATAGTGACACAATCCTCCAGGGCCTTCTCTAAGCTCGAATTGGTAACGAGTTGAGTGTAGTTCACATCATGAATGGACATCATCGCCATAACCAGCCTCCTCGACCTTTTGCGGTCGGGTTGAGGCCTTGACCTTGCCTTCACCTTTGGCATTCTTTATCGATCATTCACGCACTCTCAGGTACCTTTGATCATCTTCATTTCGCCATTTCACTTTGACGTTGTCCGTCATCATCATCGCATGCCACCACTGCTCTAACCCGACTGTCTAGAGTACCACCCGATCATTTACCAACATCGATTCGATCTCCGCATTAGCGCTCATATTACAACATACCTTGATTACCCAAAATCTCACTGATCATAGCGAGATTAGACTCAGGCATCCCTCCTCCGTGCATGACGGGCACCGAACACCATATCCCCTCAGTTTCTTCCTTTTTTCAGCTGCAAATAACCCATGTCAAAGTTTCACCCTCAAGCATAGGACATCCCTGCAGATTCAGGTAAGCATGAGGAGTCGAATCATGCCCCAACTGACATGATGGAGCACCTCAAGGTGCTGCACCTCCATCTCCTACATCCAGCCGTTCTTCGCTCCATCAGAGTACTCCAGTCAACGCAGAACACCTTCAGCTTGGTGTTGAGCCTCTCAACAAGCCAATACGACCTTTGGAGCACTAGACACACTTGATCGAAGCTCCGCTTGCACCACCTTCTTTCAGTTCACCCCAAGCCACTCAACACTTTCAAATCGATAAGCCCACCTCCAGATTTGATCGTGGTTGACCATTTATGCTACAACCTGGGACGTCAGATCTTTTCCAAGAGCACCTGACATGCACGTCTCGCCTGCCATCTGAGCCGTTAGATATGCTCCCCAATGGTTCACTAGGACTGTATGCCTGCACCACGAGCCCCAATCGTCGGATCTACCACAACTTTTCATCAAGGTCGTACGTCAAATAGCCTCCACGTGTGTGTCATATGTCCTGCAAGGGTATATTGCACTGTTTACAATGCCATTTCCCTTATTTTGCTTTAATATAATAAATGTAATATATAGTTGTGAACATTAGTAGTAAGGACCCTAGGTTTTCTTTATTTGCATTTATACCCCTGCAACCACTCAGCCGCATTCAGACATGTGTATTTTTCTAGGATATTTGCGTTGTTAGCCATGGATTTCTCTTGTGTGTTGTTGTAAGTCCCCTGGATTTCTCTTGTGTGTTGTTATAAGGAACCTTGAATAAAAATCCTTTTGGATCTTTGTGACTCAACTCCCTAGGTTTAATTGTGCTCTTTGTTTCGACCATGGTCTCTATACCAGGTTAATAAAGTAGCTTAGACCACTTCTTTACTTGCTTGATTTGTTTGTGGTTGAGTAATTTTCTCGATTTCGACCCAGTTATTTTGGGTGACATTGACAGCTTAATTAATCAACTTAACCCTAGTTAACCAGACAATCATCAGAATGGGGTCATTGTTGGGGAGCACGACTAGGTAGATAGGATTTTGTTTTCGTGTTTGTTTCTTCGATGTTTACTTTCTCTTTATTTTATTTTATCTTTATCATAACTATTTCTGACACTCTTACCTTTGTTGCAACGACACGTACAACAAGGGAGGCTATCTTCGGAGAGCCGACACACCAAAGTGAGGTGGAGGTGGGGCGTTCTAGACCAACCGACAAGAGAGAGAGTGGCTTAGGAGGATCAAAAGGAGTAGAAGATTGTCTTAGTGTTTAGATTTTCATTTCCGACATTTTATTTCACAATTGTATAAACTTGTAATAACTTTCAAAGACTCTGTATACTATTATTTGGGGTTTGTTTCGTAAAGAGCCGGTGCACTTGGGGACCTCACCGAGTTTTCTTTGTTGTTTTCACCACCTTTTTTATTTTGTTTCTCGTAGATTTGAGTTTTCTAACTTTATTTTATTTTGTTTTCTATATGTGAGCCCTAGACTTAGGCTTTTATTTGGTTGAGCTAGGTAAGTACTAGGTCCAAACACCTAATAGAATATTTATTCCTGTAGAATTGATTGGACTTAGTCAAATAAATAAATAAATTGTTAACTATTTGTATTTGAGATCGCATTCTGAGAGAGGTCGCTTACATCCCTAGTAGGACCCGTTGTGGCGAGCAACGAGTGGCCTCCAAGACCGAACCTTGGTCTCGTTTCTAGATAGTTAGCACCTTGTTATTCCTATAATAGACGTTATTGTTACGGGAGATTTCTTCTTGCATCATATAGGTAGTTTATTATCTGTCTTTACATTTATGTGCGGATCATATTGCATGTAGATTGCTGGATCAATGCATCCCTTCTATTACTTGCATGCATCAATTATTTCATCGTGTATCGACTTTTCCAACTTCCTCCACATGTTTTCTTGGACTTAAGAATAAAAGGAAATCGAAAAATTCGTTAGAAAATTGTTTTATTTAGAAAAATACCAAAAAAGTGATGACGCAATAAAATTGGGACTGTTAAACGAACTCGATCCTAAAATAAACGTAAAGATCACATTCATTGTTTTGGGGAGAGTAAACCTCCTTGTTTGCAGGTACTTACCTCAAGACAGAGTGGGTGAGAATGTAACTGCAGGATTAGAGCTCAAATCCCTAGACTTGTTCCCTATGCTCCTGTACATTATCATTGGTGTATGGTTGAGATGTAAGCGCTTGCCTTCGGCCCTTAGCAGAAGTAGTCTTGTCCAAGTTGGGTGCGCATCACCGGTTTGGTCAGGTTCTACCCTAGGTGACCTCATCCATGAGTCTGACTAAGTAATTGTATTCTCATTAAACTCTAAAACAAAAAAGATTAACATACGATCTTTCACAGTCATCATTTGCATAGAGTTGGTGAATTTGGGGTATGATTTCTCATCAATATTTTCAGTCCATATCTACTCTTCACTACTCCCCACATCATGATGATGGGTATGTGGTCTCTTAGGCAACCTTTTGTGGCACCGCTTCACTGTACACGTGTTCCTTCATCTAGGGAGGTTCTTGAGAGATTAGACCTGCTCTAGGAACATGAGTATTCCACCTCCTTCTTTGACCTTCCCCACCCATCACCTGAGGTATAGTAGCCAAAACAGTCAGAGCAGATATTTATTGACTTGGTTACAGCTAAAGTTTTCTCTTTTTCTTTTTAAAAGTCTAGTGAGATGGCCCATGAGAGGAGAAAGGATGGGCATCCAGATATTCACGATGTGTTTGATTAGGTGACGATCAACAACAACCTACTGGCATCCCTAAAGTCTATGCAGAGACAGATCTGAGACCAAGGGTTGATGATGCCATAGGTGAGATGGGAGTTGACTCAGATGCAAGATGGGAGACCAGATGCGAGAGATGATAGACTCGATGGTGGAGAGATTCCTAGACTTGAGGACGGAGTAGATGCGAGAGCAGATGCGAGACCATTATGCACCATGAGGGTGTTGCACAACCCTAGTGCGATTCTCACTCATAGGTGGATTTGGTATCCTGCTATTCTGGGAGATTTTGAGCTCAGGCCCCAGATGATCCAGTAGTTGCCCAAGTTCCATGGGCATGCCACTGAGGAACCCCATCTACATCTTCAGGAGTTTGAGATGATGTGCAACATAGTCTACAACAAATTGGTGGATGAGGATACTATCAAGTTGATAGCATTCCCATTTTCTTTGGTCGACAGAGCAACCTACTAGCTGAAGCACATGGGGAAGGTTGTCACTATCTGGGAGTAGTTGAGGACCGAGTACCTCAATAAGTAGTATCCACTCTCTAGGATGAATGTAGCTAAGAGATGATCAACAGGTTCGTCGTACTCCCAAATGAGCAGTTCCATGAGGCTTGGGATCATTTTAGAGAGCCCATTGATAGGTGTCCACATCACGATATCAGCAAACCTAACTTAGTCCAGAGTTTCTTTTGTGGGCTGACACCTAAGCTACAGGGGCTAGTCAATATCTCTTGTGGAGGATCCTACTTTTCCAAGGATGAGGATCATGAATGGGCCATATATGAGGAGATGGATGAGAACTACACAGTGATGAGCCAGACCCATATCTATACTTACGGGAAGCCCTCCACCCAGGTGTTGTCTCACCACAAAATCGCACATATAGAGGTCGGTCCTTCTTCATCTTCTATAACACCAGCACTAGCAGAATCATCAGATGCAGACATGGGCATCATTAGCCAGAAGTTGGAGCGCAGAGAAATTATAGAGAAGAAGACATGTCAGGGCCTAGACAAACTCAACAGGATTGATGAGCTGGCCCAAACTTTGAATGACCTTAAGGCTCAAATCGTGTTCCTTCAAGAGGCATAGATGGCTTCTACACCATAGTCTAGGTCACATGCTGACCAAGGGAGCAGATCTTCACAACATCCACCTCATACAGATAGGTTCACTACATTCAGGAAAGAGCATATTCAACGAGCCCCCCAATACTAGTTGCCACCACCACCTTCACTATTTACACAGATGGTGATCTATCAGAGTGATCAGCCATTAGCGTCCCTCCCCCACTACTGCACGATCAGACGAAGCTGTTGATTGAAGTCAACTAGATTTAGTATTCCTGGTAATAGCAACATCCTTTTATCCATCGTGATCACACATGCTTCAGATGGTCTACTAGAGGTGCTCAGTCCCAACAGAAACCTCTAGCACAGTTAGGGCAGGGCACGTAGTAGCAACAACCCCAGTACTCCCAGCACACCATTCCTCATCCCCAATACCAGGGTCAGCAATGGAGGCAACAGTGACCTCATTATCACTTTTACCAGCCTCCTCCTCACTCTTACCTGAAGCAGCAACATGGCCAGCCTCAGCACTTCCAGATAGGCACCTCATCTGGTTCTCATGCAACCTCGTACGCGAACCCAGCTTAAGAGGATCTCGTTCGTATGCTTACAAAGTAGCAAACTACTTTTAGCGAGAGATGGATGAGTTCAAGCAGGAGATGAGAGATCATCAAGGGCAAGGCCTCCATACCTGCACAGATTGAGCCAAACCTGAATAATCTGAAGACGAGGTCTGAGCAAGTATAGTTTACAGAGTCTTACACTCATAGTGTTGTACTTGATGATATGCATTATTTATTTGATGCTGATTTAGTGACCCTTAAGAGCGATAGGAAGTCAGCCGGTGGTGACTGATCTAGGCGATAACAGGATGCCCATTCAGGAGCGCCAAATGAGGGAGAGAGCGGTGTTGATGTCCTTGATGTTGATATTGATGGTGGTATTGATGCCATCTCCTTTGAGGATGAACCAATCGACAATGTTGATGTTGTACCTTCTCCATATGCTGCAGATGGTGGTGTTGATGCCACTAGTATTCCATA
This sequence comes from Ottelia alismoides, assembly GCA_037367405.1. Taxonomy (NCBI): domain Eukaryota; kingdom Viridiplantae; phylum Streptophyta; class Magnoliopsida; order Alismatales; family Hydrocharitaceae; genus Ottelia; species Ottelia alismoides. The sequence continues at coordinate 420,052 of JAZKJV010008890.1, read as the reverse complement.
TGACAAGCCGGAGCATAGTACTGATGCTGCATATTCTGATGTTGCTAGTGGTACCGATGCCACCAAGAGTCCATGTACATATCCTCCATTTATTTTGACTTTTACTCCTGTACCTGAGGATGATGATTCTAGAAAAACACAAAAAATAGATTAATTTTGAAAAACAAAAAAAATGAATAAAGGAAAGGTTTATATTTCTTCTCTTAGTCCATCTGATGCGATGCTTAATGATATTATATGGATTCCAACCATTTTCATGTTCAGAGACATATTCCTACTTCATACCCTCTAGTTCCTGAGGAGGGTGCATCCAACCCTTTCCCTCAATAACTCTACTCAGGGAAGGGCCCAAAAATAGAAAACCCCAAAAGAGACAGCAATAGAGTTCAACGAGCAGATGATAGACAGATTTCATATCCAGCTGACTCTGCATGAGGCAATGGAACACTTCCCTCTCTTCCAGAAGAAGCTTAGAGAGAAGACCACAGTCTGCAGGAAGAAGAGGCACGACCACAATGCAGGGATCCATGTGCTCACCTGTGCCCTATGCTTCACCATTCAGAACTGATTGCCAGCCAAGAGACCAGATGTAGGGAATCCATATGTCAGATGTCACATTCATGAGTAGTGGTTTGATCATATACTCTATTAGATAAAGGGTATTCAATTAACCTTCTTCCGGTAGCCTAACTTGACCACTTCGAGTTTGGCCCTCTTAAATAGAGTAATATAGTACTTCAATTTGTAGATAGATATGTCGAGATGCTAAAGGGGTTACTGAAGGATGTGGTCATCACCAATCAGAGCCTGAAATTATCCATGGACTTCATTGTATTGGACATGGAGATCCCTGAATGCGAGACCAATGCCCCCATCATATTACGTCGACCTTTCCTGGCGATAGCGAAGGCCATATCTGATCATGATAGTGGGAAGGTATACTTTCATGTTGAGGTCAAGACTATACAAATAGAGACGATTAAGGAGATGCTAGTTGTAGTCTTTGCTTGGGATAAGTTCAGATCTTATATTCTCAGATTTAGAGTGATTATTTACACTGATCACACTGCCATCTAGTACTTAATGGCTAAGAAGGATGCCAAGGCACACTTGACTAGATGGATCCTTCTCCTCTAGGAGTTTAATATTGAGATTAAGGAAAAGACTGGATTCAAGAATGTAGTAGCAGATCACCTCTCATGATTAGAAATTCTCGAGGATTCTAAGACAACCACACCTATCACTGAGACTTTCCCAGACAAGGCGATTCTTGTTATCACCTCTCCCATGATATGCTGACATTGTGAACTATCTTGTTGCCAAGAAAGTTCCACAAGATTGGATCAGGAAGTGAATTGAAACTTTCCTAGTGAAAGTCAAGTCGTACCATTGCAAGGATACCACCCTTTATCACGAAGGAGGGAATAATGGCTGTCATCAGTGTATTTCTCAGGAGGAGCACCATAGCATCCTCACCTATTGCCACAAGCTTGAGGTAGGAGGACATCACTATGGGAGACGAACAACACAAAAGGTTCTCCAATCCAATCCTTGGTGGCCAACACTCTTCAAATATTCAGATGAATTCGTGATGGGTGTACTAACTATCAGAGGATGGGCAGTTGTGGTCATAGATACATGATGTCGATGCATCCCATTCACTTCTGTGAGGTTTTTGACGCATGAGGCATCGATTTTATGGGCCCATTCCTTAAGAGTCAAAGATTTGGGTACATTTTGTTGGTTATGGATTATGTGAGTTGTTGTGTTTGGCCATACCCCCAAGTAATTGATGTGAGGACTGTTTGCAGATTTTTAAGGAAGAATATCATACCACGGTTTGGGGTTCCTAGAGTTTTGATTTCTGACGGGGGACTCATTTTATCAGCGAAGAGGTAATGGTCCTTGCTAACGAGTTCAACATAGACCATAGAGTTGCCACTCCATATCATCCATAAATGAATGGTCTTGCTGAGGGTTTCAAATAGAGAGATCAATACGATATTGCAGAAGGTTGCCCACTCAGATCGAAAGGATTGATCACATCTTTTCAACTTGGTCTTGTGGGCCTATAGGACATCTTTTAAGACACTTTTGGGTACATCTCCATTTCAACTTATTTATGGCAAGTCATGCCATCTACCAGTTGAGATTAAGCATAAGTCACTAGGGGTAGTTATAGAGTTCTATTGGATCTAGAGAGCGTAGGAGATTAGAGGAAAGATGAATTGGCAACCCTGAAGGAGCTTAGAGATACAACCTTTTTTAGTAGCCTGCAGTACAAGGATCGAGTGAAGATATGGCATGATTCACACATCAGCCATAAGCAGGTTGAGCCTAATCAGATAGTATGGATATTTGATGCATGATTGAGATTTTCCAAGGAAATTACAGAGCAAATGGAAGGGATCATATTTGGTTAGAAAGGGGCATGACAACGACAAGATTGATATATCAGAGTTGTCTTCTGAGTCCATATTTCAGGTCAACAGTCAACACCTGAAGCCTTTTCTTGATCATAACCCATTAATTGTTGATGTTGCCCTGATTCATTTTGTATGAGATGTGTTATTTGATTTTCATATTTTGCATCTCATACCTGAGTTATACTTCTTTCCACCTCTTTCTACATCCATGTTTTCTATTTTATTCGTTCATTCCTCCATTCTGTTTAACACCCTAGGTCTTTCTTAGGATTATTGCTATACTTAGGATGTGCTTCATCCTAAGTATAGGGGGATGTTGAACCTATGTTCATATTTCTTTTTATTCTATTAACTTTGTTTTGTTGCTTAAACTTGTGGACATCCGACCCTAAGTATAGGGGAGGTAATACCTGTTTTTCCTTTCTTTGATTGCTAGCTCACTTGTCCCTCAACAATTGATATTCTTTTCTATGTTTAGGGGTATTTTACTCTAATTAAAGTGGGACAAGTTGAGTCATTGATTTCGTGTATATTCTCTTCCTCAGTTTTCCCCTTTTGTACAATCTTCTATACTTAGGATTATTTGATCCTAAGTATGGGGAGATCACCAACTTCTATTCAATTCATTCCTTCATTCTTTGAGTCATTGTTGTATAGGATTCTTTTCACTTTTCTATACTTAGCATGAGTTATCTCTTCCTTTGTCATTCTGTTGATCACTATGAGTACATAGTTCGAGCTAAGTATAGGGGGTGTCGTATATATTGTATATATACAATAGCCATAACTCGTTCTATGAAGATAATAATATGGCTATTATTTATAAAATGGTTATAAAAATATTTTGAAAAATGTTTGCAAAAATGCATGTAAATGTTTTTACAAAACTTTTCTATAAAAATGTTTGTAAAATCCTTTGCAAAATTATTTTTGTACAAACTTTTGTAAAATTCTTGTAAAAATATTTTGTTTGTGAAATGATTGTAAATTATTTTGTATATAAAAAATATGTATATGGTGTAAATTTTTGTAAAATGTATGAAAGCAAAATGTTTGCAAAAACCTATTTGAAAAACCGTTTGTAAAGTGATTTGTAAAATTGTTTGTAAAACTAGTTTTGAAAAAGGTTTTGAAAATGTCTTGAAATTGTTTGTAAAATAATTTGTAAAAAATTTGTCACATGGGTTATAAATTATGGGTATATAAAGTAATTGTATATATGTGTTATAAATTCTTTGTAAGTAAGACCTATACTTATTTGTAAATCTGTATATAAAATTCTTGTGTATAAAATCCCTTTATAAAATTCTTGTAGATAAAATCCACTTGTAAAAATTGTATATAAAACTTATAAATAAAATTCTTGTAAATATTTGTAAAAACTTTCTTTCCTTTCTTTCTTATTAGAAATACCATAAAATTTGAGAATTTTAAAATCCATAAAATTTTGCAAAATTTCTTTGAGCAACTCTTTAAAAAGATTTTGTCTTTTAGTTTATTTTCTTTTCAAATGTTTTGTAAATATTCATTTGAGAGTACAAATGCACTTTTTAGAATAGTATTGACATTTAAACTAGTATAGAATAAAATTGAAGAATTGCGCTTGGTTAAGACCATAATCCACTTAATTTCAGAGGAACCTTGTAGGAACTGGAGTTGAGACTTTTCAGGTCCTAGTGACTTAATTCTTTGAGTCCACAAGACTATGTTCACATGTCATCTTGATTGGTCTAAGTAGAACACTTAACAACACACACATGGTTCTTTTGGACAGTGGCCTTAACTTGGACAAGCACTCTACACATAGATCCTCATGGACGAGGTGGTGAAGAGGCAGAATCCTTTAGCTTGGGATAACACACGGGTGTGTAACAACTAGTGGGAACATTTGTCTTCCTCTAGGGAGGATAGTGCATCTTAACCTGGTCTAGTGGTATTGAGTTCTAACGACTGGATGTTATGGGTTGCAATAATGTTCAAAAGAGCGATAGTCTACTGGTTCAAGAGGAAAAACTCCTTATGTGCATGTTGTACATTGTATATATGTTGTATATATTGCATAAAAAATGCAAAAACTCCAAAAAGGGGACATGCCTGATTCAAAAGTAAATATCTGACGGAGAGTATATAATTGAATAAGTAAAGCTTATGTCATTCATTGTCTCTTCTTAGGGAATCTTACAGCTGGAGACTTGGCTACACTGGTCAAGCTCCAAGGGATATGTGGCTACACTGGCCATGATCCATTCTCTTCTTTCCCCCTCTTCCTGAGATGGTTGCACTTGAACTTATAAGGGAATACCCCGCTCCTCGAGGAAGGAGTTGCTAGATCAGGGGACTAGAGTTACCTTGTTAAGGGAGGATGTTTCTTTGCCATTTCTAATGTGGGGAACTATATACCACTTACACAGTGCAAGTAAAGATCCATAGTCACAAGAGTTTGTATATGTAGGCTTGTCCTGACCTGACTGTTGAGGCGACCTGAATAGGAGTCTTATGGAACTTAGAGTGTGTTAGGTTTTAAGTCCATTTGCCAATAAGGTTCTGCCAAACTAATAATCCAAAGGTCTGACCGAGTCCGTAGTCCAATTTTATGAAGATAAGTTTAATAATCAATATTTTTGTAAGTTCTTTATTTGCTTTTCTTTATTTCTTTTCCACTTCTTTTTCAAATAAATGTTTGCTAGGGAACTAGTAAAGGTAAAGTTCGGGGAATGATGAATCCATGATTCACATCCTTTATTATTTATTTTAGCCAAATTCCCAATTCAAAATACATGTACATATATATATATATCAAATTCAATAAATTAGCATCGTTAGTGACTGTGTCAATATTGTATATTTAACATTCTTTTTAACTACAATAAAAGAATAAAGAAGAAAAGAAAAAGAAAAAAAACAAAATAAGTATGTATTTATGCAATAAATGCAGACTGATCCGTATCCTGAGAGAAGGTTAAATATTGACTCGATCGACAAGGAATAAAGTAGGAAGAGTTAGGGTCCCTATTCACTGTGTGTGTATATATATATATATATATTCATCACTACTCATCTTGTTTATATCCTTCACCTATTTTCTAAATAAAATAATCTCATAATAATTAATTTTGTTGATAAAATTTGTAAATAAAATTGTAATGTAAATGATAAAAATAATTACAAAAATTAGATTGTGTACAATTGTACAATACCTATATTTGTATTATGTACTTATCTATTTTGTAAATAAATGGTATATATTGTATTTTTAAACATTTGGATATACTCCTAATAAATAAATAAAACTAAAAAATTAATAAAACAAAAAAAAAACAAAAAAAATCAATTCCTTATTGTATAAAAAGACCAATAATGTATATATTATACATAAAATTAATTTATTAACACGTGTAATTAATTTATACAAATCCAATAAAAAAGTTTTCATACTCTTTACATTATTTTGTAAATAAATAAAATATAAATATAATGTATTTTTTAATAATAATTAAATAAAAATACATGTATATAATATAAAGGTATATTATACCTATACATAATAGTATATACATTATATACCGTAATATACTTATTATGAAAATTTACTAGAATCCACAAAATAATAGCTTGTAAAATAACTAACATTTTTCATTTTATTTACTTTTTATATCATATTATACAATGTATTTTAAAATATGTTGCTATTTTTAATTAATTATGCTTTTATTTTGTAAACTCCAATTTCCTGATTGGTCATGCAGGTTTGTTGATTCGGGTCAACCTCTCCCTTCCCAGGTCCGGACCCGGGCAAGCTTTATCAGACCCATATTCGTCCAATTCTTGTGTTTGAATGTGACCACCATTCACCTTGGATTGTAGACTGTTTTCTTCCTTACAGATACGTAATCCTCGCAGATCCCTAGGCAGGTCCAGACCCCCTTAGGGTTACGTGTTGTATATCGATTTTTGCATAAACCTAGCGTGCATATAAATCACCTTCTTCCTCCTATGTCGTGGCACACCTCGTTCTGCATGCATCCTTTCCTCCAGCAATGCTTGTAGGATAGTGACAGGGTCCTCCTATGCCTTCTCGGAGTTCGGATTGGTGTCGAGTGGAGTGTAGCTCACTTCGTGGCCGGACATCGCCACCTCGTCAACCTTCTGCAGTCAGGTTGAGGCCACGACATCACCTTCACCTCCGGCATTCTTAAACGATCGTTCATGCACTCTCAGGTACCTTCATCATCTCCATTTCCCCATTTCACATCAATTTTGTTCATCATCAACATCACATGGCACAACTACTCCGACCTGAGTGTTTCGAGATCCACCCAACCATTTACCAACGTCGATTCGATCCCCACATCACCACTCATCTTCCAGCATACCCTAATCACTCAAAATATTGCTCATCGGAGTGAGATTAGGCTCAGATGTCCCTCCTACGCACATACTGGAAGTCGAATACTATCTCCCCTTCGCTTCTTCTTTTTTCATCTGCAAATAACCCCTGCCGAAGTTTCTCCCTTGAGCATAGGACATCTCTGCTGGTAAAGGTACACAAGAGGAGTCGAATCGTGCCCCAGCTGACACAATGGAGCACCTTTAGGTGTTGCACCCCATCTTCCACATCTAGCCATTCTTCACTCCATCGGAGTACTCTAGTCGATGCGAAACACCTTCAGCTTGGTGTTGAGCCTCTCAGCGAGCCGATCTGATCTTTGGAACACCAAACACACTTGATCAAAGCTCCTCCTGCACCACCTTCTTCCAGTTCATCCAGAGCCACTTAGCACCGTCGGATCAAGAATCCCACCTCTAGATTGGATCGTAATCATCTATTCACGATGCCACATGGGACGTTGGATCTTTTTCAGCAGCATCTGACATGCATGTCTCATCTTCCATCTGAGATGTCAGACCTGGTCCCCAACAGTTCATCAGGATTGTACACATGCACCACGATCCCCAACCGTCGGATCTATCGTAGCTTCTCATCAAGGCCGTACGTCAAAGAGTTGCCACACATGTACCATGTGTCCAACAAGGGTATATTGCACTTTTTACCTTGTCATCTCCCTTATTTTGCTTTAATATAATAAATGTAATATATATTTGTAAATATTTGCCCTAGGTTTTGTTATTAGCATTTATACCCCTGTGAACACTAAATTGCATTCTTGCACGTGTAGTTTTCTGTGATATTTGCATATTTGGCCCCGTATATATCTTGCGTGTTATTATAAGGCCTTTGGGATAAAATATTTGCATTTAGGTCCTTTGCTTCCTATTTTAATTCTATGCTCTTTTATTAATTGCAACAAATAGCATATTAACTCCAAAAATTGCATAAAAACTAAGATAAGTACATGCCAATGAGTTCTCTTTGTAGTTATTTTTATTTTAGTTTTTCTTATATTTAATATTATTAAAAATTCAAAAACAACCCAAAAATTCCTCGTTTGCCTTATAAAATCCATAAAAAACGAAAAATACCATAAATTCTAAAAAAATAGAGTAGCATTTTTTTGATCTATTTGATTTTCTTTCTAGGTTTCATTTCATTTGCTTTTATAAAACCCGAAAAATTTGCAAAACCCTAAAAACAACATAAAAATTATATAAAATCATAGAAAAATCCAAAAATTGTGTTTGGTCTTTATTTGTAGATATTTTCACATAGTTTTAATAAAATTAACATCCATGATTGAAGCCCTTTTGATATTTTTATTTTGCAAAATACTCCTGGATATTCATTGTTTCCATTTTCCCTAATTTTTTATTTATTTGAAAACGAATAAAAACATGAAAATCTTTGAAAAAATATCAAAAATAGAATAAAACCTATTTAACATAAAAATATTTTTATTTGGGATTTTTGAGTATTTTTACTATATTTGAAAAACACAAAAAGAGTGTTAGTTTCTCTTTTTATTCTCTATCTTCGGTTGCCTTATTTTCAAAAATTAAAAATTTACAAAATAAAAACAACTAAAAGTAATAAAAATCCTTTGAATCTTTGTGACTTGATTACCTAGGTTTAATTGTGCTCCTTGTGTTCGACCCTGGTCGCTATCCCAGGTTAATAAAAGTAGCTTAGACCATTGTTTTTACGTGTTTGATTTATTTCTAGTTAAATAATTTTCTTGATTCAGACTCAGTTATCTTGGATGGCAACGATAGCTTAATTAACCAACTTAACCCTAGTTATCCGTACATTCAACACTCACCGACATTTTGTCCAACTCATGGAGAGTGTGATGCGTTTCGTTGAGCTCACTGAGAATCTAAAGTGTTACAGCTCAAGCTCAACATTCGTAGGTGGTGGATTTATGCAGAAATGATATAAATCATGAAATTGGATAGTTATCCACATTTCCAGTCACTATACATGGATAGTATGATCTCCCCGATATTATCTCCAAGTATCTGCTTTTGTTTATCATGAGTCCTAGTTAGATCAGGACTCGTACTTATTGATGTCAATATTATGGTAATAATAGTTATTGTTGCATAAGGGTAATTTTGAGAATACGATTCACAAATATACCACAATAATTAATGTGAATGGTGATTCACAATAATTAATATTTATACGGATGTTATTCATATAAATATTTATGTAAATATGATTTACATAATATTCCCAATGCATGAAATTGTGTGAATTTGATTCACATTAATTTTGTAGATGTAAATTGAATTTACATTTAATTTTCGGCTCATGAATATGATTTATTAGATTTGAGGATTAATTCTATAATTTCTCCAATTTTTAGAATGGGATCATCAAGTTAATTAATTTATAAATAAAAACGAAACAACCTTAACAAATTTTATTTAAGCTAAGCTGTTGCTTATTTATTGTTAATTATTAAAAATTAATTGGATATAAAAATGAGATAATCTTTAGATTTTAATTTTTTCCATTTTTGATAATGAGATTATCAAGTTAATAAATTAATAGATAAAAGGTAACAACCTTAACTAATTTTAGTTAAGCTAAGTTGTGAATTATTTATTATTAATTAGTTAAAATCAATTAAAAATAAAAAGAAGATAATCCTTATTGCATCATAGCATGCTCTAAGCCCTTGATTTAAAATCCAAGGGACTACAACACACATGTAGGACATGTGCTGTAAGAATAAAAGGAGGGCAAAGTCTTTTCTTTTACAACAAAATTTTGGAGAGCAATAGTCCTTAGAAATTCACTGCCCCTTGAGATATAGGTGTCTTGAGAGTATCCATCTCTCATACTCCTCTTGGCTCTGGTCGACATTTGAGTTCGTGGGAAGCAATGCGATTCATCTCTATACCCATGAGAGAGACTTATGCAGATTGGACTTGATTCGAGAGGTCTCTTAATTTAGAGACTTACGATTTAAGAGGTAACCCTAATATATTTTTTGATATTTTTTATTAATATCAAAAATTACTTTGGAAATTGTTTACCTAGACTTTATGATTTCTGAATAAAAAATTGGTGTGCTATATTTTCTATTTCATACGATGAACTAACGTCGTTCTAGCAAAAAGTTTACTAGTTATTCTGCATTTCCGTGATGCATAGTAAATAAAATTTTTATTTAATTCCTTCAATTGGTTTCAGATCCATAAGTTTTGGAGATTTGGATTTCATCATAAATAATAGGCTAAATTATCCTGTTTATCAGGAATATTGTCTTGCGATAGTTTTAACTATTCGGATCATTCGATAAACTTTGGAGTTGATAATATTCTCCCCTATTTTTTTGTGTTTTTGGGATATATATGATGTCTAGAAATTTTAAACTCATACCCAAAAGATATGCTAATTATTGGTGACATTTGGGAGAAGATTCAAATGTTAAAAACGATCACAGACTTCGATTCGATCAAAGATTATAGTATTAAAATTATGAATTTTTATATATACTATTGGTTCATATAACCTGATGAAATACTGACTAGTAAGTCATAAATCAATTCCACAAATCAGTGCAAAAAAATTTCATGCAATTCCGACCGTGCGACCTTGAGAAATTAGATTTCTCCATAGGTGAAGTTGGAGGGGGGACTCGATTAACTTATTGACCTATTTCTCATATTTTGGGACTCAAAATTGATGGAAATATATTTGATATATTGACATCATGAGTTAGACATAAATTTTGGAAATATTTGAGGTCACAAAAAAATTTAAATCCTATTTATATAATGTCTTTTAATTTGAAGTGTGGTGATCGCAACATGCAGATTAGAATCTTAAATAATTGTTTATTTTTGAATATATGCAATAAATTAGAAAGTCTTTTTTATTCCATTTTTCTCTTATATATGCACTTGAATACTTATAATGCAATCAAAAATTGTGTATTGTCTAGATTGTTGCTAGACTTTCTTTGCAATTGAAATTATTTTAGATCAAAAAGTGTCTAGATTGTTGCACTGGATCTTTTGGAAAACTTAAAAAGGTTTAAAAATTCCTAAAATATATGAGATTTACTATATAGTATCATACAAGGTCGAAAGATCTATAAAGACTCCTTAATATAATATATACCGATTGTGTTGTTTTGAATTGATTCAGAGAAGGTGTCTAGGCCCTCAAAATGCTAATGGGTTACATAATTTGTACCTTGCATCGCATTTGCAATGGAAGCGCTCCCTGTTAGCATTGTCCGTCTGACTGGCTGGACCCGTTTCAATGAAAGGTAGAATGAGGAGTGATAAATCCTCGTTTCATCGTCTTTATTATATCATTTTGGCCATGAAAACTATAGTAAATGTGTGTAAATAAACTTGATTCATGCATTTTATCATGGGATAATTACACCCATAACCCTGAGTAATTCCTCAATCTCAATCATAACCCTGTATAATAGCGAATTACACGAGAAACCTTGAGTACTCACTCCGTCTCACACTCATGACCCTCCGTTAGTTTTCTCCTTAACCCAACCATGCTATTGGGTTAATCTAACTCTGAGCAAATCCAACGGCTGCTAAATTTTCAAAAAATAAAAAAATAAAAAAGCCTTCCTCCTTGATCCCCTCCCCTTCTTCCTCCTCCATCCCTCTCCTGCAGCCACCCACTCTGCCCCTCCGTCGCCCGCAACCACAATCTCCTCCCCTGCTCTCCGGCCGCGGGCACCCCCACCCACCCCCTGAGCACCCCCTCCCCATCCGCCCTACACGCGCCTGAAGCCCCCTCCTGGAAGTGGCACCGTGGGTGAGCCATAGGAGTACCTGGAAGCGGCACCGTGAGCGGAGGACGAAAAGGAGAAGATCGCCTCGCTCCTCTCGCAGCTCCGTCTGAACACGTCTGGAGCTATGTGCTAAGATGGTGTACTTAATATTTTGATATCATGTCTCCTAATTTTAATTTGATTAATTGACTTTTCAGATCTGCTATTTCTTTTATAAAAACATAGCCTGTGGTCTGACATTATTCTACTTCGAGGCATACACTGGCTTCTCTGGTCAATCTGTTTATGATGATTGGTATATGATATTATTTAATGTCATCCTCACCTCTTTACCAGTTATATCACTTGGAGTTTTTGAGGTCTAGTGGAGGCGTGCATTCTGGCGGTGGCATGGGGAGCCTAAGCAGCGGACGTCGCCGCTGCGGATCTCTGCAGTGCCCGATGGCTCCTGATCATCAATGGAGGCAATGCTGCATCTGGTGAGAGATTCCTCTGTTTCGGGTGAGAGGAGATGGTGCGAGGCTTGCAGAGGAGGTTGCGACGACGAGGAGGGTCCTGTAGAGGTCGACGACAACGGTGGAGGAGGGCCATGGAGCTTGCAGGCAATTCCGGTATCTTTGGAGGCTTGCAGAACATCGATGGCACGATTTGTAAATAAGAGTGACTGTTAAGGATAATTTTGTCCTTTTTTAACAGAAATCGTCATATATAACGGGCACATCAAACGGACCATAACACAGGGTCATGTTATGTAAGAGTTAAGCAATACTCAGGGTTTTTCGTGTAATTCGCTATTATACAGGGTTATGATTGAGATTGAGGAATTACTCAGGGTTATGGGTGTAATTATCCCTTTTATCATTCATGCATCATTATGTAAATAGTATATAAAATACGATTTTTAAAGACAAATTATATAATAAAGAAAATACAAAATAATAAAATATTGAAAATATTTTATGACCCAAAATCCTGAGACCTAGGCATCTCGATGACTAGGTCGACCAGGAATAAAGTAGGGGGAGATAAGGACCAAAATACAATAAAAATCCCTTTTATTTAATTCATTTTTTATTCATTTTGGGACCTATTTTTAGTTCCACTTTTTACACTTAAAATGAAGAAACTTTAAATATGAAAGTTGTAGATAATTAAATATAGAAAATACAAAATTGATTTCATACAAAAATAATGCACACATAAAAAGTTCTAAACTGAATAAGATTCCAAAATCTCAACTTCCCAGACCCATATCCCTCAAATAAAAACTCAAAATATATCAAAATTACTTTTAATTGTATATAATTGTTAATAAGATATTTAATGAAGGTGGTATCATATTTTTGGAGTTACGGTTTGAAAAGTTAGGTTTTGGACCCTTATTGTATACTTGTACCAATTAAAATATTCATTTTATTTATTATTTATTATTTTATTAATTTTATAAATATTATTTATAATATGTGTGGATATTAAAACATGAATAAAAACATAAAGAAAGCCTTAAAATAAATACTTGTATAAAAGACATAGGAAAAATACCTATACCTATATAGATAATACAACTACTTATTTAATTGAATATAAGACATCATAAATATAAAATAAAAATATATTTAAGTCTATAAAATAAGTTATAAATATATAAAATAATAAATCTAATTAATAAATTAAAAATACAAAGTAAAAATAAAATACATAGAAACATAAACGAATATACCTGTATATAGCCCCCAAAAGGTAACTTACAATTCTAAATTCGAAAAATAAATAAATATCATAATAAAATACTTTATAATACAATAAACATTTTTCATTTTATAACCTAAAATTAATAAAATATTTTATAATTTTTAAATGAATTTCAAAATCTTCTTCTGCAGTTTTTTCTCGGTTGGTCCATGTGGACCAACCCGGGGGTGCGGAGAGTTGACTGCAGGTCAACTCTCTGACCCGCCCTACACCTGTGCTAGAACCTCGTTTTTGTTGATCTTCTCGATTTTTTTGAGGCTTAATCTTTCACCCTTTCATGATGCTCCCTTCTTGACTTTTCATCACCATTTATCAAGGATACATGCCCTAGTGATTCCTTGGGCTTTGGATCGTCGAATCGAGCTGGATCCTTCGTTCTTCGTGCCACCTTGACCTCTTGTACAAAACAACACTTGACCTTCCTTAACTCTTTGAACCCCTTTTGCCCTAGCCGCCAGCTCCTCTGAGTTAGTTTTGGAATCACGCGGGTGACAGGCGCGTCCCCAGCTACTCGGAGCGAGCTCCGGTGAAGTTTTTGGTGGTCTCCACCATCTCTGGCAGTCTCCATAGCTGCGAGGTTCTACTCCCATGGCTCCAGCAAAGTGAGGTCTCTTTCCTAATTTTTCTTGCATTTTTAGTGTCACCGTATCCAGAGTAATCATTCCCCGTATTTTATTTAGCATTTTAACCGTTCGTTCTCCTAAGCCGCCTCTCACTGGAGCTTGCTCCGGTGAGCTTCCATCTGTGTCGTCCTCCACCCTTTTGTGCATGCTAGAGGGTCACGACAACTTGCCCGCGACCCTCTTAACTTCTCTTGCAGGTACCTGGAGCATAACGCACGCCTGGAGGTGATTTTGGACATCACCAGAACGTCTTGTAGCTCCTCCTCAACCTCAACATCGTGGGAGAACTCCGATGAGCACTGACCCTTTTTAATGCCACCAAGACCTATAAGACCACCATAGGAGACCACCGCAGGAGTCCAACCAACCATTTTGGAGCTTCCTAGGTCACTGGAGGAGAGCATATAGCCGAGCCAAAACTCATCGGGGATCCTTTCTTCGTGAGTTCATTCAAGTCACTCCGCAGCCGTTGATCTGGCCATATTATTCCGGACATACAATAGCCGTCGGATCTTGCATAGACCTACATTGTTCGATCATCGAAGCTGAGCTAATAGTAGACGTTTGAACTGAAACATCATCATCACATCTAGGCGTGCCATGTGAATTACTGAAGGCACAACAATCATTGGATTCGTACCCTGTATGGGTATTTTGCATTTATTACCCCATGGTTTTTGTATTTATTTAATAGTATATAAACTTTCATCTGTCGCATATTATATTTTGTAATATTTGTAAGAAGGACCCCACATTTACCTTATTTACAGTTTAGTCATGTGCTTAGTCAGTCGACCAACCATGGTGGTTTTACAACTATACCCTCGTGGGTTTGGTTATTTTGCACGTGGTTAAATACTTTGAATATTAAGTGTAGACATTTTGGTAAATTTGCAAGTTGACCCCTGAGGTTTTTGATAATTACACTTATGCCCCCCGTTAGTGGTTCATTTGTTTCTACGTGAAAGCTGTGACGTTGTTGCAAGGATACTCTCGGGGCTTTGTGTATTTATAATTGGTCCTATAACTTTTTGAGCACGTTATATCTTTTCGTGTAATTTACACTTTGGTCCATGCATTTTCTGCTATCTACAAATATGCCCTCGCTAGTATTGTAGTTTCTCTTCGTTTCTAGTATTTATTTCATGTATCTGTAAACCTCTAAAAATCCAAAAAATAGACTTATTCTCCTGTTGCATCATTCTTTCACATCATATTTTAAATTTGCAATTTTGAAGCATTTCATTATTCATAAAATCAAAACTTGTATTTTTATCCCTGTTTGCATTAGAAAATGCATAAAAATTATAAAACCTTTTTAAAAAATTATAAAAAAATATATTTCTATTTATTTAAGTATTTTATAACTTCAGAACAAAAATCACTAAAAAATACAAAAGAAAACTCATAAAAATTGAAAAACCCTAAAACCTTTATAAAGATATAAAAAACCTTAAAAAAATAAAAAATTATAGTTTCTATTTCAGAATTTTACTTTTATTATTATCATTATTGTAAAATTAATTTGGAGAATTTTTAACTCGATTTACTATTTTTCATCTCCATTTCAATTTCGGGTAATTATTTTATTCCCTATTTTAAGGTGTTTTGGACTTTAAAAATATATAAAAATTATAAAATTATATAAAAATCATAAAAACAGTAAAAAATTATATAAAACACAACATTTTTTATTTCTTGTATTTTGTACATTTTTACCTACTTTTATCTCTCTCTTACCTCTCTTGTATATATATCTTATATATAGCTATACATATATTAAAAGAAAAAGAAAATATAAAAATATAAAATATAAAAATAAAATATAAAATAAGAAAATTAAAAATCAAAATAGAAAAATATAAAAATAAAAAATTAAATAAAGAAATATAAAGTCAAAAACCCACAAAACAACACTTATAGACAATACATCACATTCATTTTTTAGAATTCACTGCCCCGTTCTACCTGCTTGTTCCCTGTGTTCGACGCTCTAAACATACTTGCGCCTATACACATCTTTGTTGTAGAGTTATAATAAATTTTAACTCCACATATTGCTTTTCATTATTTGATCATTGTTGTGGGTTAATTATTGTTTGAATCAGGGTTTCGTGTGAGGTCAACTCAAAGACTTTTGATTTGCCTTGTGAATTAAAACGACCTCCACAAAATCCGGTTCAACAAATGGTGTCGTTGCTGGGTAGCAACAACGTTTAGATTGTATTTTATTGTTGATTGTGATTATTTGTCTATTTTTTAGCTTTATTCATCTGATATTATTACTTAACTTGTCTAATCGCCCTTTCTTGTTAACTTCATGGGAGATACCATGGATCTAGGGTGGCACTCTACCGAAGGCACCTGTACACCCACATGAAGGCGGTAGGAGATTTTTGACCTAGTTTCAAAGGAAGTTTGGAGGACTTGAGAAGACAATCACATTTTGAGCATCTTATTTTGTAGCATTTATTTGTGTAATTTAAGGGAGAGAGAGAGACCACTATTATTTGTAATAATACAAGTACTCCGAACTTTGTACTCTCGGGCCCAATTTCCAAGTGTTTGTTTACTTGGGAGTCTCGTCGGTTTTTCATGCTTTTCATCACCCTTTTTATTTTTTTTCTCGGATTTGTTTTCCTTATTTTGTGTGATTGAACCCTTAGATTTAGGAGATGTTGGTCGATAGCATTAGGTCCAAACACTTAATGTATTTGCATGTGCCAATAGTGACGTTTGGACTTAGTCAAATCTAAATTGCTTCTCACTTAGTCTCGGAACCCCCATGCTACGAGAGTTCTCCATACAACGCTTGCAGGACCCATTGTTGTGGGCACCAAGGAGACTCCAAGACCAAAAACTTTAGTTCCATTCTAAGTCATTAGCATCGATTCTTCACGATAGTGACAATGTCTGAACTTAGGGTTATTTCATCGACCTACATTTGCATATAGTGTAGGTTTCAATTATGCTGAGCATCCTTGCATGTAGAGTGCTGTAGGCAAGGTGAGCATTTACGCTTTAGCATTCATCATCATGTTTGCCACTTGCATTACTTTTCCACCTCTCTACCTCTGATTTTGCCAACCTAGGTGCTAATAAAAATTGATTCCTCATTAGGAGCATGCATTTCTCATTAAAAATCCAAAGAAATGATAATCAAATAAAATTGGGATTGCTAAATTACTTGACCATAAAATCAACCAAAAAGAAAAATCTTTTCTTGGGGTGACTAATATCCTCATTGTCTTCACTTTTACTTGCTCGCGCACACACTAAGGATTAGTGTCAAAATCCCATTCAGCCCCTAAGTGTTTGCGCAACATTTTGACTTCTCACCTAACTCTAAAACATACAAGATAAAAATACCGCTCTTTTACGATCTCTATCGAGTTGAGTAAGTGAATTGAGTGTTTGTTTTTGTGTGAGTTTGTTTGTGCTTGTTTGTGTGTATTCCAGATCGCTCCTGCGCATTTGCGCCTTTTTCTCATCTATTTTGTCTTGACCATCGTGCTCTCCCAATCATTTTCTCTTGATTCAAGATGGCCGACAGGAGCTGTTTTTATCCGGATTTTGTGGATCCCTCATTCACTCCAACCGGTCCACCTCCATTTTTCCCGGAGGACTTTGCTCTTGACTTTTTTACATATTATCCCCGTGCACAGATCCAGACCTTGGATTGTTATCCACCTCCATCCACATCCACCCAAGACTGATATGTTGGAGTCACCTTTCATGTTTTCCATGATTAAGACCTTGAACCAATTGATGGAGCAAATGAATTTGAGGATTGATGATCTTACTAGTTTAAATAAGAACCAGAATGTCGCTCCACTATTTGAGGATATGGATTCATTTGAGGATTTTCACGAGAGCTTGCAATCGTCCAAACTATAAAAAAATGAGAAAGTTTTTAAAATCCAAAAAGATTTCGGGAGACATATGGTTGAGTCAAACTTTGAGGAGAGGGACCATCTGCCAGATCATTTGACCACACATACACTCGCATCTAGTCCCACCCCTGACCTTGAGGATGCCATTGTACAAACTGCTCTTGGTATTCCTTGTGAATATGCTGATTCTGACTTCCTCCCTTGTATGGATGAGGTCCAAAAATTAAAAAAATTACTAACTGAACCCGAAGTGGTGGCCACAATTAATGAGATCATTCAAGCCCCACTTTAGCAGGCTATAACCCATTTATATGCTCCCCTTCCCAATAAGAGAAAGTGGAGGACCAGATCTGAGCATCATATCTTGATCGTGGCCACTGCCCAAGCCATCACACAACATCCCATTCCAAGGAAAAGGAACGCTGCCACACCTTTCATTAGCCACACCATCTCTGACCATATTGTTGGAACTGCGAGCGCACGACGAGCCATTATGAAATAAATGTTATTGCAAATATCATTCCCTGATCTGAAATGAAGAATAATTAATTTGCATAATAGGTCCCTTAGTACAATTAGGGTTATGTACCATGGGCATCTTAATGATCATGCAGCTGTTGATTCAACTGATGAATCATAGAGGCTGGTGCTTGGATGAATATCTAAAGATTTAGATTGAGGATTCATCAAGCACCGTCAAATGATTGTTAAGAGATGATCTCCAGCCTGAGTAGGAGATGGCAATCCTTATCTCAGAAGGCTGATATCTGACCGACCTCTTGATGCAGGTCCTCTGCATAGGAATCGATATTCAGAGGTGTCAGATTAGTTAGGTCAAAGAGTTGACTTAACGAGATGAGATAACCAAAGTCCTATATCGTATGCTGTCATGATATAGGCACACATCCTCTGACCGGAGACAGATGTGTTACTATATGTCTAAGTATATACATTTGGCAGACCAATAGGTTGATGACCTAACCAAGGTCTATACACCGGCGCGCTGGTGTGCATATAAGGACATATGAGTAATACGATCTCTCAAAGGGATCATACATATTCAGTTACTGAACGGGAAGGCATGAGCACACTCATGAGATATTGGGAAGAATCAAATTCCATGCGCATGGTCGTCTCGCTTTAGAAGCTTGACTGAATTTGTAGGTTTGATATATGCTTTTGGAAAGTATATGATCAAGACCTAGGTATGATATACGCTTTTGGAAAGTATATGATTGATACCAACTCCCAATGATCGAATGAGAAACTTACTGATAAAACCATGAAGTAGACAGTATAAAGTTGATCCAATACTTCAGCTTTAATCTGAGTCTTTCAGTATGCAGGATGTATAGGTATTGGGAATACCTGAGGGTGATGTGATCATAAACGATTGCATAACCATGACGCTTCCATTCTTAGGGAGTGATGAAACGGGTCTGGATTTTAGTGACTCCACTCAGTAGAGTAGTGATCTGATCTTGGTCCAAGTGTTGGACATTGATCTGAGTGTGATTCAGATACAATGAGAAGATTAGATTTGCGGTCTTGATTTAATCAAGCATCTATGGGAGGCCCACGATCTGGATTTGAGATACGATCTCAATATCCATGTCACTATACGTGGAACAATACAATCGCCCTGTCCTTATATCCAAGTATCTGCGGAGAGATTGCATTATTCTTGAAGTGTTCAAGAATAATTCCATAAGATCTAAGCAATGAAGAAATGATGATTAAATGTGATTTAATCATCTTGATGTGTGAAGAAATTATCCAATATAATTAAATGTAATTTAATTAATGTTGATAAGAATAATGTGGATAGAAATATCCAATTATTCATAATATATTATAAATATGATTTATAATGTATTAGAGAGAGCCAATTATAATTTATATGTGTTGATTAATTATTATGTGTATTGGATACACATTGTGTAATTAATTGACATTGTAAATTATATGTTGTTTTGGATTGTGAATATGATTCACAATTTTTCCATGGTAAGATTGCAATATTTTCAAATATAATTGTGAATTATTTTTGAAGAATAAAATCCAACAAAATTTGTTGCAAATAAATAAAGAGAGAATTTCCCTGGAGATATGCAATCTCATGAATTATCATGAGATTGCCCTCCATTAGGAAAGGGGTGGGCGGTACCCATGTCCTATTTGGAATGGGTGGACGTCCACCATGTTATACATGGAATTGTAATCTCCATGTATGTATTCTCTCCTTATTTATTGGTTTGATTTAGGACTTATTAATATTTGATTTTGTCAAATATATTTTAATCCAAATTTGTTGGTTTTACCAACAACAATCTTAACCATTGGATTGACATAAATCAATCTAATCCATTGATTTTATATGTCCCATGGATTGAGATCCATGGATCCCAAAACCCTATAAATAGAGAGGCATACCATGCTCTCTATTTACACATGTAATTTTGGAGCTCTCTCTCTTCCCTTCTTCTCCATACACGCCAACTCTTTCTCCCTTTACTTGGTGGCCTTCCACCAAACCCTAGAGGAGAGAATCGTCGACGCTCTTGCCACCACGCCGCCGCTTCGACGTTCTTCGGTTCTCCGTCTTCTTGGAGTGCTGCACTCACGAAGGAGACGTTCGATCTCATGCGACGAGATCAGGAGCACCCACGCTTGAATCATCTTCTTGGATTGCGAGGACAACGCGGTTCATCCCCGCGCTCGCAAGCGGTCTCGCCGACGATCGGACTTGAGATAGGAGGTCTCTTCCTTTAGAGACTTGATCAACCATGCTTCAATAGGTATTGCATTGTACTTGTTGTGGTTATAGATGAAACGATTCATAGTGTTCTTGAACATATGGTTTCATCATATGAAATTTTTTTAAATTCTGATGCACCGAACAACTAGTACGACTAGTCGTTCTTCGTCGTATCTGATACGACGCTCATGCTTCCATGATATTCTTGAGGATAATTCCATTTTCTTCAAGTGGTATCAGAGCCAGGTTGACTGTTTTTGAATATGATTCGAAAACAGATGACAACTTGGGTTCGTTAAGGTCGCGGAAGTTTTTTATCGCATGTGTTTTCGCAGATCTGTTTAGTAAATAATTTCGTCCATGTTTGTTTAAGCACGAATTACTTACTTGGATTTTGTTCCCCATTAAATAAGAAAAACATAGGATTTGAGTTTGCGTAAATCGGATTTCGTATGCTCTAGATAGGGTTGTTTTAATGAACATGTATGCACTGTTGCGGGAACAGTAGATTTTAACATGATTAAAGAGTTAATTAATGTTATCATCTGCCTCGAAATGCGTGAAACATCACTTGACTTATCTCCTAAACCAATTTAGTAATCTTTGAAAATTGAGTTTGTCTAATTTGGATTTAAATTGATTGAGATATGTTAATTTTAGTGAGTAGGGGTCACTACTGAAATTAAAGTCCTAATCTAAAACCAAGTGATTGTAAATTAGTGAAATTAATTGTTAATTTCGTGAAATAATCATGAAAAATATTTGTGAAATATTTTAAGATGATTATTTACATAATTGACTTGGCCTCAACTAATTAATTGATTAGATTTGATCAAAATCTTAATAGGAAACACAATCATCATGCTTGAATAGTGATTGTCATTTAATCAATTAGTGAAATTAAATTGTTTAATTTCCTAGAATAATTGTGCATAAATATTTGTGAAATATTTGATAATAATTATTCCCTTAAATGACATTGTCTTAACCAATAATTGATTATATGTGATCTAGATCACTAATTGATTACATGATCTACATGATCAACATTCCAACAAACATGTTGCTTGAATAGGATTTGGGATTTGTTTAGCAAATCTCATTATAATGTTAATCAAAAATTGTTTTGATTATTATTATATGGTATAATTTCGGTTGAAGAACCGATGACCATCTCAAGTACAAAGTGATTTATTTTGCATTATCCTTTCCCGAGGTTGATATGGTGACTAGTCGGAGAGCATTGGGGTTGCGGGTTGCAACGTATGTGGTCCGTCCCACTCTCGTCGGTACTGGCCATGACAACGGGTAAGGTTAGTATAATGCTTAAGAAATCATGATGTATTTCTAATTATTAAAATTCGAAAAAATACGTATTTGAGATAATACCATAATTCAAGTAACAATAAAATGTTTGTTGGATATTAATTGGATCATTAATTTAATATGATTAGATTGATTGGAATCCAATTAAAATTAAAACACTCTATTATGAATAGAGATGTTATTTCCCTTGGAAGAATTAATCATAATGAATATGATTCATAGTGATTAATTAGAATTTGAATATGATATGGAGGATCACATAAGTGACATCCATGGTCTCCCGTCAAGGCGAAGGGTTCCGTCACCAGGGATTGTATGTAGGAGACGCCTGTCCGAAGTGACAGCTCCTATATGCAAGCGCATCTAGATTGGGCTCTTTGCTTCTTGAAAGATTAAGGCCGTATACGTAGTGACCCTAATATCGGATCCTCAAATTATTGGAGCGATATTGGATTGCGTATAGCGAGTACTATTCCTGTTGACGGCTGGTTCAATTAACGACGGGTCAACATCACCTTAGGGGTGGTGGGCCCGGGTGTTAAAGACCGAATTAGGAAATGCAAGTTGGACTTTCTAGGCGGAATGCGTTCCCGCTTCTTTTTATCCGAATTGCAGATTTTCATATTATTGGAATGTAACAAAGATAAGGAAGGAGATCCCAGATCTTGTTGAGATATAATGGTAAGTATATCTCTTACATTGAAAGTGACTAAGGGAATGAACTTTCAGTGTTGACAAGCAAGACAACTTTGATATAAAAAAAAAATCCTAAATCAAAGTAAAATATATATATATATATTTATTTATATATTTATGCAAATTTCTTATTTCAGATAATCCTCATTAAAACCCACTCAATGATATACTCAATAATAACCACTAGAATATCATGGATTGGACTCATGATCCAGATATTGTACTTACAGTTGGACACATAATGTATGTGATTGCAATGTGCAAGTTTCCTCATACTAATGAGGAATGACAATTAAATAGATAATAGGACTACAACCCTAGGGTTTGTATGTCTCTATAGTCTTGATCTCTCATCGAATGTACTTTGGAAGTGACATGTCGATTATGATCGTAATTATCATATAATCCTTACAAATACTTAAGAAGATATTGTGGCATACATATGTGCTCTTGACATTTATCATGAATAACATGGTTCACTGCATCATGCAGAATGGTGGCTCTATAAGAGATGATGTATTCAAAATATTTGAATACCTACCTGAACCAATGTTTCAAGAGTTTAGATCGATGAAGATACGATGAGTGTCATCATTCTACTGTATATACTCTAGTCAGTCATGAAGCTTCATAATATTCATATTGTATGAATTTAATGAAGCATGTATAAATGTTGAAATACTCTTACTTTGAATTCTTTTGAATTTAAAATAAGAGATCCTCTGTTCTGAGCAATGGTTGCTTATAGATAAAGGGAGCGCAGTGGAAGCATGGGTTGGACCCAAGAAAAAAGGAAAGTCAAAGAGTTGACTGGACTTCTGTGACTTCCATATGACATCCAAAGAGTTGGATGAATCCCGATACTACAATAAGTTGATGTGTTGATAGTATGACTATCAAGTGTCTAGAATCCTTAGAGAAGGACTCAGATAGAGCATCAGAATAATCTACATAAATCATTGATAATGACTTGCTTATTGAATAAGATAGAGTCTAATAATTGTATCTCAATCTTCTAACAACACTTGCAATGGGTTGCATATGTTTTAGAAGATTGGAAAATTTGATCTTAAGGTTTATAGTTATCCACATGGATATTGATGCAATTGTTGCAACAATCTCTATTGGATTGATAGACTTGTTAATTTCAGTGGGAGAGCCCTTTGTCTTAGAGAATGTCTCTATGACCTAGATATAAGACTACGCTCATTGTTTGTTTCTAAATATTTGAAATAAACATGAATTCTGAGATAGAACTATCATAAAGAGTTATGATGGATATATATTTCAGATAGTAATCTAACGTCTAGTGGACTCCACAAAATTAGAAAATTAAAGAATGGTTCATTAAGATTTCTAATATTGAAAATTAAAACTTTATAAGATCAATTGGAGGATGAAGATCATTTGACAATGATCTGGCATCAAGTTTTAGACATATGTCTGTTGATGAGATCAATGGACTGGTGAGAGATGAAACTTTAGATTGTCTAAAGGTTCAAATCCTACATACTTGTGAATATTGTATTCAAAAGTAAAAAATGTCCAATACACCCTTCCAGAGAAAGGCGTAAGATGTCAAGGTATTCAGGATCTCATACATATTGATGTATGCAGGTCATCTATATCATAGTAAACATTATGGATATGTGATATCTCTTGATGATTATGTATGATATGAGATTTCTTCTCTTCATCAAAGAAACTTTTGAAATGTTCAAAGATTTCATTAATTTTTGGTTTAGAACCAAAGTTTGAAGGAAGATACAATGAATTTGATCTAATCTAGGTAGCAAGTACCTGCTACATAAATTCAAAGAATACCTTATAGAGATATGAATATCATTTCTATCTCAATCCTCCTAACACACCTTAACTCAATAGAGTTATAGGTAGATACAATTGGATCATGTGAGACATGATCTTATCAATGATGAATTTTAGCATAATTATCCCTTAGTTTCCAGGTATATATGTGTAGTAGAGACACCAATGTATATCCTTAATAAGGTTCCATGTATGTTGGAATCTAGCACTTGAGAGTGCTGCTTCATTAGGAAAATAAAGGATGGCATTGGATACCTACTTTATGACCTTGAGATTCTTAAAGTATCTCATCTCTGAGAATGTGATTCTTAGAGGTTGAGACTCTTAAGAATCAAGATGAAAATGAAGTGTAGGAACTCATTCAATATTGAGAAGATAATGATGCTCCTGAAATTGGAAACTAAAAGGACAATTAAAGATGAAACACTAATACCTCTTCAAATGAGTTTGAGGAAGGATTCCATGTGTCAGAGAAGTCTAACAATGATCGAACTTCATGTGATGAAGCTTCTGAAGATCATAACATGGATAGATGGATGTTAGCAATAAAAGTCTAATGTAGACTTCATATACAAGTGTTGTATATGGACCCTCGAGGATCCACCTATATGGGTAATACCTGAAAAGGTGTAAATGGATCTTCAAGAGAAAGGGAACCTGATGAGAAGGTAGAGACCTTCAAAGCACGGTTCATATCCAAGAGCTACACACCGAAAGGGAAGACATTGCTTGCAATGAGACTTTCTTTTCGGTGACCATGCTTAAAACCATCAGAATATTGCTAACCTTAGCTACACAACTTAACTACTGCATCTTCAAGATGTAAGTCAATATTGCATTCCTCTATGAATACCTCTCGGAGGATATTCACATGAAGTAACCCCAGGGCTTCATGGTTGAGAAAAGCAAGATGTGAAAGCTAAGGAATCCATCTAAGGACTCAAATAAGCTTCTTGAAATTGGACCATAAGATTTGATGAAATTATAAATGTTATGAATTCAGAAAAAATCTTGATGAGACATGTGAAGCTTAGTGGGAGTGCCTTTGTGTTCATCATGCTAAACGTAGATGATATCCTAATCATTTGGAATGATATAAGGATAATAATAAGTGTTTTATAGACTGACTATTCCATATCTTGAAATATGATTTCAAAGATACCTCTTAGATCTTAGTTCTGAAGTTGTTCAGAAGCAAAGAGAAGAGGATATTGGGACTGTCACATTTATAGTACACCTTGGACATATTATATTCTTAGAAATTCCAAGAAAGGCTTCCATTCTTTAAGATATGGTACTGACCTATCTAAGGGGACAACACTTCAAAGAGTTGAGGAAGTGAATGCTAGAACTACTTGCCCTTGGGCATCAGTTCTGAGAAGCCGGGTGTGTACTAGATGTGTACAAAAGCCAGATGGCTGCCGTACAGTGGGAGTAGTAAACTGTTACTAATCCTACTATGGAAATAAAACACTTGGTTGCAGTAATAACAAAATCTTCATAGATGACAAGATTTTTGAGATAGTGATATCAAAGTCTTATCTTCAAAAGCTTAAGACTTTATACATAAGGATCTAAAAGGTCTTAACAGCGGATACCTTAAGAGATAGTGATCTCCATGAATAAAGGTATTTTGATAAGGATTGTGGAAATAATGGTTATGATAATTGTTAAGCTGTAGTGTCAAGGGCACTGTAACTAACAAGATTGAGTATTGGTTGCATAAGATGCAACATTCGCATTAAATGCGAGCACTGTTGCTGGGGATATGCATGTACCGTAAAAGGACTGGGCGTAGTCTCGTAGGAACAGAGTGACTGATCAGCTTACCTAGCTATTTTCTAAATAGCCTATGATTGTCACATGAGTGCGGGTTTAAATGATTAGCCCATTAATGGCTCTTTGGGCTAGTGGGAGATTGTTGGAATTGCGAGCCCACGGTGAGCCATTATGCAATAAATGTTATTGCAAATATTATTCCCTGATCTGAAATGAAGAATAATTAATTTTCAGAATAGGTCCCTTAGTACAATTAGGGTTATGTACCATGGCCATCTTAATGATCTTACAGCTATTGATTCAACTGATGAATCATAGAGGCTGGTGCTTGGATGAATATCTAAAGAGTTAGATTAAGGACTCATAAAGCACCGTCAAATGATTGTTAAGAGATGATCTCCAGCCTGAATAGGAGATGGCAATCCTTATCTCTGAAGGTTGATATCTGACCGACCTCTTGATGCAGGTCCTCTGCATAGGAATCGAGATTCAGAGGTGTTATATTAGTTAGGTCAAAGAGTTGACTTAACAAGATCGAGATAATCAAAGTCCTATATCGTATGCTGTCATGATATAGGCACGCATCCTCTAACCGGAGACAGATGTGTTACTATATGTCTAAGTATGTACATTTGGCAGACCAATAGGTTGATGACCTGACCAAGGTCTATACACTGGCGCGCTGGTGTGCATATAAGGACATATGACTAATACGATCTCTCAAAGGGATCATACAGGTTCAGTTACTGAACCGAAAGGCATGAGCTCACTCATGAGATATTGGGAAGAATCAAATTCCATGCGCATGGTCGTCTCGCTTTGGAAGCTTGACTCAATTTGTAGGTTTGATATATACTTTTGGAAAGTATATGATCAAGACCTAGGTATGATATACACTTTTGGAAAGTGTATGATTGATACCAACTCCCAATGATCGAATGAGAAACTTACTGATAAAATCATGAAGTAGACAATATAAAGTTGATCCAATACTTCGGGTTTAATCTGAGTCTTTCAGTATGTAGGATGTACAGGTATTGGGAATACCTGAGGGTGATGTGATCATAAACAATTGTATAACCATGACGCTTCCATTCCTAGGGAGTGATGAAACGGGTCTGGATTTTAGTGACTCCTCTCAGTAGAGAAGTGATCTGATCTTGGTCCAAGTGTCGGACATTGATCTGAATGTGATTCAGATATAATGAGAAGATTAGATTTGCAGTCTTGATTTACTCAAGCATCTATGGGAGGCCCACGATCTGGATTTGAGATATGATCTCAATATCCATGTCACTATACATGGAACAATACAATCGCCCTGCCCTTATCTCCAAGTATCTGTGGAGAGATTGCATTATTCTTGAAGGGTTCAAGAATAATTCCATAAGATCTAAGCAATGAAGAAATGATGATTAAATATGATTTAATCATCTTGATGTGTGAAGAAATTATCCAATATAATTAAATGTGATTTAATTAATGTGGATAAGAATAATGTGGATAGAAATATCCAATTATTCATAATATACTATAAATATGATTTATAATGTATTAGAGGGAGCCAATTATAATTTATTTGTGTTGATTAATTATTATGTGTATTAGATACACATTGTGTAATTAATTGACAATGTAAATTATATGTTGTTTTGGGTTGTGAATATGATTCACAATTTTTCCATGGCAAGATTGCAATATTCTCAAATATAATTGTGATTTTTTTTGAAGAATAAAACCCAACAAAATTTGTTGCAAATAAATAAAGAGAGAATTTCCGTGGAGATATGCAATCTCATGAATTATCATGAGATTGTCCTCCATTAGGAAAGGGGTGGGCGACACCTATGTCCTATTTGGAATGGGTGTCCGTCCACCATGTTATACATGGAATTGTAATCTCCATGTATATATTCTCTCCTTATTTATTGGGTTGATTTCAAATATATTTTAATCCAAATTTGTTAGTTTTACCAACAACAATCTTAGCCATTGGATTAACATAAATCAATCTCATCCATTAATTTTATATGACCCATGGATTGAGATCCATGGATCCCAAAACCCTATAAATAGAGAGGCATACGATTCTCTCTATTTACACATGTAATTTTGGAGCTCTCTCTCTTCCCTTCTTCTCCATACACGCCAACTCTTTCTCCCTCTACTTGGTGGCCGTCCACCAAACCCTAGAGGAGAGAATCGTCGACGCTCTCACCACTGCACCGCCGCTTCGACGTTCTTCGGTTCTCCGTCTTCTTGGAGTGCTGCACTCACGAAGGAGACGTTCGATCTCATGGGATGAGATTAGGAGCACCCACTCTTGGATCATCTTCTTGGATTGCGAGGACAACGTGGTTCATCCCCGCGCTCGCAAGCGGTCTCATGAACGATCGGACTTGAGACAGGAGGTCTCTTCCTTTAGAGACTTGATCAACCACGGTTCAAGAGGTATTGCATTATACTTGTTGTGGTTATAGATGAAAGGATTCATGAAGTGTTCTTGAATCATATGGTTTCATCATATGAAAATGTTTTAAATTCCGCTGCACCGAACAACTAGTAGGACTAGTCGTTCTTCGTCGTATCTGATACGATGCCCACGCTTCCGTGATGCGCTTGAGGATAATTTCATATACTTCACATATATGTGATCACACTCTCCTCGATGATGGTGCTTCAATTAGCATATTACCATATTACCCTTGTCGCTGGTACAATCTCTTTACTTAGGGCCTATAAAAAAGACCAAGATGATAGTTCAGTTTGCCGATGGATCTATCAATAGGCCAAAGAGTATTCTTGAAAATGTAGTAATCTCGATTCAGGGCACGAGATACCATGTTGATTTCATCATATTTCCCATGGAGACCTCCACAGGGGATAACTCTCCAATCATCCCGGGACAACCATTCCTCGCCTCTACGAGGGTTTTGATTGATTATGGATCAGGAGAGATTCACTTCCATCCCATCAATGAGAGTGAGGTAATCATCGCTGCACCCATTGTTGACCAGAGACCTGCACCTGATGTGACCACACCTATCTTCGTTGACCCTGAGGTCCATGACCTTGATGAGACGATCAAAGACTTTTGTTGCATGTTGGATCCACTGAGACCCAAGAATTCCTATCCACAGAGGAAGACTTGGAAAACATGGACCTCGGAGTTCCTTCTTTTGGGACTTGGCATTTTGTTGATGACATCCGCGGGATTTACACGGTTGATACCATTGAGCAGAGGGCAGATTCAGAGATTAGATAAGACGGACATGACTCGACTACTTTTACTGATGAGTCTGCTCTTGTTCACTTAGATTTAGATGAGACAATGGCTGAATTTGATTTGGTTGCTTTTATTCAGGAGTTCGGGCCTTTTGATGAGAAATTTGATCCGGTTGAGATTCTTGAAGACGAACATGATTCGACTACTTCCACTGATGAGTTTGTTCCTTTTGATTTTGACATGGACGAGACCTCGTAGGACGACACTGACTACACTTCTTCTGATGATGAGTTCATCCCTTTCCACTTTGATATCAGCAAGATACCCAAGTCCAGACCTAGTCGTACTTCTTCCACTCATCCGTCTGTGCCTTCGCACCCTAGGGACACTGAGGACCTATACTCCATCGATCCTGATCAATTTCCGTCTACTGTGGACCCTGATGTTGACCTGCACCATACTAGATCTATCCCTCAGCGGTCATGCAAGAACGTTCGCTTTCTACCTTATGACCCTTTGTATATACACTCTGTTATACATTTGCTTTTGTTCATCTATGTCCCTCTCCTATTTCGCTCATCCACCCCATTCTCATGTGTGCCTTGCTTAGGTCGTACTTTATCCTAAGTACAAGGGGTGGATGAGCCAAGTGTTCATTCATCGTATTGTTTCATCACTCTTGTTGTTGTCTATACTCATGGCTTCTTTTACCCTAAGTATAGGGGAGTGATGTGTACATGCTTTTCTCTCTCTTTTTGATGATCTTTTTTCTTCTTTTCTTCTTTTCTTATTTTTCTTTTCTATTTTCTTTTTCTATAGAAAAGGTATCACCCTTTTTTTATCAGTCTTTAATACTTAGGATGTACTTTGTCCTATGTATAGAGGCGTGTGCACCCCGAGTTCTTCTATTCTTTGATCCTCTCCACGGTCTCCTCATCTTGTCTGTACTTAGGGATATCTCACCCTAAGTATAGGGGGAGACATTCTAAGTATGATATGTCCATTCCCATGTACATTTGCTTTTGTTCATCTATGTCCCTCTCCTGTTTCGCTCATCCACCCCATTCTCATGTGTGCCTTGCTTAGGACGTACTTTGTCCTAAGTATAAGGTGTGGACGAGCCAAGTGTTCATTCGTCGTATTGTTTCATCACTCTTGTTGTTGTCTATACTCAGGGCTTCTTTTACCCTAAGTATAGGGGGAGTGATGTGTACATCTTTTCTCTATTTTTTTGATGATCTTTTTTCTTCTTTTCTTATTTTTCTTTTCTATTTTCTTTTTCTATAGAAAATGTATCGCCCTTTTTTTATCAGTCTTTAATACTTAGGATGTACTTTGTCCTATGTATAGAGGGGTGTGCACCCCGAGTTCTTCTATTCTTTGATCCTCTCCACGGTCTCCTCATCTTGTCTATACTTAGGGATATCTCTCCCTAAGTATAGGGGGAGACATTCTAAGTATGATATGTCCATTCCCATCCTTGAACCTCCCTAATTTTTGTACAGTCCTCTATACTTGGGATTATTTGATCCTAAGCATAGGGGGGGGACAGTCAACTTCTTATTCGTTCGTTCATTTCTTCCTTCATTCTGTATTCTTTAGACTTTCCTATACTCTGTACAAGTTATGTCTTCTCTTTTTCTCTCTGATCTATGAGGACATAGCTCAAGCTAAGCATAGGGGGGTCGTATATACTACGTATGTACTTTAGCCATAACTCATACTTCCGTATTTTTATTATGGCTAATTGTACTTATTAAAATTCATTAAAACTCTTAATAAAAAGATGTTGATTATTCCTCAAATTCTTTTTGTGTTTACTAGTTAATAAGTCAGGTGAAAATATTTTTTGCAAAATGTTTGAAAAATAGTTTGAAAATCCTTTTGAAAAAACTTTCGAAAATTATTTGGAAAACATTTTATTACATATTTTCAACCTTTGTAAAATATTTTGTTTGAAAATTTTATTTTCTTTATGTGAAATAAAACTGTTTGAAAAATAATTTGCAAATGGTTTTAAAAATGGTTGCAAAAATATTTGAAAAATCTATATATATTGTTTGAAAAATTCTTTGTAAAATGATTTTCCAATGTGTATACTTGTTTGTAAAAAGTGTTTGTAAAAATTATTTTCGACTATAGTTTTCAAAAATTATTTGAAAAACCTTTTCAAATAATTTAGAGGAGTATATACTTCTTACTAAAATTTTGTATATACATTATCTATAAAATTGAGCACTTACACTTTGTAAATTCTTAAAACCTAATGCTTGTAAATACAAGATCTATCCGTGTGTAAATATTTGTATCTAGTTTTTGGATTAAAATATTTTATTTTCCAAAATCCCAAAGATATTTTCAAAAAACCAAAAATACCAAAAACATTTGCAAAATCTTTTTTAAAAACCCCAAAAATGCATATGCATCATCTTTTCAAAAATCCATAAAAACTTAAAATTTTTTGATAATTGCATCGCAAAGTATTTTCTATATAGCATTTGCATAGCATTAGCATTTATTCTGATTGAGTTTGATGATTGCACAAGTCTAAGTAAAATCCAAAGATTGTAGCTTGGTTGGACCTTAAATCTACCTAATTAATAGGAACCTTATAGGAACTGGAATTGAGGTACTTCAGGTCTAGTTGACATAATTCTTTGAGAATTGTGAGACTTGGTTCAATGGATTCTTGACTGCCTAAGTAGAATATTTCGAAGCACACGCACGACTCTTGTCGATAATGACCTAACTTGGACACCTGCACCTTTCACTTGTCTCAACTCAGTTGGAGTGGTGAGGGGATTAGATTTGTCGGTATGAGACGCATACAAGTGCAAACATTTCTCCTCCTCCTCTAAGGAGGGAAGTACACCCCAACCCGTCGGTGATGATGAGTTTTGAAGACAAGAGAGTGTGGCTTTCAATAAAGCTTTAAAAGAGGGATAGTCTACTGGCTCAAGAGGAAAAACTCCTTATGTAAATGCTGATATATATAGTATTTCAAAAAAAAGCAAAAGCAAAAAACAAAAACGCCAAAAAAGTGGGCAGGTCTATACAAAAATAAAATGCCTGCCAGTTTGTACATATTTGTGTAGTCAATAAGCAAGCTTGAGCTTCAAAGTCAAATCATGTGAGCATGCAGCTGGATGACTTGTCTACACTAGTCTTACATCCTAGGATAGATAGCTACACTGGCTGTCATCCATTCTTCTCTTCACCTCCTCCTCTTGAGCTGGTTGTCACTGGAACTTAGAAGGGAATACCCCGCTCCTCGAGGAAGGAGTTATTGGATTGGGGAATCATTGAGTTGTCATACTAGAGAAGTTAGTCACTTTGTCATTTCAGTTGGGGATAGACACCTTCACTTACATTGTACAAGTCAGATTCATAGTCTTAAGGGTTTGCATAGTTGAAGTATTATGACCTGGCTATTGAGGAGATTTGAGCAGAGTTTCGGGATTCTTGAAGGCTGTTGGATTCAAATCCTATTCCCATTAAGGTTCCGCCCACACTTAAATTCCAAAGGTCTGACTTAAGCTCCAAACTTTGATTTTGTGAAGACAAGTTTGATAATTAAATTTAATCCATCTTTTTTCTTTTTTTTCTTTGTTCTTCTTTTTCTGCACTTATTGCATAAGTGTTTGCTAAGGGCTAGCAAAGGCAAGTATAGGGGGATGACGAATCTCTCTTTCATCATCTTTATTCTATCATTTTGGTCTTGAAAACACTATTAAATGTGTGTAAATAAGTTAGATTCATGCATTTTATCATTCATGCATCATTGTGCAAATAGTGTATAAAATACGGTTTTCAAAGCCAAAATTATAGAATAAAGAAAAAAAAGAAAAAGAATAAAATATTGAAATTATTTTATGACCTGAAACCCCGATACCTAGGCATCTCGATGACTAGGTCGATCATGAATAAAGTAGGGCGAGATAAGGGCCAAAATATAATAAAACTCCATTTTATTTAATTCATTTTTTATTCATTTTTGGGATCTATTTTTATTTACACTTTTTATACTTCAAATAAAGAAACTTTGAACATGAAAGTTGTAGATAATTAGATATAGAAAAATATAAAATTGATTTCATACAACTATAATGCACAGATAAAAAGTTCTGATCTGAATAAGATTCCAAAATCCCAACTTCCAAGACCCATATCTCTCAAATAAAAACTCAAAATATATCAAAATTACTTTAATTATATATAAATTTAATAATCTATTTAGTGAAGGTGGTTTCATATTTTTTGGAGTTATGATTTGAAAGTTAGGTTCTGGACCCTTATTGTATACTTGTACCAATTAAAATATTCATTTTAGCTATTATTTATTATTTTTGTAATTTTATATTTTTATAATTTTGTAAATAATATTTATAATATATGTCGATATTAAAACATGATTAAAAATATAAAGAAAACCTTAAAATAAAATACTTGTATAAAATACATAGGTAAAATACCTATACTTATACCTATACCTATATAGATAATACAACTATTTATTTAATTGAATATAATACATCATAAAAATAAAATAAAAAATATATTTAAGTGTATAAGATTAAGTTATAAATATTTAAAATAATAAACATAATTAATAAAATTAGAAATACAAAATAAAAATAAATACAAAAAAATTTAGATGAATATACCTATATATAGCCCCCAAAAGGTAACTTGCAATTCTAGACTCGAAAAAATAAAAAAAATCATAACTAAATACATTAGAAAATAATAAACATTTTCCATTTTATAACCTTCAACATCAACAAAGCCTTTCCCCACAATTAAGTAGGGTCAGCTACATAGATTCTTCGCCTCCATTCAGATCTATCTTGGGTCAGTCCCGGTCTTATATCCATAAAACTAAGATCTCTTCGTATAGTTTCTTTCCAACACTTCTTGGACCATCCTCGCCCTCTCTTTATCGCTCAACATCCCAACTCTCGTATCTCCTAACTGGTGCATCAGCTGATCTTCTTTGCAAATGACCAAACCATCTTAACCCGTTTTCTCGCATCTTATCCTCGATCGGAGCTACACCAACTTTCTTTCTGATTGCATCATTCCAAATTTGATCTTCCTTGCAAATGGCCGAACCATCTAAAGTGGTTTTCATTTTACAACCTAAAATTAATAAAAAAATTATAATTTTTAAATGAATTTTAAACCAACCAGGGGGTATGGAGAGTTGACCTCAGGTCAACCCTCTGACCTCCTCTGCACCTGTGCCAGAACCTCGCTTTTGTCGATCTTCTTGATTTTTTGGAGGTTTAATCTTCCACCCTTTCATGACGCTCCCTTCTTGATTTTTCATCCCCATTTGTCAAGGATACACTCCCTAGTGATTCCTTGGGCTTTGGATCATCGAATCAAGCTGGAGCCTTCGTTCTTTGCGCCGCCTCAACCTCTTGTTAACAACACCTGACCTTCCCTTGACTCTTTGAACCCCTTTTTCCCTAGCCGCCAGCTCCTCTGATTTAGTTTTGGAATCACTGGTGATAGACGTGTCCCCAGCTACTCGAAGCGAGCTCCGGTGAAGTTTTTGGTGGTCTCCACCATCTCTGGCAGTCGTCGTCGCCGTGAGGTTCTTCTCCCTTGGCTCTGACCAAGTGAGGTATCTTTCCTAATTTTTCCTGCATTTTTAGCGTCACCGTATCCATAGTAATCATTCCCCATATTTTATTTAGCGTTTTCACCGTTCGATTGCCTAAGCCACCTCTCGTCGGAGCTTGCTCCGGTAAGCTTCCATCTGTGTCGTCCTATGCCTTTTTGTGCATACTAGAGGGTCGCGGAAATCTGCCCGCGACCCTCTTACCTTCTCTTGAAGGTACCAGGAGCATAGCGCATTCCTGGAGGTGATTTTGGACATCGTCGGAGCAACCTGGAGCTCCTCTTTAACCTCAACGTAGTAGGAGAACTCTGGTGAAGGTCGGCCCTTTTTGACGCCACCAAGACCTAGAAGACCACCGCAGGAGTCCAATCAACCATTTTAGAGCTTCCTAGGTCGTCGGAGGAGAGCATATCGCCGAGCCAAAACTCATCAGGGATATGTTCATCATGAGTTCATTCAAGTCCCTCTACATCCATTGATATTGTCGTGTTCTTCTGGGCATACAACAATCGTCAGATCTCACATAACCCTACACCGTTCAATCATCGAAGCTTATCTAATTGTGGCCGTCCGAACCGAAAAATCATTGACACATATGGGCGTGCCACGTGGATTAGTGAAGGCGTCGTAGCTGTTGGATTCACTGCCCCCCTATGTGGGTATTTTGCATTTATTACCCTACAGTTTTTGTATTTCTTTAATAGTATATAAACTTTCATCTGCCGCATATTATATTTTGTAATATTTATAAGAAGGACCCCATATTTACCATATTTACATTTTAGACCTGTGTTTAGTCAGCAAACCAACCTTGGTGATTTTGCAATCAGACCCTTACGGGTTTGGTTATTTTGCACATGGTCAAATAATTTGAATATTAAGTGTAAACTTTTTGGTAAATTTGTAAGTTGACCCCTGAGGTTTTTTATAATTGCACTTCTGCCCCTCGCAAGTGGCTCACATGTTTCTACATGTGAGCTGTAGCATTTTTGTAGGGATACCCTCGGGGCTTTGTGTATTTATAATTGGTCCTGTAACTTTTTAAGCACGTTATATATTTCTATAGAATTTACACTTTGGCCCCTACACTTTCTCTATTTACAAATATGCCCTTGCTAGTAGTGTAGTTTCTCTATGTTTCTAGTATTTATTTCATGCATCTATAAACCTCTAAAAAATCCACAAAAATAGACTTATGATTATGTTACATCATTCTTTCACACCATATTTTTAATTTGCAATTTTGAAGCATTTTATTATTTATAAAAGATCAAAAACATGCATTTTTGTCCTTGTTTGCATTAGAAAATATATAAAAATTATAAAAACTTTATGAAAAAAATCCAAAAATATATATATTTAGTATTTTATAACTTCATACCAAAAATCACTAACAAATACAAAACAATACTCATAAAAATTGAAAAACCCCTAAAACCTTTATAAAGATATAAAAAATCTTTAAAAAATAACAAAAATATAGTTTCTATTTCTGAATTTTACTTTTATTATTATCTTTATTAAAAAATTTATTTGGAGAATTTTTGACTCTATTTACTCTTTTTAATCTCTATTTTAATTTCAGGCAATTAATTTATGCCCTGTTTTAGGGTGTTTTGGACTTTAAAAATATCAAAACTTAGAAAATTTATCTAAAAATCACTGAAATAGTAAAAAATTATATAAAACGCAAAAATACTTTATTTCCTGTATTTTGGACATTTTTTCCTACTTTTATCGTCCTCTTACCTCTCTTGTGTATATATCTTATATATGGATATATATATCAAAAGAAAAAATAAAATATAAAAACATAAAATATAAAAAGAAAACAAAAAATCAGAAAATTAAAAATCAAAATATAAAAATATAAAAATCAAATAAATAAATATAAAATAAAAAACCCACAAAAATAACACTTATAGACAATACATCACATTCATTTTTTAGCATTCATTGCCTTGTTCTACCTGCTTGTTCCCTGTGTTCGACACTTTACACATACTTGCACCTATACACATCTTTGTTGTAGATCTATAATAAATTTGAACTGCATATATTGCATTTCAATATTTGATCATTGTTGTGGGTTAATTGTTGTTTGAATCTGGGGTTCGTGTGAGGTCAACTCAACGACTGTTGATTTGCCTTGTGAATTAAAACGACCTCCGCAAAATAATGTTCAACAAGGAGTCATGGCGTACTTTAACAACTAAAATTAGAACATTAAATTGTACTAAGTGACGATGTAATACTATATGGTAACATCAAGTTCATAAAAGGATTAAACTCTAGTTGGGACCGCTTAAGTGTCATTGTTTTCATTAAATCAAAACTAAGACAATAAGCATATGTCCTAACTCTTTCCCTTATATTAACCATGAGAATATGATTCGAAATGATTAATCATTAAAATAAACATTATAAGTACTAAGTCATATGATGACATCATTGGTCTCCAGTCATTGCGAAGAACTCCCTCACCATGGGTTGTATTCTTGGAGATGCTCATGCATAGTCATGACTCTAGAATACAAATTCACAGGGATCAGATTTTTCATTTATCAAAAGAGATGGACCGTAAATCATATAAGTAGTGACCCCAATGTTGTTCCTCATAGTATTAAGATGGTATTGGATTGTACATAACGTAAATTGATATTAGCTCATTGATGGTTGGTTTAATCGACAACACGCTAACTCCGTATATGTGGGGGTATGGGAGTTGAAGACTGAACTGACAATACAAGTTGGACTTATAAGGTGGAAAGAGTTCTCTCTTCTTTCATCATAATTGCATTTTTCTTATATTATTAGGGTGCAATGAAAATGGAAAGGAGACTCAGATCTCATAGTGAGGCCTTTGGTTAAGCGTGCCTCATGCTTCGAAAGCTTATAAGGGAAAGCATTTCAAAGTATGAAAATACAAGAACTCTTGATTTATATTAAATTGTTTAATTTCCTTAATCAAGATATTAAAATGTATTCTATTTTTATTTTTATTTCAAAAAAAAATCTCTCAACCCACTCAACAATCTGCATGAGGTCAATCAATTGACCGCCCAAAGTATTCGGATGGGATCCACAATTCGGAACTCGTTCTTGAGGCAAAATATGTAGAGTATGTGCTATCATCTGTGAAGTATGAGTTCCCTCAAACAGAGGATGCCTGTGAATTCAACAAGAAGTGAGACAAGGATCACTCGATCGCTCGTTGCTACATTCTTGAACATTGTCTAATATGCTTCAAAAGCAACTTATAGACATTGAATATGCCCATAACATCCTCCTAAATATGAAGGAGATGTATGGAGATGTGAATTGCAATCTTTCTACATTAAAATATTGTGGATATTATGAAGGAATAATTTCCCTCTAGTGGTGTAATGGTTACACAGGTTAAAGGGAAGCACGAGAGGAAGCGTGGATCTCAGAAAGGTCCAATCCAAGAGAAGAAGGAAGGTCAAACTATTGACTAATCTTCTAAAGCTTCAAAACATCTGACATACATAGAGATGGATGTCTACCGTCACTGCAATAAGCCGAGATTCAGGAATAATAACCACCCATAATATCTAAAGTCCTTAGAGAAGGACAAAAGTATAACATTGTCAAATAAAAAATCTACATTCATCATTGAAACCAACTTACTCATAGGACGAGAAGGAAGTTGGACTGTTGATTATGGTGCTTCTGTAAATGTATGCAATCAGTTGCATATGTTTCAAGATAATGAAAATCTTAATGAAGGGGAGATAGTCATCCAGAAGAGATCTGATGCAATTGTTGCAATGATCGTCATTGGGACATGTATACTATCATTATCTAGTGGGAAAGTACTAGACAATAGAGATTCTCCCTAAGCATCAAATATTAGAACGAACATACTTTCTGTATCTAAGCTTGTTGGTTATGGATGTACTTTCTTTTTCTATAATAAACTTATCATAAATCGCTATGTTAATTTTACAGAAGATTGTACTCTAACAATAGGCGAACTCTATGAATTGAACATATATGAATGTATCATGAATCTCAATACCACTACTAACATTAATAGTAATATTCAGATCCGTAAATGATCAAGGGAGGATGGGGATCATTCAACTATGATCCGGCTTCAAAGACTTGGACATGTATATGTTGATAGGATCAATAGATTGGTAAAAGACAGACCTTTGGATTTTCTGGAAGTCTGTGAATTATGAACTTGCGAACATTGCATTCATGGGAAAATGTCTAGGGCACACTTCTCTAAGAAAGGTAAATGGTGCAAAGGTATATTGGATCTGATACATAACGATGTATGCGGTCCCTTTCGTACGGTAACTCGAAATGGACATCAATATTATGTGACCTTTATTGATGATCATTTGTTGTATAATTTTTTCTTATTATTACATCAAAAACATGAAACATTTGAAAAGTTCAAAGAGTTCATGGCTTTGGTTGAGAACCAAGTAAGAATGAAGATAAAACAGATTCGATCTGACCGAGGTGATGAATACCTCTCAGATGAATTCAAAGAATTGCTTAAGAAAAGAGAAATTATTTCCATCTCACACCTCCAGGTTCATCTCAACTCAACAAAGTTGTATAGAGATGCAATGGAACCTTGTTGGACATGGTGAGATCAATGATGAGTAAAGCAAACTTACCTCTCAAATTATGGGGACATACAGTAGAGACCGTGGCTTATGTCTTGAATAAGATTTCATCTAAATACCTAAAACCCCTCATAAGCTTTGGTAATGTACCAAGACAAATGTACGACACTTATTAATTCGTGGTTTCTTGGTCCATGCCAAAAACATAGATGCAAGCAAGTTGGAATCTCATACTAGAGAGTACTACTTCATTGGATACGTAAAGAGCGGTATTGGATACCAACTTTATGATCCTGAGACTCAATGGATATTTCTTTCTAGAGATGTCAAGTTTCTATAAGATGAATTCCTTAGAAGTCAAGAAAATAATGAAGTTAAGGAACTAACAGAATCTAGCAAATCAATGAAGTTCCTACACTAGAAATTGAAGAGATAATTGAACATGACATGATAGTACCTCCTAAAAGGAGTTCTAGGGTTGTATGACAACTTGAAAGGTGAGATTCCATATATCAGAGGAGTCTGATAATGATCCAACATCATTCGATGAAGCTTTAGCGGATCAAGACATGGGTAGTCGAATGCTAGCAATGAAGTCTGAGATAGATTCCATGCACAAGAATGGTGTATGGACCCTCAAAGATCCACCTAAAGGGGACAAACCAATTGGGTACAAATGGATCTTCAAGAGAAAGGGGGAACCCGATGGAAGGTAGAGACCTTCAAAGCACGACTCAAAGCTAAGGGTTACACACAAAGAGAAGGCATCAATTACGATGAAACATTCTATCATTATGAAAATGCTTAAATCCATCAGGGCATTGTTGGTTATATCTGCACACCTGGACCTATGACATATGGCTGATGGATGTCAAGACTGCCTTTCTTAATGGATACCTCAAAGAGGATATCTATATGGAGCAACCCTAGGGCTTCACAACTGAGGAAGGGAAAATATGCAAGTTAAATAAATCCATCTATGGGCTCAAATAGGCTTTTCATAGGTGGTGGAGCATCCGATTTGATAAAATCATAAAGAGTTATGATTCGTGCAGAATCTGTATGAGCCATGGGTGTATAAGAAGCTTAGTGGGAGTGCCATCGTGTTCATTGTGCTTTATGTAGATAACATTCTTATCATTGGGAATGATACCAGGATGATAACCAATGTTAAGGCCTGGTTGTCCAATACCTTCGAGATGAAAGATCTCGGAGATGCCTCTTATATATTGGGATTGAAATTGTACAAAAATAAATAAAAGATGATATTGGAACTATCAAAACAAGGATACATAAAGAAAATCTTGGAAAGATTCAGTATGGATAATTCTAAAAAAGGTTTCCTTCCCTTAAGACATGGTATTCACCTATCCAAGGGGATGGCTCCTCAAACTATTGAGGAAAAGAAGGTCATGGTTGGATGTCCTTATGCATCTGTTGTGAGAAGCCTAAAGTATGCCATGACGTGTACTAGACTAGAAATCTGCCATGCAGTAGGAATGGTAAGCCATTACCAATCCTGCTATGGAGAGAAACATTGGACTACAATGAAAAGCATCTTCAAGTACCTAAGAAGAACTCAAGACTACATCTTGGTATATGGAGATAATGATCTCCAAGTCTTAGGGTACATTGATTCGGACATCCAATCCGATGTCGATGATAGGAAGTAAATCTCGGGGTTCTTATTCAGGTTGAACGGTGGTATGGTGAGCTGGAGAAGCAAGAAGCAGGACACCACAACTGATTCAACAATTGAATCAGAATATGTAGCCACATCGGATGCTGTTAAATAGGTTGTGTGGCTGCGCAAGTTCGTTCGGGAACTTGGCGGAGTTTCCTCATTGGAATATCTCATCCCATTCATTGTGATAACACGTGTGCCATTGCACAAGCAAAGGAACCTTGGTGGCATCAAAGAAGCAAGCATATGGAGAGGAAATATCACATCATTTTGGAGATCCAAAAGCATGGTGATATCACAATCACTAAGGCTGCCTCTGTAGACTACATTATCGATCTACTAACCAAGTCGTTGATCCAAAAGGTCTTCGACTAACATGCAATGAATATGGTGTTGATATTTGTACATGAATGGCTTTAAGGGCTAGTGGTTGACTGTTGGACTTGTAAGCCCTTGGCGACCCTTCAATGCAATAAAAGTTATTGTTTTATCATGTTCATCTAAAAATAAATATTGAGTGAATGCACTTTACTAGTGTGGTCCCGTTGTACAATTAGGGTTATGTGCCATGGCCATATTGAATGTTATGCAGTTGGGATGACTTCAAACATGTGATATTCGATAACCATCTCCAGTCTGAGAAAGAGATGGCAATCTTTCCCAAAGGACTGATTCCCAATCGACTTTTTGATGCAGGTCCTCTATATAGGAATGTGGATTCAGAAATGTTGGAATAGTTAAGTTAAAGAGTTGACTTGATGAGGTCAAGATAAACTAAGACATGAATCGTAATTGTCACGATCAGGCACACATCCTTTTACATGAGACAAATATGAATTTATATGGTCGAATATGCACATTTGACAGATCAATAGGTTAGTGACATAGTCAAGGTCCATATACCGATGCGTTGGTGTGCATATGAAATCATATGAGATGTATGATCTCTCAAAGGAATCATACATGTTCATACGTGATGAATCGGGATACAGAGCTCACTCATGAGATAATTTGAGATCAAAATGAATTCCTTGCACGGTCGTCTTATTTATGTAATAAGACATGAATTCGAGATATTAGTATATGATTTTGGAAAGTATATGATTAACATTATCGCCCAATTATCGAATGAGAAATCTATTGACATATTCTGAAGAAGAAAGTCAAAAATAGGGTTTGAACTTCGGATTTATCAAAGTCTTTCAGTGTGAAGGATGGATGATTATTTGGAATACTCAGGGTTACTTTTGTTTTTATAATGGATCATCTACCATGACAATTCCATACCGAATAAGTCATAAAACATGATGGATTTTAGTGGCTCCATTTAGCTAGATGATTTGTGATTTGATTGGACTACGTCAGAATTCAATTGAATCTAATTTCCAATTCCAATTCAAATTTCAATGTCCAAATATTGGAAATAGAAATGATCATGGAAATTTAAATATACAAGCTCCTTGAGCTCATTTCTTAGCTCCAAATGGTTGGACTATTGAGATGGTCAAGGAAGCTGGATTCATCTCATTGATACTTTGTCCAACTCATGGAGAGTGTGATGCGTTTCATTGAGCTCACTGAGAGTGTAAAGTGTTACAGCTCGAGCTCAACATTCATAGATGATGGATTTGTGCAAATGTATAACCCCTAAAATTGGATAATCACTCACATTTAAAGTTGCTATTCTTGCATAGTATGATCTCCCTGACATTATCCCCAAGTATTTGCTTTTGTATCTCATGAGTCCTAATTGGATTAGGACCCATAACTATTGATGCCAATATTGTAATAATAATAGTTATTATTGAATGAGGGTAATTTTGTGAATAAGATTCACAAATATATCTAATTAATTAACGTGAATAATGAGTCATAATAATTAATATTTATATGGATGTGATTCATATAAATATTTATGT
This sequence comes from Ottelia alismoides, assembly GCA_037367405.1. Classification (NCBI taxonomy): domain Eukaryota; kingdom Viridiplantae; phylum Streptophyta; class Magnoliopsida; order Alismatales; family Hydrocharitaceae; genus Ottelia; species Ottelia alismoides. Next base: position 376,734 of record JAZKJV010008890.1, on the reverse strand, counting down.
AAATATGTTTTAAATAATATTTCCAAGGCATGAAATTGTGAATTTGATTCACAGTAATTTTATCGATGCAATTTGGATTTACATTTAATTTTGGGCTAACAGATATGATTCATAAGCTTTGAGGATTAATTCTATAATTTCTGTAATTAAGATAATGGGATTATCAAGCTAATTAAGTTATATATAAAAGGGCAACAACATTAAATAATTTTAGTTAAGTTAAGTTGTTGCTTATTTATTGTTAATTAGTTAAAATTAATTGGAAATAAAAAGGAGATAATCATTAGATTAATTCCATATTTTCTCCGATTTTGATAATGGGATTATTAAGTTAATTAGTTGATAGATAAAAAGGTAACAAACTTTAGTAATTTTAGTTAAGCTATGTTGTTTCCTATTTATTATTAATTAGTTAAAAATAATTGGAGATAAAAAGAAGGTAATCTTTATTGAATCAGGATTTGTTGTAAGCCTTTGATTTAAAATACAAGGGATTACAACACACGTGTTGGACATGTGGTATATGTATAAAAGGAGGGCAATGCCTTCTCTTTTTCAACACAATTTTGGAGGCAATAATCCTTAGAAATTGTGTGCCCCTTGAGATATATAAGTGTTTTGAGAGTATCCATGTCTCACACTCCTTTTCTTGTTGCTCTGATCGACGTCCTGATTCACGAGAAACAACACGATTCATCTCCGTGCCTACAAGAGAGACTTCTGCAGATCAAATGTGATTCGAGAGGTTTCTTACTTGAGAATCTCAAGCTTCAAGAGGTAACCGTAATTTGTTTTTTATATTCATTATGATTATCAGAATTATTTTGAAAATTGTTTCCTTAGACTTTATAATTTTGGAATGCATAAATTGGTATGCTATATTTTTTAGTTCATATGATGAACTAACATCATTTTAGGAAAAAGTTTGCTAATTATTATATATTTCTGTGATGCGTAGTAAACAAAAATTTGTTTTACTTCCTTCACCAACTTCTTCATCCGCAATAGATCTTCACCGTCCACTCCCTGACTTCATCGCCAATGCACCTCCATCTTCAACATCAATCTCTCTCCGCTTCGCACAACTCTTCGCCGCACGACCATCATCTTCGATGACCACCATGTGTTTGCCACCTTAGTTGGGTCCTAACTCTAGCAGTGAGCTCCTATGCCTCCCGCTCGCCCTTGGATCTGCATGCTCCACCCACCGACCACCTGAGCCAGTCGAGTCACCGCCTTCGTTCTTTGACCCTCCTCCCCACCCCCGTGCGATGCACCACTATCCCACCTCTCCACCTCCGATCATGTGTCGATGGAGGTGGAGAGTAGAGCTCCTACGTCATGTTCCTCCAAGTGTCATGCGACACCGTCCCTACTACCTCTGCATAACTACCGTCAACAACCTCCTGCCATTTGACTTAAGGGCTAGCCTTGATCCAATGGCCCCAAAGCCTCCACATGTCCCTCCCTTGATCCTCGGCCCATGCATCGAGGCTCGAGGTAATTGATGCTCCACTTGAGACACTCGAGCATCCTTGCCACCGTCATCTGAGGCTCGGTCACCGAACCTCCCATATGATGCCACATGGAGGTTCGACACCAAGGCTCCACTTGCTCCTCAGCCTTGCCCCCCCCCCCCGACCCTGTCGTTCATCCGTCGAGCCTCCATTGCACATGGTGTGCATGTGAGGGTAGGGTCTATTTGCATCCAATCCCCCACACTGCCTAGACATGTCAGACAAGCCCCTATGGCCTAGTCACGTGCCCCGTACATGCATGAGTGGGGCAAATTATACTAGACCCTAAACGAGTTTCCTATTTTGCATATAAGTCCTCCATGAACCTCTTTGAGATAAAAAAACTATTATTTTTATTGCATTTTAGTCCTTGATATTTCTATTTAGCATATCTTTCTCGTTTGAACTCTGATTTTTATGTATAATATGTCATTTTGAAGCTTGTTGAATGCTCTTTCATTTTATATATCTCGTAGACCTGAAGCCTGTAATTGATAATAATTATTTGATGAACCTCTTGATCTATGCATGCTCTCTTTTGTCATAGTGTGTGCGATATTTTACAGACAAATTCACTCTCTTTTGTAGGGACTTCAAGAAAGAGAATGAATGATTTGTTTCCCTAGTAGTTATTGTGATTAAGAATTATTTATTCGAGGAATATATTATAGGAAAAGTAGGCTAAAATATCTTGAGAATATTTCATTAATCTCTGAGCATGATTAATTAATAAATATTGATCATTTAGCATGCATCTTGGATTTGTTTTGACAAATTTTTCTTGAAATTATCTTTTTAGATATGTGAATTTATTTTAAGGATTAAGTGATCACTTTAATTGAGGAGTAAAATATATAATCATCGATTTGGTGCTTCATTTTCCTTTCTATTTATTTTGTTTACATTGCATTGCATCATTCTCATTGCATTTTCTTCGTTTTATTTTTATTTTATTTTCTAACATAGAGATCAATATTGCAATTAATTAATTACTTTGATTAACTTAAAACCGTGCAACTAAAAATAGATTGTTCCATGTATTCGATCTTGGTATATTTACCAAGTAAAAATTGTTCCACAAAATTCAAAATTTGTGATTTCGACGAATCGCTTTCTACCTCATATACTACAATTAACTATCATTAAATATGTGAAAAACTCAATGCATCATGGACCACTGAACCTTTCTTATAGTGTGTTTCACCCATGATGCACAAGTACACAACTTCGTGCATTGGTATACCGATGACTTGAGCTGACTTTTCATTCGATTGTGTTTGAATTCAATTGGTTTCTTCTTTAATTATACCTCTCCTATGCCTATAAAAGGACCTCATTGTACCTCGTTCCAACATACACCAAGATTACTACATTCTCTATTTACTCATACTTGAATGACATTCTATAGTGAGTTTTTCAATAGAGAAAAGCCTTGCAAAGATGCTCTCCAATTTCACCGTTCTTACACTCTTTTGACCTTTGCTCTAAAGGCCCTCTACACCAATCCACTTGGTTTGCATTTCATATTTTATATTACTTTATTTTCCTACATGCCTATTTGTATTTATTTAATGCATCCTTTTTAGAGATCAATATTTATTCAAGATATGTTAAGTAGACTTCTTTATCCATTAACTTCGAAACTTATTCTTGAAGTAATATTAAGATAACTCTTTTTATAACTATTCATTTAAATTCTAGTTTGGTTAGGCATCATAATTCAACTCTATTTATAATCATTCGTTTGAATTCTTTGTTGCTTATAATTTAATCTAACAAACTTTCATAGCCATCTATTTGAATTCAATTCCTGATTATCATCAGAGGGAATCTATTCTAGGCATCTATTTGTTTTCTATCTTTGGTTAAGGTTATTTTATGACTCTCACTTTCACCTGTAAAGGAGATCATACACTTGTTATTGAAAACATAACTCTCACAATGCACCTACTCATATCTATTGAATACATTAGATGGAGAAATCTATGAGAAGCTCTGCTCTGCATTATTATTTTTCTACTTAGCTTCCCCTGCCATTTTTCCTGCAAAATCCTCATCTTTCATCTATATTTTATTTAAGGATTTGTTTGCGTCTTGTCAATCTTATTCATAATGAATTGCAAGTTTATCTTTCTTCTTAGCTAACATGCATTTTGTGAAGGTAGCTTTTCTTAGATGGAAGATAAACCCTTAGAAAGATCATTGAGACATTCTATGTGAAAGCATTTCTTTTCATGTAGAAGATAAATTCAATCTGAGATTGTGTACCTCAAGGCGTCCTATGTGAAAGCATCTCCTCTTATGTAGAAGATAAATTAATATTAATTTTATGCTTTGTAAATGATTTGGACTCTAACAGAAGAAGTTCTTGCAGTGAGTGTTTGAAAGCCTTGGGTAGACCAATCTCAAGCATAGGACGTAGCCCCAAGATAGGTGAACCTATTTAAATCTATGTGCATCATGCTTGCTTATTATTTCTCTCATTGTTGTACTATATTAGCGGTGATTGTTAAGCATGTATTTTAAATTATTGTATAATTCTGCAAACTACTATTCACCTCCCTTCAGTGTATCTTCATCATATTTTCTAAATGAATCAACATGAGAATTTTTAAATAATCCAAACTGAAACGCCTCGTCTCAGTGGTAGCGCATCTCAAACTCATACCATAAAATAATAGAGGTCTAATCGTAAATGTCTTTCGAGGAGTTGGTGAGTCCGGACATATATGTTATTTTCAATTAAATCCTCTGCATGAATCATGCTATGATGACAACTGTGAGTAACTCTCTAGATTGAATAAAGGTTATACCCATGAAAAATATGTAAATAATAATCACTACATAAGAAAAAAAAGATGCACAAAATTAAAACAACCACTAGAGACAAGTATTTTAACATGGAAACTCCACTCAATAAAAACTATAACCAAATCCCATAACTTAAGATTTCAAATTGTTTGATCAATAAACTAATCTACTATTTAAGTTATTGCTCCATGGATAGAGAATCTACTTACAAAAGCTTTAAATTACATATTAAAGTCTTTCACAACTTGCGTCACACACCAGATTCTTTGTATACTTTATTTTGAAAATCATTTATTAAATAATGTAATTGAAAAATAGGAAAAAATTTACAAAGCCTTGAATATGTAATGAATAATACGACTAGCAAATGCAAGTTATAAACGAATATATAAATCACAAAATGAGCATATTAAACTAACAACTCTCAAGATTGAATCGTTGAGTAAAGAGCAAAAGAGATGGCCTCAAATATAATGTCGAGGGAGGCATATAGAATTAGCCTATAGCTAATATATAAGTTGTGTCTTTGTCTTCAAGAATAACCTTGTATTTATAGGTGAGCTATAAGGTTCAATAAGATGGGAGGCTCTTAAGGAATTCACAATAGCTAGAAAATCAAATGGTATCTCATCTTTATAAAAAGAAAATAGTTATTTTTATCAAAGTAAGTTATTGAGAATATATATATTTGGCGACTTGAAAAATTAGTCAGTCTAATTGATCAAATTGGCTAGGTCACCAACTGAACTTGATTGATTAGTTTATTAATCCTTGGTGAAGTCAAATACAACATGTAATGATAAAAGTTGATCTATTAGATCATCAAAAGTTATCAATCATCGATTGTTGATCGATCATATTCGAAATTCCTGTTATAATTTCCCTTCTCACCCATTCATACGTCCCCTCCTTTTCAAGCACCCCACAACTACAACAATCAATACTCACCTGCTCATCTCCTAATGACTACCCCATATCTCTAGGTTCCAGTCCACCAAGGCAACACTTTTCTCTACTCCATTATCAAGAAATGATAAATGAGTGATGATAAGTTGCAATACATCAAGCATGCCATTGACCATATGCAAATGACAGATGTGACATGGTACTGGAATGGCCACGGTGGTGGCATGCCGCTATAAAGATGGTAGAGCATGCGGGCAATGGTGAGAGCGAAAGGGAAAGGAAGGTGTAAGGTGGGCATGCGAGTGGAGGTCGGAAAGGTGCTGGACACAAAGGAAGGGATTTTGATTCATTCATGTATTTCATGTAAAAAGTTGACACAACGTTTGTATGTAACGTCCCGGGCACCCAAAATGCTTAAGCCCAAGTTGACAAGTAGTAATCCCCATCACTTATAAGCCACACCTAGACTTCGTGAGTTTTAAGTATGGTACTATGTTTGGGGTTGGGGTGTTACACTGTAGCTTTTGCACTTTGCACTTTTTACGTATAAAGTTATAATGATAAAGAAGTTATTTGAATTTTTCATTTTTAGTAGCAGATTATACTTTGTGACTTATATATTATTTGATTATACATTATTTATTTATGCAAAAGTCGTAACAATAGAAGAAATTTGTAATTTTGTTCATTTAATACTAATTAACAATAAAACATCATTAACTTTTGTGCTTTTTCACTCATATTTGATTTATGCAAAGCACCTTTAACTTTTGTGTTTTCCTCTCATGCATGATTTATGCCGAAAAATGAAATAACGAAAAAGGAGAGTTATAATTTTAATTGAAGTTATAAAAATATAAAATTTGAGTAATAAAGAATGAAGAAGAATGTATAAAATTAAGCTAAAGTTATAAAATCCGGCTCTATAGCTCTAAAAGTATGACATGTGTATGTAACATTTGAATGTAAGCCACACCTAGACTTTAGTTTAAGCCCAAGTTGACAAGTAGTAATCCCCATCACTTATAAGCCATACCTAGACTTCGTGAGTTTTAGGTATGGTACTATGTTTGGGGTTGGGGTGTTACACTGTAGCTTTTGCACTTTGCACTTTTTACGTATAAAGTTATAATGATAAAGAAGTTGTGTGAATTTTTCATTTTTTTAGTATCAGATTATACTTGGTGACTTATATTTGATTATACATTATTTATGCAAAAGTTGTAACAATAGAAGAAATTTGTAATTTTGTTCATTTAATACTAATTAACAACAAAACACCATTAACTTTTGTGCTTTTTCACTCATATTTGATTTATGCAAAGCACCTTTAACTTTTGTGTTTTTCTCTCATGCATGATTTATGCGGAAAAATGAAATAACGAAAAAGGAGAGTTATAATTTTAACTGAAGTTATAAAAATATAAATTTTGAGTAATAAAGAATGAAGAAGAATGTATAAAAATTAAGCTAAAGTTATAAAATCCGTCTCTATAGCTCTAAAAGTATGTCATGTGTATGTAACAGTTGAATGTAAAGAAGCAAAATGTAATAAATGTTTTTGTAATATGTAATTAAGAAGTTGTAAAAGGTATCTTCAAGATTTTCTTATAGGTATTTTTACACCACGGATCCTGAAAACTTTTGTAAATTATCTTCTCAACCTTGTATTCATCGTATATCTCACCTAAACCTTGAACTTGTTAATTCTTACACTGTAGACCCCGCCGGACTTTGTGGTTAACTCTTGGAAGGGTTGTGGTGTAACTGTACACAAGTTTGTGAGGTTTCGATGATAATAACAAAGAATAAAAGGTCAATAAGATAATTTACAAAAAAAAATTATTGTTTGTGGTGTAAAAATCCCTTTCTTAAAAAATATTAATTAGATCTCTATTTTGCAAACGTGTATAAATATAGGCAAGTAAAATTACCATTTTGTAACATCACAAAGTGCTTTTTATACAAATAATGATGATGAAAGATAAAAAAATAGATGGTTGAGATTACACGCTTATTAGCTTGCTAATGAATCTTGTGCTCATTGGAAATGCACCCCCTCACTCCATATGCATGCATGTATTGGGCTTATCCAATGAGCCATGTTTAATGTTTACCAAATAGGTATTATAGTTTATACTATTTAAGAAGATTTTTTATGAGACGTTTGATTAAAAATGGATAGTTTGTAAATAGGTAATATAATTCATCTTTTTTAAGGATATTTTTTATTTATGTTCAATTGAAACTAGGAAACTTTATAAATATTTATTACAAATATTTGATTTACATTTACTAATCGATGTTCATTTGTTATGTATGATTGTATTAGAGTTACAACTATATAATCAAAGTTTACTACACATATTGTGTTACTAATCTCTTTTTTATTATCATATATGTGTTCCTGATCTCTTTTTTATTAGGATTTTTATCAGTTGTGCCCCTATGAGATGTTGTAATATTAGTTATGCCACTCCCTTGGGAATATCAAGTCTACCCCTATAAATATATATACGTCTTGGTTCCACAAGGATGTATCGATAATCGGGACCTATGTGTCTCACACATGATCTCATTTCTTAGTTCCATATCTGTTGGAACACACGGAGATTGCCATTTTGTAGCACACCATGTTGATATGAAAAGCCAACCAAGGTCCCCACAAGGGCCTTGTCCTTGAGCCTCTGTAGACTCTCATTGGTAAGATGTCCTCAAATGATACTCTCTACTATCTTAGGACGAGGAAGGGAGGTAATTATGATCAGTCTCTATTCTATTTTGAAAGGGGTGCCAACCACAAAAAGATGCGAGAAGATCCCATGCCTTAAGTTGAGGATGGGATTCACTCAAGCGTGGCTTGCAACTAAGTGCATTAGCCCCTACATTTGCCTTGTCGGGGCTATATGATATAGTGCACTAGTAACCAATCAAGAATCCATCCACCATCATTACCTCGTAGCTCTTTATGATCAAATAAGTGCTTAAGGATATTATGATTTGTAAACCACCCCATAAAGATAGTGCCTCCATATTTTCAGCATAAAAAACAACTACTAGAAGCTCCATGTCATGGGTAAGATAATTCTTCTCATGCGACTTCAACTAATAATATACGTGTGCAACAACCATGTTGCACCAAAATTGCACCTAATCCATCCTTTGATGCATTAGTGTAGACTATGAATCTGTCAGTTCTCGATGGAATCACCAAGATGGGAGATGTAGTAAGTTTCTTCTTCAGTGTCTGGAAGCTTTTCTCATACTTGTTTATCCAAGTGTACATTGTCTTCTTCTAAGTCATGTGGGTGAGGGAAGGAAAATATGAAAATCCCTTCACAAATTTTCTGGAATATCCAACTTGGCCAAGAAAGCTACAAACCTCTGACACATGCTTCTATTGTACCCAGTTAAGAGCCGCTTTAATATTTGCAGGATCCACAACAACTCCTGCACTTGAGATCATACGACCCAAGAATGCCACTTCTCGATGTCATAACTCACAGTTACTATACCTTGTATATTGCTTGTGCTTCCTTGATGTCTCTAGCACTACTTGTAAGTGTGCTCGATGTTGCTCCTCATCTCGAGAGTAGATAAGGCCATTATCAATGAAGACCACGATAAAGTTATCGAGGAATGTCCTGAGAACATGGTTCATCATATCCATTAAAGTAACTGGGGCATTTGTCAAGCCAAAGGGCATCGCCAAGAATTCATAATGCGTGTATCCAGTTCGAAATGCAGACTTATCTGATGATAGCCAGACCATAGATCAATCTTCGAGAAAATAGATGACCCTTGTTGTTGGTCAAAAAGATAATCAATTTGACGCAGGGGGTAATGATTCTTGATAGTCATCTTATTCACTTATCGATAATCTATACATACGTGCATAAATCCTTACTCTTTCTTAACAAATAGGACAAGTACCTCCCAAGGTGGAGTACTATTGCATATGAATCCCTTCTTCATCCTGCAACCGCACTTTAAGTTCCTTTAATTCAATTGATGCCATCCGATGTGGTGCAATAGAAATCGGTTGAGTTCCCTAGATGAGAGTTATCTTGAACCTTACTTTTCCTTTGTGGTGGGAGTCCTGGTAATTCCTCTAGGAAAACATCTGGAAATTTCTTAATTATTTCTACATCGAGAAATTCCTTGATCTACCTTTGATCTCTAATGACATGGGTGATGTACACTTCGCACCCTTGAGAAAGCAAATGATGTGATTGTAATGTCGATATGCATGCTACCATTCCTAATGAGCTTCTCCCATTAAACACAAATTCCTGCAAATCAAGAATCCTGAAAATGACTTGTTTATGGAAGCAATCAAGGAATGCATGGTGATTCTCAAGCCAATCCATACCAAGAATCACATCAAAGTCTTCCATCTGCAAGAGTAACAAGTATGCATCTAGCATATATCCCTCTGATGTAGATTGGACAATCAGGAAACATTCGGTGGACAACAAACAACTGAACTCCGGGTCCCTTGATAGAAATAATGGTATGTAACTATGGTTGGCTCTTAGCCTAGTATACTCACAAAGCTCAAAGAGATAAAGGAATGTGATGCACCTGAGGCAAAGAGAGCATGGGCTGTAAAGTCAACTATAGAAATCATACCTTGCACTATCGAGCCTGAGGCATGGGTTATCCGTCGGTGATAACATTCATTTGTCCTTCTCTTTGTGTTCTGCTAGAATTTGGCATGCTCCGAGTCTGGTAAGGTTGTCCGCTACCTCCTCGAGAAGTAAAGATACACCCTTGTTGTTGGGGGCGTCCTCCTCGTACTATAGCTCGGACGGTTAAGATCCTAAGGGATAATTGGACCTAAGGTGACCCTTCTACTTATGGCGATATAATATACGATTCTCCACATGTACATCTTTAGTGGTACTCAATATCGATCGGGTTTTCCCAACTTTCTCAAAAAATGTTTTCCCCAAAGGTAGGGGCTCCTATGTGAGTAAACCTAGTAGATATCACATAGCGAAGATGGTGGAACCCTTGTCCAGCACATGCTCCTGCTTTGTCACTCCGAGCTATCCTACCAGAAAAGTTTGATCCTATATTTACCAATTTACTCTCGCGTAAGTTTTTCTCTACCATGCAGCAACATTCACTTCATTCACTATGACCAAACAAATGGGAGCCTATCTGAAGAATCCACATTTCATCATCTTTATTCTATCATTTTGGCATAAAAAACCCTAGCAAATGCGTGCAAATACTCTTAATTTCCGCATCTTAGCATTCATACATGTACATGTAAATAGTGTATAAAATACTGTTTTTAAAGCCAAAATTATAGAATAAATAAAAGAAAAGAAAAAGAATAAAATATTGTAAATATTTTATGATCCGAAACCCCGAGACCTAGGCATCTTGACGAATAGGTCGACAAGGAATAAAGTAGGGGGAGATAAGGGCCAAGATACAACACAAATTCCTTTTCTTTTAATTCATTCTTTATTCATTTTGGGACCTATTTTTGGTTCCACTTTTTATACCTCAAATAAAGAAACTTTTTACATAAACATTGTAGATAATTAAATAAATAAAAATATAAAATTGATTTCACTGAAAAATAATGTACAGATAAAAAGTTATGGTCTTAATAAGATTCCAGAACTCCAACTTCCCATACCTCTATCTTGCAAATAAAAACTCGAAATGTCCTAAACTCACCTTCAATTGTATATAGTTTAAAATAATCTATTTAATGGCAGTGGTTTTGTATTTTTCTGAGTTACGGTTTGAAAGTTGAGTTTTGGACCCCACTTGTATACTTGTACAGATTAAAATATTCATTTTATTATTTATTCATTATTTTTCATAATTTTATATTTTTATATAATTCTACAAATATTACTTATACTTTATTTGTACACTAAAATCAGAATAAAAATGCAAAAGAAACACAAAATAAAATACTTGTATATTTATAATACCTAGGTCTAATACCTATATACATACCTATAGTATTAATACCTTTATTTTATTAAATATACAAAGCACTTCAGAAAAATAAAAGAAAAAATATTTATAAGTGTATAAAAGTATTCTAAAATTTTATAAAACAGAAAACAAAAATAAATGAACTAAAAACATCAAATAAAAAAATAATAAAATATATAGGTAATATATCTATAAGGGATATAAAGGTAACTTATAAAACTATACCTCATAAAAATAATTAAAAATCACCACTAAATAATTTATAAAATTATAAATATTTTTTATTCAATAACCAAAAATTAATAAAATCTTTTACTATTTTTAAATTATTTTAGAAACATTTTTTCAGGGATTTTCCTGGTTGGTCTACGTGGACCAACCAGGTGGCTTGGAAAGTTGACCTGCGGGTCAACTCTCTAGCCTTAGCCCTACACCTCCTGTCAGAAGTTCGACACCCTCCTCTTCTCGATTTTTTTGCCATCAATCCATTGCTCGAGAGAGGAGGGTACCTTCATGAAAATTGTTCGCTGAATCATCATGATTCTCGCCGACCTATTAGATCTTCCAAGATCTTACCCGTTCACCCGTGATCTTGCATCGAAGGTCACGCCAGAGCCAATTCTTCAAAAACCCCCCTCGACCTCCATTTTGAATTTGATCCTTCTTCCGCCATTTTCTCCCGTAAACCCCTAGTCCATTGCACTCCTGGTGACAGTAGGAGTTGATTCGAGCTTGGGTTTGCGCCATTTGGTGTCGAATCGAAGTAGATCTAGCCCCTTGCCGGAGCTCCGCCGCGAGTTCACTACGTCGTCTCTAATGAGCCTTCCCCTCTTATTTTTCCATTTTCTTGTAGCTTAGGGTTAGCTTATTTTAGGATGACAACAGTTTTACTTTTCGCTCATCCCTTCGCCGTGATTTTGTGAATCATTCCACAGCAGAGCTTAGTTCCGGCCACCTCCATCATCCACAACCGATGCTTTCACCTCCGTTTCATTCCTCGTCGCTCCGTCGCTCCGCTCCACCCTTCCATCACCCTCTATCTCGCCCAGATCGAGCGACCCGAGCTCCCATCTCTGCCGTACGCCGGAGCTCCGTGCCCGAGCCACGCATCACCTCCATTTAACCCGAAACACCCCTAGTAGCCTCGCCTGGTTTTTGTGCGTTTAACCCTGCAGGTCAGAGACAAAGAGGAGGCTCCATCGAGCCTCGATAGCCCAGAGAAGAAGCCCCCAGGTCATCTTCGCCGTCCGACTTCACCTCGCCGTCTCCGCCGCTTCTGAGAGCATCGTTCGACGCAGAGAGGCCCCAGGATCATTTTGCCCTTGATCCTAGGGTCGGAGAGGCCATATGTCGGCCGGAATCAGTCGCCAAAGCTCGTCGGGGAGTGTGTTCTTCGTGAACCTCTCTCCGCCATTGGATCAGAAGCGTCGTCCAGTACACCTCGGAGCCGTCAGATCATCAGGACTCCCCACTGTCGGATCCCTTCGTGGGATCTAATCTTGGACGTCCATGCGAAGCGCCATCGGGTCACCAGATCAGGACACATGGATAAGTGGATCGTCACCAGCCATCCAATCACGCGCAGCGAGGGTATTTTGCATCCAACCCCCGCGCTTTTTGTATTTACGTATTAATCCTAAAACGTTCAATTGCTGCTTAAAATATTTGTAATAATTGCATTTAGGACCCTTAACTTCGTTTATTTGCACTTTGGTCCCTGTCCACGTCACCTCAGGTGACGGGGACACGTGATTTTGGGTATTTTGCGCCAAGCACCTCGAACTGTTATGTATTTACATTTCTACCCCTATGCATAGTGATTTAAATATATTTGTGGGTTATTTGCACTCTTGTCCTGCCGGTTTTTATTATTTGCAAATATACCCTTGTGAACAACAGAGCACGTGCTCCGCACGAGTATTTTTGGTGAAATTTGCAATCAGGTCCTTGGATATTCTGTTATTTGCATATATACCCCTGCCATGCCTTGTATTTTTGTGTGCTTTCCCTATTTATTTAGTGCATTTCTAAAACTCGAAAAATTACCAAAAAAATAGTATAATCTCCTGTTTAGTTGTAGATTCACGCCATATTTTTGCATTTCATTTTTGTTGCATTTTGTAATTATTAAAAATCAAAAACATGCATTGTAGTTACTATTTGCATTAGAAAATACCAAAAAATATCAAAAGACCTTGAAAAATTCCAAAAAAAATACCTAAGGTCTATTTCAGTTTATTCTAGTGTCAGTCCAAAAATCACTAAAAAATTCAAAACAAAAACCTTAAAAATTAGAAAACCCTAAAAGTATTCATAAAAATCTAAAAAATCATAGAAAAATCCTAAAAATATAGGCTTTGTTTTTGTAGTTTCTTTATTTTCTTGTCTTTTATCTAAAATTAATTTGGGAAAATTTTGTTACTGTTTGCTATTTTTCATTCCCATTTTAATTTCGGTCAGCCCCTTTATTCACTATTTTCTAGTAGTTTGGCTTTTAAAAATTCCAAAAAGATTTTGAAAAAACCTCCAAAAATCACAAAAAACAATAGAAAATTATAAAAAGACCAAAAAAAATATTTTATTCCCCGATTTTTGACTATTTTTACCTATTTTTATAAATACCTCATCTTCTCTTTCCCTATATTGTATATATATATATTCTATTATTGAAAAAGAAAATTTAAAAATATAAAATCCAAAAAGAAAATATAAAATCAGTAAAATCAAAAACCAAAATACAAAATTAAAAATTAAAAATAAAAAAATTAGAAATTAAAAAAACCCACAAAAAAATCCATATTGGATAAGTAGTTCTTTAGACATATGCCTTGACTTTTTGTCTACGCTCTGCACCCTTGTTTCCTGTGTTCGACCCCTACTTGCTTGCCGCTATACATTTGTAGTAGGGTATAATAAATCTTGATCCTCGCTCTTGATTGTTTAATTAATTGTGTGGGTTAATTGTTGATCAACGTGAAGGCTTGAGCAGTCGCTTCAGCGACATTGAGTCTTATTTGTCAGACCATTATTTACCGGCTCTCGTCTTTATCATTTTTCAAATGGCACCGTTGCCGGAGAGCATCGGCTTGTAGAGTAGACTTGTGTCTCTTTATCTGCTTAGCCATTTCTGATTATCTGTTTCTATTGCATAATTTGTTTTGAACTGTCTGACATCCCTTTCTTGTTTTCTTGTGAGGTACCACTGACCGAGGAGGATCGCCTAGGGTATCCTGAGCAGCCTTGGGAGGAGGAGCCGGCTATTCTACCCTAGCCGACAGGAGAGAGCAGGAGAACTTGAGAGAGAGAGAGAGAGAGGATAGTTAGTTTTCTTAGTCCTTTGTGAGAGAGAGACATTTGATTTAATTGTAATAATACAGGTACCCTGGACTTTGGACACTTGGGCCCAATTTCCAAGTGTTTGTTCACTTGGGGGCTCATCGCATTTTTGACGCGTTTTTACCGCCTGTCATTTTCCGGTTTTGTTTTATTTTTCCTTTCTTTTGTGGAATGAGCCCTTAGTCTTTAGGCTTGCTTGATCGAGTAAATTAGGTCCAAACACCCTAATAACCATTGGATGTACCTATAGTGTGTTTTGGACTTAGTTTAATTTAAAACAGTCGCCTCATCATCTTCAAACCTACTTGCCGCGAGCCCACCCCGTCAAGCGCTAGTCCTGAACTCGATGTGTCAAGAAGAGGAGGGGTAAGCCTAGACCGGACTCTTGGATTGAGGATCGGTGCCCGACTTGTGGTTCTTCACGTTAGCAATTGCCTCTGTGTGCATATCGGCATATAGATTATGTTTATAAATTCCTGTTTTGCATCCCGCATGGAGAGAGCTGGGAGTCACTGTAAGTATTCTATCTTAGCATCCATCATTTAGGCACTAAGGTGGGATTTCCATCTTAGTACCAACTTGCATTGGCTTTTCCGACCCCTCTCCCTCTGTTTTTGGATCAATAGGAATCAAAGAAAAGATAAAAAACGTTAGGCGCTTGTATTGAATTGACTCAAAACAAGTGATAACACAAAAAATTAAAAAGGGACTGCTAAAAATATTTGTCCTCAATAAAATTGATTAATTGGACTCATTGCCTTGGGGTGAGCAAAGCTCTCATTTGTTTTCAGGTTACATGGGAAGGTCTCCTTCCAAGTGAGGTGAGCGACATCATAAGGATTAGAGCCCAAAACCCAGTCTGTGGCTGCCTTGTGTATTGCCTAGATTTCCAAAGTATCGGCGCTTCTATCGTATGTAGGCGAGTAGGGCTTGGTCAACAATAGTGACTCTCTATTGTGTAGAGCACTGACCTTGTCCGAAGTATCGAGCATAGGCCACACCTTCACGGGGGTGTCTGTGTCATCGTCTTGCGTCCGAGTAGGTTCTTGCACGCTCACAGGTGAATCGGTTGCGAGCGAGTTCCGAAGCATCGGTTTCGCCTATTGGCTTCCTCTCTCTATTTCTTTGGATGAGTAGGGATCCAGGAAGGGATACAAGGACCTTAAAAAGTGCAGACTACAGGTTACACAGGAGGAGGACAAGTATGTGATACTTTTCTGGTAGTACTCTCTCTCCTATAGGCGTAGCTCTCTAAGAACTCGTAAAAAGATAATTGCCTGAAAAACAAATCTAAAAATCACAAAGATAATTGCCGAACCTTCACAGCTTCACGGGTCGAGTTGGTGAATCCATTGCTTTGGGTTTGATTGTTTAGTAGAGTTAAGGTCAAGATCAAAAACATCGCGCCTTTGCGCCATTTTAGCTCTCCTTCCATTTAACCCTTGCTCATTGTGAGCCTTCTACTATTTTAAACTCCATTTATTTCTTGTTGACCCCCGTATCATTCATCCACACCGATCTTCATCTTGATCTTTGAGATGGCGACGAGTGGACAGTTTAGTCGAGACTCCGTCAACACCCACATCGGTTCCATCCGCTCGCCCTCTCTAATAATTCGGGGCGATTGCCGAGAACCCGGTTCAGACTCCGTGGACCGATCTCCAGACTCCCCGTCTTCTTCAATAAACCGGGATCACTCTTGTCCCGAATTCTGTCCGTTTTGGATGGAAATTGATTTCACTCCTTACACATCCCCGTCCTTGACAAAGTTCTGTGTTGACCTTAACACAGAACAGTTCTCTCCATCTGTGCTGCAATTCGGACTGATCGGGGCATTCTTCCATGTGCAGATTTAGAGCCCGATTTCGAGCCAACAAATCAAGCAGAATCTGAGATGGCCTGTGGAAGAGGAAAGGGACCACAGCCCCAATCTGAAGCTGAAGCCAATCCGGGGGAAGGGCAGTACACCACATAGAACGAAGTTAACAGTCAGCTGCTGGCTTCCATTCAAGCCATCCAGCAGCAGTTGACTAACCAAGCCCTGGCCCAGACCGCTTTCCAAGATATGTTGAATGATCTGAGGAGGAGGGCCGATGCAAGAGATGGCCGACAGGAGGATGATCAAAATCAAGAAAGCAACTTCGAAGAGGTTAGAGATGAGTTCTCAGTGGGACCAGACTTCGATAGAGTGGAAGCAGACCCACCGCAGCCAAAGCCTACGCTGAAGGAGACATACAACCCAGGAGCGGGTCGCATCACTGAATGGATTCAAGTTCCACGAATCCATGCCCACATCGAGCTGAAGCCGCAGTTTCTATCCCTGCTTCCCACATTCCATGGGAATCACACTGAGGAACCATATATCTTTCTCAAGAAGTTTGGTCGCATCTGTGCTACTGCTCACTACCCTGGTAGTCCTCTGGGGGTAGTAAAGATGACCGCCTTTCCCTTCAGCCTACAAGATAAAGCCCTATATTGGGTCGACCATCTAGGGAAGGTAGTCACGACCTGGGAGGAGCTGAAGTCTGCATTTCTCCATAAGTTCTATCCTCTCGGTCGACTGAATCAGATGTGTGCCCGTATCTCCAGTTTTTGCCAGCAGCCCCACGAGAATGTCCATGAGGTGTGGGAGAGATTCAAGGATCTCTAGGAGAAGTGTCCCCACCACGAGATTCCATAGACCAGCCTTGTGCAGCACTTCTTTGGTGGGCTCACACTTGAGAGCCAAAGACTTGTCGATGCCGCTTGCGACGGCTCCCATTTCAACAAGGATGAGGATGTGGTGTGGATTGTCTTCGAGGAAATGGCTGAAGGAGAAGCCGCTCAATCCTCGTCCCGAATCTACATGAAGGTGTCAACTGCCGTCAGCAAGCCAATGAACATGGCCTCTCACACCGAGGACAAGGATGAGAGATCCAACTTGAGCATCATTGGGAGCCACCTGTCTAAGGTGGATATCATTGAGAAGAGGTCGCAGGACCTCAAAAAGTTATCTGTCATTGAGAAGAGGACCCAGGGTTTGGAAAAGTTCAATCTGATTTCCCAGCAGCTGGAGCAGCTCGTTCGTGCATTGAACGCCAACATGTGCAACGCTGTGTCTACCCCTGCCGAGCCTATAGCTGAGAAGAAGGAGCATGTATTGCACCAGAACCCTCAGCCGACTCCACCGCAACCCAGCCTGTTCAGCACGTGTATTACGTGCAGGTTCTGGAGCAGCCTCCGCAGCCTCAGACGCAGATGGTTGTATATCAACCTAGTCCCTGCCAGCCTATTCCGAGCAGTTCTCTCCATCATCGCCATTGATCCAAGGAAATCACGGTGTATGGAGCAATGAAGCACAACTAACCCGTCCTCAGGGACACCCTCAGGGTCAGAACATGGGCAACAGTCCCTATCACCAGCAGCAGCAGGGTGAAGACCCTTCCATCCCTCATATCAGTACCAGCCTCCGTATCATGGCAACACATGGAGGCAGAATTACCATCATGGTCCTCAGCAGTCCCGGATACCGCGGACAAGGGTATCATCAGCAACTGGCTGCTACATATCACCAGAACTCACAGTATCTTCCAACCCTCTCCTCACCAATTCTCTCAGGGTTACCAGTCGCAGTCTCAGCCGTCATACCAGCACTCTAGGCCCCAACAGGGGGTTCTTCTGAGATTGTACCGGTTAATCCAGCCCTGGCATGCCTTGAACAGTTTGCTGAAGAATATGGTTGAGATGAACCAGAAGATCGACGACTTGACGTCTACGAAAACAACCATCCCTGCGCAAGTCGAGGCAAACCCGAACAATTTCCGATGCAAGGAACAGGTAGCCGGTAGTGTCCAACCAAAATCAGGTGAATTAAATTGCTTTCTATCTGATGCTGTTACTCTCAGGAGCGGTAGGACACTCAAGCCATCATCACCGCGAAGGGGAAACATCTTGCATCTGACGGGGAGTCGTCAGCCAAGCCAACACCAGGGCCACGAAGTATTTTTGGAGCCAGCACTGTCACCCAGAAAATCACAAAAAAATGAAGAAAACAATAAAACACAAAAAGATAGCAGCAGCCTCGGTGGAGATAGGCCAGCATTGGAGACGTCTGCACCTGCTACAGAGCCAGCCACAGACAGAAGGGATTTTGCACCTGCAGTGAGTCCAACGCCAGCACCTGAAGCCGAGCCTGCCATTTTTGGTCCACATTTGTAGATGATTCTATTCCTTTTTGCCATCTACCTGTAAACAACAATATGGACAATGTTTCGAATGACATTGGTGAAGAGTTTGTAAATATTCCTTTTCCAAAAGCAATGAAAAAACACAAAAAAATGAAAAATTTGAAAAATGCTTTGTCTGATCCTGCCATCATAGAAATCATATAGAATTTGGTATTGAATATGCCATTGATGAAAGCTCTTGAGTACATGCCAACTGTTAAGAAAGGATTGAAGGAGGCATGTACAACCAAGCATAGGCCTCACCCTCACAACTCCAGAAGCAAGGGTGGCAAATCCGAAAAGCATATCCTCACAATGGCCACAGTTAATGCCATCAGCAACCTTCCAGATAAAAAGCAAGATATGGGAGCACCTCTTGTGCGTTGTCAGATGTTCGATCAGGAGTTTGAACGAACGCTTCTCGACAGTGGGTCTTCTGTCAACTTAATGCCAGCTTCGCTACTTACAGAGTTCATGTTAGGACCGCTCAAGCCTATATCTGCAGTTCACAGACAAGTCAGTTAAGCGGCCTAGGGGCCTGTTGGAGGACGTTATAGTGACAGTTCAGGGAAAGCAGTTCCCAGCCGATTTTGTGCTACTAGATATGGACGTCCCCGCTCCATTGCTCCTTACCCCAATCATACTTGGAAGACCATTCCTACGGACGTCAAACGCAATAGTGAATTATGGGATGGGAGAGATCACTTTTGGCACTGGAAATGAAACAATCAGAGTGGAGACCCTACCTGAGGGAGCACCGACAAAATGAACATCTGCATCATGTGCAAGGGTGATTGAGTATTCTGACGACTGCGACTTTCTGGCCGAAATTCAAGACACCAACTTATTCTTGGATGACAATGAGATCCATGAACTCCTCTGCCCCGAGGAGGGAGTGGAGACCACAGTTGAATTTCCCCTTATCGATCAGGATGAGGAACTCGCTGATGTGTTGAATGAGACTGCTGTGGAGGTGTTGTGCCTTCAGATACAAGAGCAGATTGTTGAAGAATCTTGTGATGAAGAGGAAATCATCGAGACATTTTGTCATGATTTGAGAGAAGAGGTAGAACAGAGTATGGTGGGCACCAAACAGATGAAAGAATCGCCATCTGCATTAATAGCTGAGGACACCTCTGAAGCAGCTCAGACCCCGCCAGAGTTGAAACCCTTGCCCTCCAACATGAAATATGCCTTCCTTGCAGGAGAACCGAATATGTACCCGGTCATTATCAATGCACATTTGACCGAAGACCAAGAATCTCGTCTGATGGAGGTTCTTGAACGCAACCACAAGGCGATAGGCTGGCGAACTTCGAATCTCCATGGGATCAATCTGTCACTGTGCTCGCATCGCATTTTTCTGGAAGAAGATTGCAGGCCCTCTCGAGAACTTCAGAGAAGATTAAATCCTAATTTGCAGGAGGTTGTTATGAAAGAAATTCAGAAATGGTGTGATGCGGGATTCATTTATCCCATCTCCGACAGCAAATGGGTGAGCCCTCTACATGTTGTGCCAAAGAAATCATGGATCACCATTGTGAAGAATGACAAAGGAGAGGAGATTGCAACCAGAGTACCCACTTCGTGGCGAGTGTGCATGGACTACATAAGACTTAACCTCGCCACCAAGAAGGACCACTTCCCTTTACCCTTCATCGACCAGATCTTGGAGAGATTGGCCACGAAGGAATACTTCTCCTTCTTGGATGGCTACTCTAAATACAATCAAGTTGCTATTGCTCCTGAAGATCAAGAGAAGACCACGTTCACCTGTCCTTTTGGTACATATGCCTTCAGACGGATGCCGTTCGGGCTTTGCAACGCCCCAGCCACATTTCAGAGGTGTATGCTTGCAGTTTTTGCCGATACGGTGGGCAGCTTTCTCGAGATCTTTATGGACAATTTTTCGATCTACGGGGATTCATTCGATCAATGCCTGGATTATTTGGACCGAGTTTTACGGAGGTGCTACGATGTAAATCTGTGCTCTCATGGGAAAAGATCAACTTCATGGTGACCGAAGGAATCGTGCTGGGTCACGTTGTTTCTAAACGTGGCATGGAGGTTGACCCAGCCAAGGTGGAGGTAATTTCCAAACTTGAGCCACCTACAAACATCAAACAAGTCAGGTCATTCTTGGGCCATGTCGGTTTTTACCGACGATTCATCAAATATTTCAACAAATTGGCCAGACCGTTGACGGAATTGCTAGGAAAGGAGAATGAATTTATTGTAGATAACCATGTGCTCCTCGCCTTTAATCAGCTGAAGGAACTCATCACACAGGCCCATGTCTTACAGCCACCGATTTGGACTCAGCCTTTCGAGATAATGATCGACGCGTCAGATTATGCCATTGGTGATGTACTTGGTTAGAGAAAAGATAATACACCGTTTGCGATTCACTACACTAGTCAAACGCTCGATGAAGCCCAGAGAAACTACACTGTCACTGAAAAGAAGCTGCTAGCGGTAGTTTTTGCCTTGGAAAAGTTCAGATCCTACCTCCTTGGATCCAAAGTAATCGTATACACTGATCATTCGGCCATCCGGTACTCACAACAGAAGAAGGACGCCAAACCCCGTCTTATCTTGTGGATCCTTCTCCTCCAGAAATTTGACTTGGAAATTAAAGATAAACCTGGGGTAAAAAATGTGGTGGCCGATCATCTATCGAGGCTTCCTGAGCTGGAATCTCTTGAGCTGAACCTGCAGTCGATCACAGAAACCTTTCCCAAATGAGGCAATTCTGTCAATCACCTCGCTCCCTTGGTATGCAGACATTGTGAATTATCTGGTGACCAAGAAAATCCCACAGGGTTGGCCGAAGTTGAAAATAGACAGATTCTTGTCTAAAATCCTTTTCTACCAGTGGGAGGATCCGTATTTATTTTGTGAGGGGGCAGATTGTATCTGGAGAAGGTGCATTCCTCAGGAGGAAGTTCCAAGTGTCCTCGTCTTATGTCATGACCAAGATTCTGGAGGACATCATTCAGGTAGACGAACGACAGCAAAGATTCTTCAAAGTGGCCTCTGGTGGCCTTCATTATTCAAGGATGTAGATGATTATGTCAAATGTTGTAGTGACTGTCAGAAGATGGGCGGAACCATAGGAATGAGAGACACGATGCCTCTGAAATTCATTCAGATATCAGACGTCTTCGACGTATGGGGCATCGATTTTATGGGCCTGTTTCCCAACAGCCAGGGCTATGAATATATTCTGCTTGCTGTCGACTATGTAAGTCGCTGGGTGGAGGCTATTCCCGCCCGAACCACCGACAGTAGGATTATCTGTCGATTCTTGAGAGATCACATCATAGCACGGTTCGGGATTCCCAAGATCCTCATATCTGACGGGGGTAGTCATTTCATAAACAGAGAGGTGAAGAAGCTGACTCAGGAATTCTGTATTGAACATCGTGTTGCTTCACCCTACCACCCGCAGTCCAATGGCTTAGATGAATGTTCAAATAGGGAGATCAAGACAATTTTACAGAAGTTTATGCGTCCGGATCGTAAGAACTAGTCTCAGCCGCTTGATTTTGTTCTTTGGGCTTATAGAACAGCGTACAAGTCACCCTTGGGAATGTCTCCCTACCGCCTTGTGTATGGAAAGCCATGTCATCTGCCCGTTGAACTAATTCACAAATCTTTATGGGCCATTAACATCTGCAATTTGGACTCTAAGCAAGCAGGAAAGAACAGAAAACTAGATCTGAACAGATTATTAGAATTCAGAGATTATGCATATGACAACAACCTGACGTACAAGAAGAAGGTCAAAACATGGCATGACAAGCATATCCGTCGCAAGTCCTTCGATCCAGGTCAGAAGGTGTGGTTGTTTGATGTGAAATTAAAGATCTTTCCAGGCAAATTGAAAAGTAAATGGACTGGGCTGCTTATGGTTAGGCAGGTGTGTGACAACGGTAGTGTATTGATATCCAAGCTATCAGCTGACGCACAGCCATTTGTAGTCAATGGACAGCTTCTGAAGCCATACCTTGAACATGATACATTTATGGCTGTCGTTGACTCGATTCAAGTAATCTACAAGGATGAGCCGGATATCTCCAAAGAGGCAAAGGAAGGCCAAGCAGAGCAAAACATTTTTGAATGACTTTTCTTCTTTTCCTCTTTTCTTATTTTCAGTCCCGCCTATCTTATTCTACCGACATGATGTCATCCCTTTCATCAGTGCTACACTTAGGATGTACTTTATCCTAAGTGCAGGGGGGGATGCGCATCTCGAGTTGTTTATATACTTTCTTCTTCTTTTCTTCTTTTCCTCGTCTATTCTCTTTATCTATCAAAAGATGTCGCCCCCGTGTAGACAGTCTTCAATACTTAGGACGTACTTTGTCCTAAGTATAGGGGGGGTGTGCACCCCGAGTTTCTTGATTCTTTGATCCTCTCCATTGTCTCCTCTTCTTGTCTATACTTAGGGATAGCTTACCCTAAGTATAGGGGGAGACAGTCTGAGTACGATCTATTCATTCCCACCCTTAACCCTCCCTGCTTTGTGTACAATCTGCTATACTTAGGATTATTTGATCCTAAGTATAGGGGGGGCGGTCAACTTCTAATTTATTCATCTCTTATTCATTTATTCGTTAGATTTTTCTATACTTAGTACGAGTTATGTCTTCTCTTTTCTCTCCGATCTATGAGGACATAGCTCAAGCTAAGTATAGGGGGTCGTATATACTGTGTATATACTTTAGCCATAACTCGTACTATCATATTTTCCTAATAGTATGGCCAATTATACGTATAAAATTCATTAAAAACCTTAATAAAAAGATGTGATTATTCCTCAGATTCCTTGTGTATTTACTGAGTAATATATAAGGAGAAAATGTTTTTGGCAAAATATTTGAAAAATAGTTTGAAATCTTTCTGAAAATCTTTTGAAAACTATTTTGAAAACGTTTTGTTACATGTTTTCAACCTTTGTAAAAACATTTTGGTTTGTGAAATTTTATTTTCTTTGTGTGAAATAAAATGTTTGAAAAATGATTTGCAAATGGTTTGAAAAATGGTTACAAAAATATTTGAAAAACCTATATATACTGTTTGGAAAACCTTTGCAAAATGATTTTCAAATGTGTGTACATGTTTGTATAAACTGTTTGTAAAAATTATTTTAGACTATAGTTTTCAAAATTGTTTGAAAAATCATTTGTCAAATAAGTTTGAGGAATACATACATCACACCAAAAATCCACTATATATATACTTATAAAATTGACCACTTACCTCTGTAAATTCTTAAAATCCACTCTTGTATATATCAGAAGCATCCCCGTGTAAATATGTATACCTAGTTTTTATCCAAAACCTTTTGTTTTCAAAAATACCAAAAATATTGGCAAAATTAAAAATCCAAAAACATTTGAAAAATATTTTTCAAAAATCTAAAAAATGCATATGCATCATCATCATCTTTTCAAAAATCCATAAAAAGTTCAAAACCTTTGAAAATTGCATCACAAAAATATTTTCCACATAGCATTTGCATGGCATTCGCATTTTTCAGATTGAGTTTGATAGTTGAACGAGTCTAAGTTAAATACGAAGATTGGAGATTGGTTGGACCTTAAATCTACCTAATTAATAGGAACCTTATAGGAGCTGGAATTGAGGTACTTCAGGTCCAGTTGAATTAACTCTTTGAGGATCACGAGACTTGGTTCAATGGATTCTTGACTGCCTAAGTAGAGTATTTCGAAGCACACGCACGACTCTTGTTGATAATGACCTAACTTGGACACTTGCACCTTTCACTTGTCTCAACTCAGTTGGAGTGGTGAGGAGGTTGGATTTGCCGGTATGAGACGCACATGGGTGGAAACACTTGCCCTCCTCTAGGGAGGGAAGTGCGCCTCAACCCGTCCAGTAATGATGAGTTTCGAGGATAGGAGATCGTGGGTTGCGATAAAGCTTCAAAAGAGGGACAATCTACTGGCTCAAGAGGAAAAACTCCTTATGTAAATGTTGTTGTATATAGTATTCAAAAAAAATGCAAAAAGCAAAAACTCCAAAAAAAATTGGACAGGCCTGTATAAAAATAAAAATGCCTGCCGGAGTGTACATATGTTGTAATGTCAAAAAATCAAGATTGAGCTTCAAAGTCAAATCATGTGAGCCTGCAGTTGGATGACTCGACTACACTGGTTTTGCATCCTAGGATAGGTAGCTACAGTGGCTACCGTCCATTCTTCTCTTCACCCCCTCCTCTTGAGCTGGTTGCCACTTGAACTTAGAAGGGAATACCCTGCTCCTTGAGGAATGATTTGTTGGATTGGGGAATCATTGGGTTGTCATATTGGAGAAGTCAATCTCTTTGTCATTTCAGTTGGGGAGAGCCACCATCACTTACATTGTACGAGTCAGATTCATAGTCATAAGGGTTTGCGTATAAATTGAGATATTTCTGACCTGGCTATTGAGGAGACTTGAACAGAGTATTGGGATTCTCAGGGACTGTTGGATTTCAAATTCGGTTCTCATTAAGGTTTTGCCCGCACAAAAATTCCAAAGGTCCGACTTAAGCTCCAAACTTTGATTTTGTGAAGACAAGTTTGATAATTAAACTTCATCCATCTTTCTTCTTTTTCTTTTCTTTCTTTTTCTTTCTGCACTTATTGCATAAGTGTTTGCTAGGAACTAGCAAAGGTAAAGTATAGGGGGATGATGAATCCACATTTCATCTATTCTATCATTTTAGCATAAAAAACCCTAGCAAATGCGTGTAAATACTCTTAATTTCCGCATCTTAGCATTCATGCATGTACATGTAAATAGTGTATAAAATACTGTTTTTAAAGCCAAAATTATAGAATAAATAAAAGAAAAGAAAGGAATAAAATATTGTAAATATTTTATGACCCGAATCCCCGAGACCTAGGCATCTTGATGAATAGGTCGATAAGGAATAAAGTAGGGGGAGATAAGGGCCAAGATACAATACAAATTCCTTTTCTTTTAGTGCATTCTTTATTCATTTTGGGACCTATTTTTGGTTCCACTTTTTATACCTCAAATAAAGAAATGTTGTACATGAAAGTTGTAGATAATTAAATAAATAAAAATACAAAATTGATTTCACTGAAAATTAATGTACAGATAAAACGTTATGGTCTGAATAAGATTCCAGAACTCCAACTTCCCAGACCTGTATCTTGCAAATAAAAACTCGAAATGTCCCAAAATCACCTTTAATTGTATATAGTTTAAAATAAGCTATTTAATGGCAGTGGTTTTGTATTTTTCTGAGTTACGGTTTGAAAGTTGAGTTTTGGACCCCACTTGTATACTTGTACAGATTAAAATATTCATTTTATTATTTATTCATTATTTTTACAATTTTATATTTCTATATAATTCTGTAAATATTACTTATACTTTATTTGTACATTAAAATCAGAATAAAAATGCAAAAGAAACACAAAATAAAATACTTGTATATTTATATACCTAGTTCTAATACCTATATACATACCTATAGTATTAATACCTTTATTTTATTAAATATACAAAACACTTCAGAAAAATAAAATAAAAATATTTTTAAGTGTATAAAAGTATTCTATAATTTTATAAAACACAAAACAAAAATAAATAAACTAAAAACATAAAATAAAAATAAAAATAATAAAATATATAGGTAATATACCTATAAGGGCAATAAAAGGTAACTTATAAAACTATACCTCATAAAAATAATTAAAAATCACCATAAAATAATTTATAAAATTAAAATATTTTTTATTCAATAACCAAAAATTAATAAAATCTTTTACTATTTTTAATTGATTTTAGAAACATTTTTTCAGGGATTTTCCTGGTTGGTCCACCTGGACCAACCAGGTGGCTTGGAAAGTTGACCCGCGGGTCAACTCTCTAGCCTTAGCCCTGCGCCTCCTTTCAGAAGTTCGACACCCTCCTCTTCTCGATTTTTTCGCCATCAATCCGTTGCTCGAGAGAGGAGGGTACCTTCATGAAAATTATGATTCTCGCCGACCTATTAGATCTTCCAAGATCTTCCCCGTTCACCCGTGATCTTGCATTGAAGGGAACGCCAGAGCCAATTCTTCAAAAACCCCCCTCGACCTCCATTTTGAATTTGATCCTTCTTCCGCCATTTTCTCCCGTAAACCCCTAGTCCATTGCACTCCTGGTGACAGCAGGAGTCGATTCGAGCTTGGATTTGCACCATTTGGTGTCGAATCGAAGTAGATCCAGCCCCTTGCCGGAGCTCCGTCGCGAGTTCACTCCGTGGTCTCTGGTGAGCCTTCCCCTCTTTTTTTCCATTTTCTTGTAGCTTAGGGATAGCTTAGGTTAGGATTACAACAGTTTAACTTTTCGCTCATCCCTTCACCGTGATTTCCTGAATCATTCCACGGCGGGGCTTAGCTCCGCCTCCACTTTCCGGCCACCTCCATCATCCACAGCCGATGCTTTCACCTCCTTGAAGGATATTGTGAATCCTCAAGCGCATCACGGAAGCGTGTCGATCGCATCGTATGCAATCGGAGCAACTAGTCGCACTAGTTGCTAGATGCAACGGATATTAAAATTTTAACTTTAAAGATGAAACCACATGATCACGAGAACACTTCTCGGATCGTTTCATCAAAGCACAAAGTACAAGGAATACCTCTTGAAGCGTGGTTGTGATCGCGAGATCCCAAAGTAAAGATCCTCCTATCTTAAGTCCGATCCACGAAGAACGCACTTGCGGGCGCGATGATGAGTCACGTTCCTTCCCGCAATCCTCGATGAAGATCCAAGCGATGGCTCCCCCGATTTCGTCAAACGAAATCCGTCGTCTTCCTTTAGAGTAAGAAACTCCAAAGAAGATGGAGATCCACGAGTCGTCGAAGAAGAAGCCGAGAGTCTCTCCTTTCTCAACACAAAGTGGACGGCCACTTAATGGAGAAGAGAAAGAGAGAGAGGGCGAGAATGAGAAAGAGAGAGAGAGAGAGAGTTGTCACCTTGTACAACTCTATTAGTTTAGGATCCAATGGATCTCAATCCATGGGACACATGGATCCAAAGGCTATGCTTGATCCATGCTAAATCAATGGCTATGATTGTTGTTGGTTAAAACCAACAACAATAATTTAAATTAAAAAATGTTGCAACATTATCAACATAATTTAATTTAACATTAACTAATTAAGAGATAATGTGATAAATAAAAATGGAGTCAACCAACCTCCCTAAAAATGGGGGTTATTTTGTCTCCTTTTATTTTATCTTATTATTTCTTAATAAATTGCAATAACTATTATTGCAATAATATCCACCAAATTAATTCCAAATTAATTTGTGAATATTTCAATCATGCCATCGAAGATATGTGAATCACATTCACAACCCAAACTAATTTGTAAATTACATTTCCAATTAATTAATTAATGTGAATCCAATCCACACTATTAATTAACAAATGCTATTTACATAGATTCTCTCTCTTCAATATATATATTATAAATCATATTTATAATACACATATATCATGGATAGTATTATCCGCATTCTCTAATCCTTGATAATTAAATCCCATTTAATTATCTTAGATAATGATTTTCACAATATGAATCATATTCATATTTAAGCTTGATAATTAAATCTCATTTAATCATCAAGTCCTTGCTTGGATATTTCATCAAAAGAATTATTCTTGAACTCTTTCAAGAATAATGTGCTTTCTCCGCAGATACTTGGAGATAAGGACAGGGTGATTGTATTATTCCACGTATAGTGACTTGGATGTTGAGATCTCATCTCAAATCCAGATCTTACGGACCTCTCACAGATGCTTGATTAAATCAAGACCGCAAATCCAATCTTCTCATTGAGTCTGAATCCCATTCAGACCAATGTCCAACACTTGGACTAAGATCGGATTGCTTCTCTACTGAAAGGAGTCACTAAAATCCAGACCTGTTTCATTACTCCCTCGGAATGGAAGCGTCATGGATATACAATCGTTTATGATCACATCACCCTTCAGGTATTCCCAATACCTGTACATCCTGCATACTGGAAGACCCATGGTCAACCTGAAGATCAAGATCTATTTTACACTGTCTTCTTCAGGGTTTGATCACCAAGTTTCTCATTTGATCATTGGGATTTGGTATCGATCATATACTTTCCAAAAGCATATATCATACCTAGGTCTTGATCATATACTTTCAAAAAGTATATATCAAACCTACAAATTCAGTCAAGCTTCCAAAGCGAGACGACCGTGCACGGAATTTGATTCTTCCCAATATCTCATGAGTGAGCTCATGTCTTCCGGTTCAGTAGTGAACCTGTATGATCCCTTTGAGAGATCGTATTACTCATATGCCCTTATATGCACACCAGCGCGCCGGTGTATAGACCTTGGTTAGGTCATCAACCTATTGGTCTGCCAAATGTACATACTCAGACATATAGCAATACATCTGTCTCCGGTCAGAGGATGCGTGCCTATGCTGTGACAGCATTCAACATAGGACTTTGGTTATCTCGATCTCGTTAAGTCAACTCTTTGACCTAACTAATCTGACACCTCTGAATCTCTATTCCTATGCAGAGGACCTGCATCAAGAGGTCGGTCAGATATCAGCCTATGTGAGAAAGGATTGCCATCTCCTACTCAGGCTGGAGATCACATCTTAACAATCATTTAACGGTGCTTAATGAGTCCTCAATCTAACTCTTTAGATATTCATCCAAGCACCAGCCTCTATGATTTAATAATTGAATCAACAACTGTATGATCATTAAGATAGCCATGGTACATAACCCTAATTGTACAGAGGGACCTATTATGCAAATTATTTATTCTTCATTTCAGATCAGGGAATGATATTCGCAATAACATTTATTGCATAATGGCTCGCCGTGGGCTCACATGTCCAACAATCTCCCACTAGCCCAAAGAGCCATTAATGGGCTAATCATATAAACCAACACTCATGTGACAATCATAGGCTATTTAGAAATAGCTAGGTAAGCTGATCAGTCACTCTGTTCCCAAAAGACTATGCCAAGTCCTTTTACGGTACTTGCATATCCCTAGGTAACAGTGCTCGCAACCAATGCGAATGTTGCATCTAATGCAACCAATACTCAATCTAGTCAAAGCAGTTATAGTGTCCTTGACACTATTGATCAACAACTATTATAACCAGTATTTCCATAATCCTTATCAGAATACCCTTCTTCCGGGAGATCACTATCTCTCAAGGTATCCACAGTTAAGACCTTTTAGATCTCTATCTATAAAGTCTTAAGCTCTTGAAGATAAGACTTAGAGGTCACTATCTCTAAAGCATTGTCATCTTTGAAGATATTGTTATTACTGCAATCAAGTGTTCTTTCTCCATAGTAGGATTAGTAACAGTTTACTACTCCCACTGCATGGCAGACATTTGGCTTTTGTACACATCTAGCATACTTAGCTTCTCGTAACTGATGCACAAGTGCAAGCAGTTCTAGCATTCACTTCCTCAACTCTTTGAGGTGCTATCCCTTTAGATAGGTCAGTACCATATCTCAAGGAAGGAAGCCTTTCTTGGAATTTCCAAGAATGGAATATGTCCAAGGTGTACTACAAATGTGACAGTCCCAATACCCTCTTTTCTTTGCTTCTGAACTCCTTCAGAACTAAGATCTAAGAGGTATTCTTGAGATCATATCTCAAGGTATGGAATAGCCAGAATATAAAACACTTGTTCTCATCCTTATATCATTCCAAATGATTAGGATATTATCTACATTTAGCACGATGAACACAATGGCACTCCCACTAAGCTTCACATGGTACATCAAGATTATATTTGAAATCATAACATTTATAATTTCATCAAATCTTATGTTCCAACTACAAGAAGCTTATTTGAGTCCATAGATGGAGTTCTTTAGCTTTCACACCTTACTTTCCCCAATCATGAAGCCCTGGGGCTACTTCATGTGAATATCCTCAGAGAGGTATTCTTAGAGGAATGCAATCTTGAATTACATCTTGAAGATGCAACAGTCAAGTTGTGTAGCTAGGGTTAGCAATATTCTGATGATTTTAAGCATGGCCACTGAAGAGCAAGTCTCATTGCAAGCAATGTCTTCTCTTCCGATGTGTAGCTTATGGCTACGAACCGAGCTTTGAAGGTCTCTACCTTCTCATCAGGTTCCCTCTTCTCTTGAAGATCCATTTACACCTTTATGGGTCAAACCCTTATATGAGGATCCTCTAGGGTCCATATACAACACTTGTATATGAAGTCTACTTTAGACTTTATTGCTAATATCCATCTTTCCATGTCACGATCCTCAGGAGCTTCATCACATGAAGTCCGATCATTGTCAGACTTGGCTGACACATGGAATACATCCTCAAACTCATTTGAAGAGGTATTAATGTTTCATTTTTAATTGTCCTTTTAGTTTCCGATTTCAGGAGTCTCATTATCTTCTCAAGATTAAATGAGTTCCTATACTTCATTTTCATCTTGATTCTTAAGAGAGTCATCCTCTAAGAATCATATTCTCAGAAATGAGATCTTTTAAGAATCTCAAGGTCATAAAGTAGGTATCCAATACCATACTTTATTTTTCTAATGAAGTAGCACTCTCAAGTGCTAGATTCCAGCTTACATCCATGGAACCTTATTAAGGATATATATTGTAGTCTCTACTACACATATATACCAGGAAACTAAGAGGATAATTATGCTAAAATTCATCATTGATCAAATCATGTCACACATGATCCAATTGTATCTCCCTATAACTCCATTGAGTTTGGGTGTGTCAGGAGGAGTGAGATAGAAATGGTATTCATATCTCCATAAGGTATTCTTTGAATTTTATCTAGCAGGTACAAGCTACCTAGGTTAGATCAAATTCATTTCATCTTTCTCCAAACTTTGGTTCTAAATCAAAAATTGTGAAATCTTTGAACATTTCAAAGGTTTCTCAGGTGAAGAGAAGAAATCTCATATCATACGTAATCATCAATAGATATCACATATCCATAATGTTCACTATGATATAGATGATCCACATACATCAATATGTATGAGATCCTAAATACCTTGACATCTAACACCATTCCCAGAGAAGGGTGTATTGGACATTTTACTTTGAATACAATATTCACAAGTATGTAAGATTTGAAATTTTAGACATTCTAAAGTTTCATATCTTACTAGTCTATTGATCAAATCAACAAACAAATGTCCAAGGCTTGATGCCAGATCATTGTCAAATGATCTTTCATCCTCCTATTGATCTTATAAGGTTTGATTTTCAGTGTTAGAAATCTTAATGAACCATTCATTAATTTTCTAATTTTGTGGAGTCCACTAGATGTTAGATTACTATCCGAAATATTTCCATCATAACTCTTTATGATAGTTCTA
Source organism: Ottelia alismoides (assembly GCA_037367405.1). Taxonomy (NCBI): domain Eukaryota; kingdom Viridiplantae; phylum Streptophyta; class Magnoliopsida; order Alismatales; family Hydrocharitaceae; genus Ottelia; species Ottelia alismoides. The sequence goes on along the minus strand of JAZKJV010008890.1, from coordinate 344,559 downwards.
TCTCAGAATTCATGTTTATTTCCAACATTTAGAAACAAACAATGAGGGTATTCTAATATCTAGGTCATAGAGACATTCTCCAAGACTAAGGGCTCTCCCACTGAGAATATGAAGTCAATCTATCCAATAGAGATTGCTGCAACAATTACAGTAATATCCATGTAGATGACTACTAAACCTTAAGATCAAATTTCTAATCTTCTAATATATATATATGCAACCAATTGCAAATGTCATTAGAAGATTGGGATACAATTGTCAGACTTTATCTTATGAAATAATAAAGTCAGAGTCAATGATTATATGTAGATTATTCTGATGCTCTATCTGAGTCCTTCACTAAGGATTTTAGACAGACTTGATAGTCATACTATCAACACATCAACATATTGCAGTATTGGCATTCATCCAACTCTTTGGATGTCATATGGAAGTCACAAAAGTAGGTCAACTCTTTGACTTTCCTTTTTACTCGGGTCCGACCCATGCTTCCACTGCACTCTCTTAATCTATAAACAACCATTGCTTAAGACTAAGGATCTCTTATGTTAAATTCAAAAGAATTCAATGTAAGAGCATTTCAACCTTTATACATGCTTCATTAAATTCATACAATATGAATATCATAAAGCTTCATGAATGACTTGAGTATAGATAGTAGAATGATGACACTCATCATATCTACATTCATCTTAACTCTTGGAGACTTAGGTTCAGGTAGGTATTCAAACATTTTGAATACATCATCTCTTTTGAGCCACCATTCTGCATAATGCAGAGAACCATGTCATTCATGATTAAATGTCTAGAGCATATATGCCAAAATATCTTCTTTTATTTTATAAGGACTATTCGACAATTACGATCACCATCGACATGTCACTTCCAAAGTATACTCGATGAAAGATCAAGACTATAGAGACATACAAACCCTAAGGTGATGCCTTATTGTCTTATTTAATTGCCCTTCCTCATTATGTTGAGGGGACTTGCACACTGCAACCACATACATTATGTGTCCAATTGCAAGTACAATATCTGGATCATGAGTCCAATCCAAGATATTTTTACTGGTTATTATTGAGTATAACATTGAGTGGGTTTAATGAAGGATTATCTGAAATAAGAAATTTGCATAAGGGTATATATATTATATATACATGTTTTACTTTGATTTAGGAATTTTTATATCAAAGTTGTCTTGCCTTGTCAACACTGAAAGTTCATTCCCTTAATCACTTTCAATGTAAGAGATATTCTTACCATTATTTCTCTAGCAAGATCTGGGATCTCCTTCCCTATCTTCGTTGCATCCCAATAATATGAGAACCTACAACTCGGATAAAAAGAAGCGGGAACACATCCCGCCTTGCAAGTCCAACTTGCATCTCCCAATTCGGTCTTTAACACCCGGACCCACCACCCCTAAGATGATGTTGACCCGTCATTAATTGAACCAACCGTCAACAGGCTTAATACTCGCTATACGCAATCCAATATCGCCCCAATAATATGAGGACCCGATATTGGGGTCACTACGTATACGGCCTTACTCTTTCGAGAAGCAAAGAACCCGATCCAATTAAATCATGTACAGGATCTGTCACTTCGGACAGGCGTCTCCTATACACAACAACTGGCGACGAAATCCTTTGCCTTGACGGGAGACCATGGATGTCACTTATGTGATCCTCCACCTCATATTCAAATTGTAATTAATTATTATGAATCATATTCACATAATTAATTCTTCCAAGGGAAATACACATCTATTCAAAATAGAGTGTTTATTGGATATAATTAATTTAATCACATTAAATTAATCATCAATCCAATCATCAATCAACAAACATGTCTTTTACTTGAATAGTAGGTATATACTCAAAGTACGTATTATTCGAATTTTAATAATTAGAAAAATACACATTGTCTGTCTCCAGTATTATACAGTCCCTACCCGCTGTCATGGCCAGTACCGACGAGAGTGGGACGGACCACATACGTTGCAACCCGCTACCCCAATGCTCTCCGACTAGGCACCACATCCGCCTCGGGAAAGGATAATACCAGATAGACCATCATGTACTTTGAGATGCTCATCGGTTTTTCAACCGAAATTATACCATATAATATAAATCAAAACATTTTTGATTATAAGGAGATTTGCTAGACAAATCCCCAATCCTATTCAAGCAAAAAGGGTTTTTCATGTAAAAGTTGTCCTACAACAATTGTAGGATAAACTATAGTTTTCATGAAGGCAATGTTTGTTGATGAACCAATGATCAAGATCTAATATCTCATCATTGTGGTTTAGGCAAGTGTCATTCAATGAAATAATTATTTCTTTAAATATTTCACAAATATTTATCACTAATTATTCCAGAAAATTAACAATTAATTTTCATCATGATAATTGAATGACATATCACAAGGTTCAAGATCAAAATTGTTAATTTCCAGCAGTGACCCCCAATCACTAAAATTAACTTATCTTGATCAATTTAAATCCAAAAAATGCAAACTCAGTTTCCAAAGATTGCCTATTTGATTTATTAAAGAACCCAAGTGATAATTCACGCATTTCAAGGCGGATTAAAACCGTAATTATCTCATAAATCACGTTTAAATCCGCAGTTCCCGCAACAGTGAATATAGTCATATTCAAAAAGCCATATCTTGAGCAAATGAAGTCCAAATTTAGTAAACTCAAGTCCTATGGTTTCCTTGTTTAATGGGGAACAAAATCCAATTGAAAATTTAGTGTTTAAACATTTTAAACAGAGCCGAAAAATTCAATTTTACAGATGTGCGAAAATTGAAATGCAATAAAAATTTCGCAACCCTTTCAAGAACCAAATCGTCTAAGGTCTATGGATCATATCCAAAACCTTATTCAACCTGGCTCTGATACCACTTGAAGGATATTGTGAATCCTCAAGCGCATCACGGAAGCGTGTCGATCGCATCGTATGCAATCGGAGCAACTAGTCGCACTAGTTGCTAGATGCAGCGGATATTAAAATTTTAACTTTAAAGATGAAACCACATGATCACGAGAACACTTCTCGGATCGTTTCATCAAAGCACAAAGTACAAGGAATACCTCTTGAAGCGTGGTTGTGATCGCGAGATCCCAAAGTAAAGATCCTCCTATCTTAAGTCCGATCCACGAAGAACGCACTTGCGGGCGCGATGATGAGTCACGTTCCTTCCCGCAATCCTCGATGAAGATCCAAGCGATGGCTCCCCCGATTTCGTCAAACGAAATCCGTCGTCTTCCTTTAGAGTAAGAAACTCCAAAGAAGATGGAGATCCACGAGTCGTCGAAGAAGAAGCCGAGAGTCTCTCCTTTCTCAACACAAAGTGGACGGCCACTTAATGGAGAAGAGAAAGAGAGAGAGGGCGAGAATGAGAAAGAGAGAGAGAGAGAGAGTTGTCACCTTGTACAACTCTTAATGATGTACCATGGAAGGCTACCCTAGCCCTCTATTTATATTAGTTTAGGATCCAATGGATCTCAATCCATGGGACACATGGATCCAAAGGCTATGCTTGGTCCATGCTAAATCAATGGCTATGATTGTTGTTGGTTAAAACCAACAATAATAATTTAAATTAAAAAATGTTGCAACATTATCAACATAATTTAATTTAACATTAACTAATTAAGAGATAATGTGATAAATAAAAATGGAGTCAACCAACCTCCCTAAAAATGGGGGTTATTTTGTCTCCTTTTATTTTATCTTATTATTTCTTAATAAATTGCAATAACTATTATTGCAATAATATCCACCAAATTAATTCCAAATTAATTTGTGAATATTTCAATCATGCCATCGAAGATATGTGAATCACATTCACAACCCAAACTAATTTGTAAATTACATTTCCAATTAATTAATTAATGTGAATCCAATCCACACTATTAATTAACAAATGCTATTTACATAGATTCTCTCTCTTCAATATATATATTATAAATCATATTTATAATACACATATATCATGGATAGTATTATCCGCATTCTCTAATCCTTGATAATTAAATCCCATTTAATTATCTTAGATAATCATTTTCACAATATGAATCATATTCATATTTAAGCTTGATAATTAAATCTCATTTAATCATCAAGTCCTTGCTTGGATATTTCATCAAAAGAATTATTCTTGAACTCTTTCAAGAATAATGTGCTTTCTCCGCAGATACTTGGAGATAAGGACAGGGCGATTGTATTATTCCACGTATAGTGACTTGGATGTTGAGATCTCATCTCAAATCCAGATCTTACGGACCTCTCACAGATGCTTGATTAAATCAAGACCGCAAATCCAATCTTCTCATTGAGTCTGAATCCCATTCAGACCAATGTCCAACACTTGGACTAAGATCGGATTGCTTCTCTACTGAAAGGAGTCACTAAAATCCAGACCTGTTTCATTACTCCCTCGGAATGGAAGCGTCATGGATATACAATCGTTTATGATCACATCACCCTTCAGGTATTCCCAATACCTGTACATCCTGCATACTGGAAGACCCATGGTCAACCTGAAGATCAAGATCTATTTTACACTGTCTTCTTCAGGGTTTGATCACCAAGTTTCTCATTTGATCATTGGGATTTGGTATCGATCATATACTTTCCAAAAGCATATATCATACCTAGGTCTTGATCATATACTTTCCAAAAGTATATATCAAACCTACAAATTCAGTCAAGCTTCCAAAGCGAGACGACCGTGCACGGAATTTGATTCTTCCCAATATCTCATGAGTGAGCTCATGTCTTCCGGTTCAGTAGTGAACCTGTATGATCCCTTTGAGAGATCGTATTACTCATATGCCCTTATATGCACACCAGCGCGCCGGTGTATAGACCTTGGTTAGGTCATCAACCTATTGGTCTGCCAAATGTACATACTCAGATATATAGCAATACATCTGTCTCCGGTCAGAGGATGCGTGCCTATGCTGTGACAGCATTCAACATAGGACTTTGGTTATCTCGATCTCGTTAAGTCAACTCTTTGACCTAACTAATCTGACACCTCTGAATCTCTATTCCTATGCAGAGGACCTGCATCAAGAGGTCGGTCAGATATCAGCCTATGTGAGAAAGGATTGCCATCTCCTACTCAGGCTGGAGATCACATCTTAACAATCATTTAACGGTGCTTAATGAGTCCTCAATCTAACTCTTTAGATATTCATCCAAGCACCAGCCTCTATGATTCAATAATTGAATCAACAGCTGTATGATCATTAAGATAGCCATGGTACATAACCCTAATTGTACAGAGGGACCTATTATGCAAATTATTTATTCTTCATTTCAGATCAGGGAATGATATTCGCAATAACATTTATTGCATAATGGCTCGCCGTGGGCTCACATGTCCAACACTCCTTTCATTCCTCGTCACTCCGCCGCTCCGCTCCACCCTTCCATCACCCTTGATCTCGCCCAGATCGAGCGACCCGAGCTCCCATCTCCGCCGTACGCCGGAGCTCCACGCCCGAGCCACGCATCACCTCCATTTAACCCCAAAACACCCCCAGTAGCCTCGCCTAGTTTTTGTGCATCTAACCATGTAGGTCAGAGCCAAAGATGAGGCTCCATCGAGCCTCGATATCCCAGGGAAGAAGCCCTCAGGTCATCTTCGTTGTCCCACTTCACCTCGTCGTCTCCGCCGCTGCTGAGACCATCGTTCGACGCGGAGAGGCCCAGGATCATTTTGCCCTTGATCCTAGGGCTGGAGAGGCCGTGTGTCGGCTGGAATCAGTCGCCAAAGCTCGCCGGGGAGTGTGTTCTTTGTGAACCTCTCTCCGTCGTTGGATCGGAAGCGTCGTCTAGTACACCTCGGAGCCGTTAGATCATCAGGACTCCCCACCGTCGGATCTAATCTTGGACGTCCGTGCGAAGCGCCATCGGGTCACCAGATTCGGACACGTGGATAAATGGATCTTCACCAGCCGTCCGATCGCGCGCAACGAGGGTATTTTGCATCCAACACCCGTGCTTTTTGTATTTACGTGTTAATCCTAAAACTTTCAATTGCTGCTTAAAATATTTGTAATAATTGCATTTAGGACCCCTAACTTCGTTTATTTGCACTTTGGTCCCTTTCCACGTCACCTCATGTGACGGGGACACATGATTTTGGGTATTTTGTGTCAAGCACCTAAAACTTTTATGTATTTGCATTTCTACCCCTGTGCGTAGTGATTTAAATATATTTGTGGGTTATTTGCACTCTTGTCCTACGGTTTTTGTTATTTGCAAATATACCCCTGTGAATAGTAGAACACGTGCTCCGCGCGTGTATTTTTGGTGAAATTTGCAATCAGGTCCTTGGATGTTCTGTTATTTGCATATATACCCCTGCCATGCCTTGTATTTTTGTGTGCTTTCCGTATTTATTTAGTGCATTTCTAAAACTCGAAAAATTACCAAAAAAATAGTGTAAGCTCTTGTTTAGTTGTAGATTCACTCCATATTTTTGCATTTCATTTTTATTGCATTTTAATAATTATTAAAAATCAAAAACATGCATTGTAGCTACTGTTTGCATTAGAAAATACCAAAAAAAAATCAAAACACCTTGAAAAATTCCAAAACAATTACCTATGGTCTATTTCAGTTTATTCTAGTGTCAGTCCAAAAATCACTAAAAAATTCGAAACAAAAACCTTAAAAATTAGAAAACCCTAAAAATCTTCATAAAAATATAAAAAATCATAGGAAAATCATATAGGCTCAGTTTCTGTAGTTTATTTTTTTCCTTTTATTTTATTAAAATTAATTTGGGAAAATTTTGTTACTGTTTGCTTTTTTCATTCCCATTTTAATTTTGGCCAGCCCCTTTATTCATTGTTTTCTTGTATTTTGGCTTTTAAAAATTCCAAAAACAATTAGAAAAAACCCCTAAAAATCACAAAAATAGTTGAAAATTATAAAAAGACCAAAAAAATATTTTATTCCCTGATTTTTGACAGTTTTTACTTATTTTTATAAATACCTCATCTTCTCTTTCTCTATATTGTATATATATATTCTATTATTGAAAAAGAAAATATAAAAATATAAAATCCAAAAAGAAAATATAAAATCAGTAAAATCAAAAACCAAAATACAAAATTAAAAATTAAAAATAAAAAATAGAAATTAAAAAAACCCACAAAAAAATCCATATTGGCTAAGTAGTTCATTAGACATACGCCTTGACTTTTTAACTACACTCTGCACCCTTGTTTATTGTGTTCGACCCCTACTTGCTTGCCACTGTACATTTGTAGTAGGTATAATAAATTTTGATCCTTGCTCTTGATTGTTTAATTAATTGTGTGGGTTAATTGTTGATCAACGTGAAGGCTTGAGCAGTCGCTTCAGCGACAATGAGTCTGATTTGTCAGACCATTATTTAGCGGCTCTCGTCTTTATCGTTTTTCACTATCTCTCTCATATTTCCTTATGAAGACCTCAAAGGAATATAATGCCTTGTCATACTCAATCAGTACGGTGCTAGCAGCATACTTTAACAACTCCATAAACATGTTCATCTAAGCGGTCACTGTCATATTCCCTTGATCGAGTAATGCAAACTCTACACGACATTGCTCTAGCCATTATTCTAGGTAAAAACGCTCTTGGAATACCTCAATGAACTGTTCCCAAGTAGTTGGCGCTACAATATATGGCTCCATGGAACACAATTCCTCAACATGGCCAGCTAAGGAATATGTAGATAATGTGACCTTCTCCTCATGTAGAACAAGTATGGTATAGAAGACCTCTTCCACATACTTCAACCACCTCTCTGTCTCATTGGGGCTCATATTACCCAAGAATTCTGGAACTTTCTCCTTGTGATATTTCAAAAATATGTCTTCTGATCGTGGTGGTGGTGGAGGAGGTGGAGGTGGTAGCATATGTGGTGGAGGTGGCGGTGGAAGATCACCACCTCCCCCACCCATGTCAGACCCACCTGAAGGATATGGGAAAAACTTAAGCGCACTACGGAAGCATGATGATCGCATCTAATGCGTTCGGAGCGACTAGTCGCACTAGTTGCTCAGTGTAGCGGAATTTAAAATTTTTTAAAACATATGATGAAACCACATGATCCCAAGAACATTTCTTGGATCATTTCATTAACCACAAAGTATTAGAAATACCTCTTGAAGCATGGTTGTGATCACCTGATCTCTAAAGCAAGAGATCCTCGTGACTCAAGTCCGATCTACAATGATGGCACTTGCGAGTGCGATGATGAGACGCGTGCTTCCGGCAATCCACGATGAAGATCCAAGCCTTGGATCTCCTGATTTCATCCAATGAAATCCGACGTCTTCTACTTGTGCCAGAGCCACCAAGGAAGACGGAGATCCAACAACACGACGTCGTAACGACGCCTACAGTTCTCTCAAGAACTCAGAGTAGGCAACCACTCTTAAAGAAATGGGGCGTGAGAATGAGATAAAGAGAGAGAGAGAGAGAGAGAGATTAGAAGTGTACGACAAGGGCTAGGATCGCCCACTCTTATATAGTAGTTTGGGATTCCGTGGATCACAATCCATGGGATACACAAAATCAATGGTTAGATTGATTTGTGTTTTTAATCAATGACCATGATCATTGTTGTTTAATAAAACAACAACTTATTAATATATATTAAATTAAATATATATGTTGCATTACCATAAATATAATTTAACTTAATAAAATTAATTAACACAAGATAATAAAGAGGATACTAATCTCCTCCTACAAAAGGGAGGCATCACCCTTGACCAATTCAAGGGTGACGTCACCTTTTTTATTTGGTGATTTTTTATCTCCTTCATATTATCTCATTATCTCTTAATTGCAACCACATTCATTGCAAATGTATTCATTAAATTAATTCCAAATTAATTAACAAATATCTCAATCATGCCATTAAAAAATGTGAATCACATTCACAACCCAAACAAAAATGTAAATTACATTGCAATTAATTTTTTAATGTAAATCCAATTCACATTAACAATGAATTAGTAAATATTATTTAAAAATGTGCTCTCTTCAATATATTATAAATCATATTTATAATATACATTGAGATTATGGATAGCATGGATAGTACTATCCACATTCTGCATTTCCCTGATAATTAAATCTCATTTAATTATCTTGGATAATCATTCTCATAATATGAATCTCATTCATATTATTCTTGATAATTAAATCTCATTTAATTATCAATATCTTGTTTCTTGGATACATAATTCATCAAAGGATTTATTCTTGAACTCTTTCAAGAATAGTGTGCTTTCTCCGCAAATACTTGGAGATAAGGACATGGTGATTGTATTGTTCCACGTATAGTGACTTGGACATTGAAATCATATCTCAAAACCAAATCTTATGGACCTTCTATAGATGCTTGATTTAAATCAAGTCCATAAACTTAATCTTCTCATTGCATCTTAGTCTCATTCAGATCAATATCCAACACTTGGACTAAGATCAAGTTACTTCTCTACTGAGAGGAGTCACTAAAATCGAGACCTGTTTCATCACTCCATTGGAATGGAAGCGTCATGGTTATAAAATCGTTTATGATCACATCACCCTCAGATATTCCCAATACCTGTACATCCTGCATACTGGAAGACCTTGAATAAACTCGAAGTTATAGATCTCTTTTAGACTGTCACCTTCATAGTTTAATTATTAAGATTATCATTTGATCATTGGGATTCAGTATCGATCATATGCTTTCCAAAAGCATATATCATAACTCTAAATTATGTCAAGCTTCATAAAGCGAGACAACCATCCATGGAATTTATCGATCCCAATATCTCATGAGTGAGCTCATGTCTTCCGGTTCAGAAGTGAACATGTATGATCCCTTTGAGAGATCGTATTACTCATATGCCCTTATATGCACACTAGCTCGCCAGTATATAGACCTTGATTAGGCCATCAACCTATTGGTCTACCAAATGTACATACTTAGACATATATTAACACATCTATCTCCGGTCAGAGGATGTGTGCCTATATCGCAACAACATACGATGTAGGACTTTGGTTATCTCGATCTCGTTAAGTCAACTCGTTGACCTAACTAATCTGACACCTCTAAATCTCTATTCCTATGCAGAGGACCTGCATCAAGAGGTTGATCAGATATTAGCCTTTAGAGATAGGATTTCCATCTCCCACTTAGGCTGGAGATCACATCTTGACAATCATTTGATGGTGCTTGATGAGTCCTTCATCTAACTCTTTAGATATTCATCCAAGCACTAACCTCGATGATTCAACAACTGAATCAACAGCTTTATGATGTCAAGACAGCCATGGTACATAACCCTAATTGAAATAAGGTACCTATTATGCAAATTAGTTATTCTTCATTTCAAATTTAAGGAGTGAATTGCAATAACATTTATTGCACGATGGCTTGTTGTGGGCTCGCATGTTGATGAATCCATGATACATTAACTTTTATGTCGCATTTTGTCTTAAAACCCTTAACAAATACATGTAAATATACATTAATTCCCATATTTTATAAAAACTTCATTCATGAATAAGAATGCACTTTTAAGCATCAAATACATGTAAATAAATAAAAGAATAAAAAATAAACAAAAGAAAAGAAGGCAGATTGTAAATATGTAAATATGTACATTATGACTTATAGATATAAATATAACTGCAAGGTATATTTATATAACCTAAACCCCAAGACCAAGTTAGCATGAATTGGTCGACAAACCAATAAGTAGGGGCAGATAAGGAAAGAAAACCATAAAAATAAATTAAGACTCCCTTCATATACTTCTTATTATTTATCAAAAAAATACAAAACTTCAATGATTTTTAATTAATTTATATGTATACATTTCTCAACAAAATCTTTTCTTAATTATTTCTAAAAAATGTATATAAAAATATAAAAATAAGTTAAAAATATTACCCTGAATATATGCCAAGAAATCCAGCTTTTAAATTATCAAAATCTCAACTTCCGAACATTAAAACTTCTTCATACAAACTCCAATTTCAGTATACTCACCTTTTAAGTTCATAAAATAATATTCTCTAATTAATAAAGGTGGTTTCATCGAATTCGGAGTCTGTTTGTAAAAAGTCGGTTTAGGGACCAAATGACAACGAGGTTTCTGGGCTATTTATTTTCTGTAGAACACATTACTTATATTTTTATTAATTTTAAATTATTTTTATTATTTTGTATTTTCACCCTAATTTATTTTAGAATTTTTGGAGCTTATTTATTATTTTAATAAAATCCAAAACCCTAAGTTATAGGTAAAAATGAAATGGATAACTTATACCTATATTTATTAATATATGTAAATTAATTTATTAAAACCCCTAAAAATTCACACAACCCTTATTTATTTTTCTAATAATTAATAAAATATAAAATTAAAATTTAATTATTTATTTATGAAATTAAAAATCCAAAACCTATTTATCTATACATATTTATTAATATAATATTTATATTTTCAATAATATTTATTATTTATAAAAAGTAATTATTCCATAATTTAGTAACTTAATTATTTACATTTCTTATTTTTATACCTATTTAAAATAACACTATTTACTATTTATTATTGAATTTACAAGAAATTTACACATTTGGCCAACCAGGTGCTGACACGTGTCAGCACCTGGTTCATCTTCTTCAAGAAGTCTGTTAGACTTTTTGTTCTGAACAACTCTTTTCAACCAATTATCCCGCACACCTTATAACTTCTTCCGATGATTCAAACCCTTGGATTTCATCCCCTAACAACCTAGATTCCCGGCCACCCTTCGATTTAACTTGGAGATCACAAAATTTCTCTATATAAACCTTCAAAGTTCGCAACTTCTAACTAACTTTCCTAACCAACTGAAACATCCAATTCCAGTGGCCGAACCCCAGCCTTCACCTCTCGATTCGAGACATCCTAGGAGGTGACAACTCCACTTAGTCGGCTCGCGTGGAGGAAGAGAGATCGGAGGAGGTTCCAAGGTGCTCGTCAGCCCTTGCATCGCCCCCACGCGCACGTCCAGCTCCGGCAAAGATCGGCCGTTGAGCAACCATTTGAGGTAAATACACCTCTGCTTTCACAGATCTACTCCTCCATCTTCACGATTACATTCCTCGATCCTCGTGCCACGATTAGCATGGTTAATCACATCACTAGTTAGCCTAATCATCCATCTAAAATGCACAATCAAATCTCACTTCTCCTTCGTTTCACATTTGAATCGAATCGCGTTTCTTTTCGCGTGGTTTCTCACGCATATTAGCATTTATTCTGGAAACAACTTTTCGATCTTGCAAAACTATAATCATTCGGCCGATTCCTTGCGAATCGAGCATGTATATTTGTTCTTTGCAGATCTATCTTGCATCAGGAGCTAATGCGAGGAATATGGAGCCTTTAATCATCTCGCAAATCATCCCCAAAGGAGAAGCAACAACTTCATTCCAGAAGCAGATGTAGCGGAAACACCACCTGCATCAAGCTTTTGCCGCCGCTCTAAGCCTTCCCCGACCAACGTCCACCGCGGGTGAGCTCGAGGGGTAGAGGAGCTACCCCTCTAGCCCTGCCGGAGGTCCAAGTGAAGAAGCTACTGCCCATGGAAAATCGGAGAAGGAGCACTCGTCAGTTACCTGCGTAACAACCCAAGAACAGCTGAAGAATAGCCACAGCACAGGCTCTCGACACGTGGCATCTACGGATGCTCCAGATCGCATCTCACGTTCTAATCCTGTCCGTTGAAAGCGAAGCGGTGGAATATTTGCACACTAAACCTAGAGGAATTTTAGAATTTCAGCCCAGCTCCAAAGTTTTCCAGAATTTACATTTAGCTCCCCGCGCAGGGACCTAAATGTAAACTTTCATATTTTTGTTACAATTACGTCCCTGCAAGAGGACTAAATTGTAGAACTTTTATATCTTTTTCTTGCATTTATACCCCTGATCTGTAGGGGAGTTTTGGACGCAATTCTGACACTATTTCCGTAGATCTTTTTAGGGTAGTTACGCAACTACCCCAACAAGGTTTTCAGTAACTTTTATGTATTTTCGACACGTTTTCATCGTGTTTTGATTCGTCGCCATTTGATTCCGTTTTGATTTGAGTTTGTGTGTTGTTCGAGCCCATTGCTCGCCCACTTTACCTACTATATAATATCATCTATATTTCACCTATATTCTACCTATTATATTGTAAGTAAATTGTTTAAAAAAATATCGCTTTGAAAAATAAATAAAAATTAGAAAGCTATAAAATCAAATAAAAATTTAAAAATCAAAATTCCATAAAAAATATATCGTATTTCTTTGATCACTTTAAGAAGACGTAGAATAATCACAAGAATATATTTTCAAAAAATCAAAATATCCTATTCTGCCTCCTTGAGTTCGACCCAGGCACACTTACCTTGTTAAATAAATAGTGTAGGTTTTTAAAACTGAATTTTGTTTGATCGACTAGGATCTCTTTGCGGTTCTCTACATCGATAATCCAATTACTTAAATCCACAATCCGATCTTTAGCCGCATCAAAATGGCATCGTTTCCGGGGAGGCGTTAGTGTATTTTTATTTTTTTACATAATTTGTGATCTTATTTTCTCTCTTCTTATTGTTTTTACAGCTTTTACTCGGTTTTTCTTACGGCTTTTCTCGAATTGTTTCCCGATCTTCTTTAGCCACTAACTAATTTTTGCAGGGCCAGCAGGATCAGCCGATTTCTTAGGAAGACGAGTCAGTTGAAAGAGCAGAGGTCGATTCTTTCTTTACGAGTCGACTGTAGAGGGCCAAAATTAATTAGTATAATTGTTGTAAAAGAGAGAGAAGGAGAGAGAAAGTTGTATTGAACTCTAGTAGAAAGGGGTCCACTAAGGACATCCTGACTTGTATCTTCCCTCCCTATTTTTTAAGGGTCTGATTCGTCGAGTATTGTGTATTCCGGAGATCAGGGCATCCACCGTGGTTTTCTCGCATCGATGGTTTTTCCGCAGCTTTTTCGAGGATAGGTGCTTGCTTAGGAGTTTTCTTTTATTCTATCTGATTGTGCTTACGTAGCTAGTCTTAGGACTTGCAACCTAGGTGCATGATTTTAGGATTTTCATAAAAAGAAAATAAAAAGTAGACGTTTGTTTGAAAAACCTCAAAAAAATATAAAAACCCAAAATAAAGTCGGGACTGCTAATATATCGGATCTAAAAAATATAAACATAAGGTTCATTTGATTTGGGAGAGTAATCCCTGGACATTTTTTTTAGAATGCGCGAGTGACAGACGACCCTTAAATATAAATCCTTTTCTTTCAAAATACTACTTAGTGTATACACCTAATCACTGCTTTTCAGCGGGTACATTCGGGTAGCTGGAATCGGTCCCAGTTTACTTAGCAAAGTGGGGGATTTAGAGGACACTGCGTAAGGCTCCGTCCTGAAGCAACACGAGTAGCCAGAAACGATCCGTACTTGCCTCCATACTGGCTGAGAGCAAGTGGTTTTTTGTAAGGACCCAGGACAGTATCGCAGGGAAAAATCGGGTACCTATCAGCTCACATGAGCTTACGATTAATCGATTATACTTGTTTGCTAATTACAACCCTAAAACCAACAAGTTAAAAGACCGAACTCTTACGGTCATCATCGGGTTGTGTTGGTGAAAATGGGGTTTGCTTTGTGTTTGCCTGTAGGGCATGAGTTACCGCGGCTTTACGCATTTTTCCCTCTCTCTTGAATCACGAATCGTACTCTCCCATTCTCTTGATATCGAAGATGACATCTTGATGGATTTTTTGCTCAGACTCCATGAGCTTTCGACTGTCCACCGTCATTCGTGCATCTTCACAAGCTTGGGATGACTCTCTTCCCAAGCTGGTCACATATGATCTCGAGGAGAGTCAGACCCAGACTCCCTCGTCTCCCGGCCAGACTATTGAGGCAGACTGTTGTCTCAAAACATCATCGAGATCTCCAACCGAGTTTTCACTGAGTTCTTACGAGAGCTTTTCTTTTCCAGATGACTTAAAGTAGATGGCTCACAGCAAAGGACCAGCAGCAGACAAGAGGCCAACAACCGAGGAACATAATAATGGAAGACCGGATCCAGTCGCAGATGTTACGACAGGGATTCTCGAGACTTTACAACAGATGAATATCCAGATCCGAGAACAGTTTAGAACTCATAATGAGTTGCGGGGCCGTGCTGCGAGAAGGGGCTAGGAACCCTTTACCGCCTGCAGTTCCCGCTACTTTACAGGAAGAGTATGACCCGGGCGTGAGAACGCTCCATCATTGGATTCGGCTACCGTCGAATCAAGAGACATATGAATTGATGTCGTCCTTCATCTCACTGCTTCCCAAGTTCTACAGGAATGCTACAGAGGAGTCGTTTACCTTTATGCAACAATTTGAGATGATTTGTGGTACGGCTAGCTATCCAGGAGTTACGCAGGAGGTTGTCTGCCTCAAAGCCTTTTCCTTCGCCTTAGCCGATAAGGCGCTTTACTGGTTGAGTCACCTGGGAAGGGAATTTCTACATGGGATTATCTGAAGTCCACATTCTTGCGTAAATATTTTCCTCTAGGTACAACGAACATGATGAGGAGTCAGATCTCCAATTTTACGCAGCATTCACATGAGTCTTTCCATGAGGCATGGGATAGATTCAAAGATCTTACGGAGAGATGTCCATATCATGAGATACCAATGAAGGTGCTAGTTCAGAATTATTTTGGAGGACTCCAGCCGGACATCCAGGGGCTAGTGAGTGCCGCATGTGGCGGCAACTATTTGAACAAAGATGTCGAGTCAGTCTGGGACATCTTCGAAGGGATGGCTGAGAACCCGAGAGTCGTCGACTCTACTCGGGAATTTCAGAAAACCCCTCAACCACCACATCACCGAGAGCATCACAAGGTGGCTAATATCTCAGAATCTGAATCCAACACCAACATGGGCTTTATTAGCGAGAAATTAATGTTGGTGGATGTGATTTATAAGCAAGTTCAGGACTTACAGCCGTTGCGAGAGTTGGAGAAACTCTCATCTCTACCTCAACAGCTGAGTGATCTTTCGAAGAAGGTTTCCGATCTTCAACTCCAGTACCAGCAGAGCCAATCTTCTTCAATCGCACAACCTACACGGAGGATCATACCCGCTCCACCCACCCGTCAGATTCACTACGTACAGAGCGAGCCAGAGACTCCGTAGATTGATTGGCATGAGGATCAGTCTCATGCCAATCCCGACCAGATCACCAATGCTACAAATATGGAGGTTGAGCTATAAGCCACTATCGAGATCAATGGGATTTGGTATACTCCGATTCAGCAACCGAGTATACCGCAGCAGCAGCGGTACGACCAACCACAGCATGGACGTCCACACTTTCAGCACCGACAGAATTTCACGCAGCAGCAGTCTCACCAGCATGCTTATCAAAGACCACATTTATATCAACACCCTGCTAACCATTCACATACATATCCTTATCAGCAGCCGCAACAATCTTCCTCCACACCTCAGAGATTCTCCCAGCCGCCAACTTCTCAGTAATACACGCCAAGGAAGGAGAGAGGAGCAAGCTAGGGCCACCACACCGAATCTGAAATGAATACACAGGTCCAAGCATTAAATCAAATCATGGATATGCTGAGTACGCTCCAGATTGTGCGCAAGACAGAGATGGAGCAGGTTAACCGTCGTCTGGATGAGTTAACCGCACCAAAGACCACTCTTCCAGCCCAGCCTCAGATGAACCCGAACAATAAGAGGAGGCATCCAGATCAGGTAGACAACACTACAGGTAATATCTCTTTTCCTGAGTTTTTATCTACCTTCATTCATCTCAGGAGAGGTAGATCGCCACGAGCACCTGCTGGAGTAGAGGAGCAGACACTTGATGAGGAGCAACAACAAACCCATGAGCAACCAAATTATGATGCTGAGGAGGAGAACCAGCACATTGATGACCATCACAGAGAAGGGAGCGATGCCGATACAGTTGACATGGATACTGGCGATTCAGACGATGATACCACACCAGACCATGCGGATACTCCCTCCAAAAATATATCTTCCCCTGTTTTACAGAGTTTTGTACATAATTCTGAAACTCTCGATGTACAAGCTGATTCCAATATCAATACAAATTTTGATTTTCTTACTCCTAACATTGTCCCTTTTCCCGATGCTTTGTTCGGGAAAGGAAAGAAAAATAACAAAAAGAATGTTGTGACTCCAGAGACAGAAAGGTTATTGAAAGATCACATCTTTCTAAAGTTCCCACTTCACGATGCCTTGGATAACTTTCCTACGCTCAAGAATCAGTTGAAGAATAGATGTACTATGCATAGGAAGAAGAGATCATGAGTTGAGAAGCATATATTGACCAAGGCAAATTCGTGTGCTATTCGGAACAAGGTACCCAAGAAGAAGAAAGATTCTAGAGCTCACTATGTTACTTGTCAGATTGAAGATGCCGCATTCTATCGTACTCTCTTAGATAATGGTTCCTCGATTAATTTGCTTCCATCCTCTTTAATTGATAAGCTCAAGCTAGGTCCTCTCTACAAATCACGAGTGATACTTCAGTTTGCAGATCGATCTGTGAGGAGACCTAGAGGTGTGTTGAGGAACATTATTGTAACAACTCAGGGCTTATAGTTTCCAGTAGACTTTACTGACCTAGACATGACATGCCCTACACAGTTACACCTTGCTCCAATCATTCTCGGAAGACCCTTTTTGCAGACAACAAGAGCACTCTTTGATTATGATGCTGGGAGAGTATCATTCCGCAAAGACAATGGAGAGATACACATTGAGATGGAGAGAGGATGTAGCAGCCCCAAATCATTATTGTCATTTACTTCAGAGGACACCAATCTTGCAGACGATTGCCAACACATAGATGAAACACAGTTTTTTGATCTTGAAAGCATTTATTTTGATACCCACGATATCCTACATGAGGATAGGGTAGATCACACGGTACCTAGTTCTTCAAATGATTGTTCACATACAGAGACATATTTCATATCAGATTTGGATGAGCAGGAGCAGTCACTTGCAGTAGACATCTCAGTGTTGCAGAGTGAGAGTACACCTATTACAGCACGAGAGTCAGTTGATTACATCTCACAGATCATACAGTCTATTCAGTGTAGAGAATCAGATGGTGTGATGGTTACACATACAGACACCTTCTGTAGTCCGACTCCAGAGATGCATACTTTAGAAAAGAGAGCAATGCCACGAACATAGTTTACTCACAAAGGCGGCTCTACTTGTTCAGCCATGGATCAATATGCACATAAAAAGCAGAAGAATCAGTACGAACCTGGTTGAAATGATCTATTTTGTACAGGACTCATGATCATTCTTTCACTTCATCTCATCCTGTACAAATGCTTTTTGAGCCATTCGATTTCTGGAGATCCACAACACTTGTATATTCTTCGTAGACCACAATCGTTCCCATTTTTGGCGGCTCTACTCGTCTTTATGCTTAGGATACCATATCCTAAGTATGGGGGGGACTGATTGCCTGTTGATTCACGTTTTCTATTTTGTTCTATTTCTTTTGTATATCCTTTCTTCTTCACAAATTACTGGTCCCCGATTTTTGGATACATTCTTTTATATACATAGGATGCCTTATCCTAAGTATAGGGGGGACTGAGTGATTTCGATGATCTCGTATTCTTTATTCCTTTTGATCTTTCATTATATATTCTTTTCACTCAGTCATCTCGTTTTTGCTCTCTCATTATACTTACGATTACCTGATCGTAAGTATAGGGGGAGGGTTGACTGACTTGTTTTCGTATATTCTTTTTCACCCACTTTTACTTAGCACGAGTTATGTCCCCCTTTTTCTTATTTGACGCTATGAGGACATAGCTCAAGCTAAGTATAGGGGGTGCGTATATATTATATATATACTTTTGTCCATAACTCGTACTTTTATGTATTTTCTATATCTATAAAATCCATAAAAAATGGGTGAGGGTTAATTTAAAATCCATTTATACATATATCTATTACTTATAAAACCTTTCAAAATAAGTAAAATATGTCTAAAACTTGTATCTAATATCTGTAATTTGTATACTACTTATTTAAAACCCTATTTATTAAAACATGCGTAAAAATCATTTAATACTTGTAAAATCCTTGATAGATAAAATATGTAAAATACATAAGATATTTAACTCAAATAAAATATATCTTGTAAAATTCATGTACAAAAAACTTGTTTATAAAAATCAGAAAATCCATAAAAATTACAAAGTCCTAAAAGTCATAAAAATTACAAAATCCTTAAAATCCATAAAAATTAGTAAAATACAGAAAATAGACTTCACAAAAATATGGTTGCATTTGCATTCGCATTTTTCAGAATAAGTTTGATTTCCGGAACTACCGATTGAGTCTAGTCTTAAGGATAGAGCTTCATCACGGCTTTTAACTTCCATTGTAAGGAGCTTAGTTAGGATCTGGAATTTAGACTCTTCAGGTCTTTTGACTTAAAATCTTTGGATTCCATAAGACTCTATTTGGGAAATCAATTCATATGTGCTTAAGTAGACCATTTGGTGTCATCCGTACAACTCTGCACCAGTGAACCAATCTTGAACACATGCACTCTGCACTTAGCTCGACTTGCATGGAGTTGCGAAGGGAATTACATCTTGGTAGTGTGTTTTCATACTTGTATTTGCGGTATTGAAGTCTAAAGACGGGAGAGATTGGGGTTGCGATAGTCGCTTCGGATGAGGGAAGGATCTGTTGACACAATTTTTCCAAGACCTCAAAAAAGGGATGGAACAAAAGATGCTATATCCGTCGAGGCACAAAGAGATGAATGCAATGAAAGCAAATCACAAAGTCAAAGCAAAGAAGAAGCCACCAAATACAAATACGTCCACAATGGTCCAAGCTTCCACCAAAAATGCCTGCACATCTTAGTGGATACTTAGCTACATTGGTTAAGCTTCACAAGAAGATGCGTCTACACTGGTCGCACTCCACCTCTTTTATCATTCTTCTATTTTCTCTCTATATTCGATTGTGGACATAGTACGAACTGACCTCAGAAGGGAATACCTCCCTCCCTGAGGAAATAGTAGCTGGATGAGGAAGCAATAGAAGTGTATAGCCGAGATGGACGGTTTCTTCGGTTCATTAAGAAGGAAGAGCTAAATCAATTCACACACTGTACAAATTGATTTCAAGGATGATAGAGTTTGTGATATGAATAAGTGAGTCTGAATTAGCCGATGAAGTGATCTCTAATAAGGATTTGTGGAATCTGAGGACTGTTGAGGATAAAATCCTAATCCTAGTTAAGGCTCCGACAAAATGCTTGTTTCAGGCCCGATCGAACTCTATCCTTTGTCTGTTCTCATGAATTGGTTTAGGAAAATAAATTCATTCCAATTTTCTTTCTTTTTCACTTACTTTTTCAAAATAAGTGCTTGCTAAGGGAGTAGCAAAGTTTAAGTATAGGGGGTTGATGAATCCATGATTCATTAACTTTTCTGTTGCATTTTGTCTTAAAACCCTTAACAAATACATGTAAATATACATTAATTCCCATCATTTATAAAAACTTCATTCATGAATAAGAATGCACTTTTAAGCATCAAATACATGTAAATAAATAAAAGAACAAAAATAAAGAAAAGAAAAGAAGGCAGATTGTAAATATGTAAATATGTACAATATGACTTAGAGATATAAATAAAACTGCAAGGTATATTTATATAACCTAAACCCCGAGACCAAGTCAGCATGAATTGGTCGACAAACCAATAAGGGGAGATAAGGAAAGAAAACCATAAAAATAAATTAAGACACCCTTCATATACTTCTCATTATTTATCAAATAAATACAAAACTTCAATGATTTTAAATTAATTTATATGTATATATTTTTCACCAGACTCTTTTCCTAATTATTTCTAAAAATGTATTTTAAAATATAAAAATAAGTTAAAAATATTACCCTGAATATACGCCAAGAAATCCAGCTTTTAAATTGTCAAAATCTCAACTTTTGAACATCAAAATTTCTTCATACAAACTCCAATTTCACTCTACTCACTTTTAAAGTTCATAAAATAATATTCTCTAATTAATAAAAGTGGTTTCATCGAATTCAGAGTCCGTTTGCAAAAAGTCGGTTTAGGGATCAAATGACAACGGAGTTTCTGGGCTATTTATTTTCTGTAGAACATATAATTTATATTTTTTTTAATTTTTAATTATTTTCATGATATTATATTTTCACCCTAATTTATTTCAGAATTTTGGATCTTATTTATTATTTTAATAAAATCCAAAACACTAAATTATAGGTAAAAATGAACTGGATAACTTATACCTATATTTATTAATATATAAAATTAATTTATTAAAACTCCTAAAAATTTACACAACCCTTATTAATTATTCAAATAATTAAGAAAATATAAAATTAAAATTTAATTATTTATTAATGAAATTAAAAATCCAAAACCTATTTATGTATACATAATTATTAATATAATATTTATATTTCGAATAGTATTTATTATTTATAAAAAGTAATTATTCCATAATTTAGATAACTTGATTATTTACATTCTTGTTTATACCTTTTTAAAATAACACTATTTACTATTTATTATTGAATTTACAAGAAATTTACACATCTGGCCAACCAGGTGCTGACACGTGTCAGCACCTGGTTCATCTTCTTCAAGAAGGTTGTTAGACTTTCTGTTCTGACCAGCTCTCTTCAACCAATTATACCGCGCACCTTATAACTTCTTCCGACGATTCAAACCCTTGGATTTCATCCCCTAACAACCTAGATTCCTGGCCACCCTTCGATTTAACTTGGAGGTCACGAAATCTCCATATATAAACCTTCAAAGTTCGCAACTTCTAACTAACTTTCCTAACCAACTAAAACATCCAGTTCCAGTGGCCGAACCCCAACCTTCACCTCTCGATTCCGGCCATCCTAGAAGGTGACAGCTCCACTTAGTAGGCTCGCGTGGAGTAAGGGAGATCAGAGGAGGTTCCAAGGTGCTCGTCAGCTCTTGCATCGCCGCCGCGCGCGTCCAGCTCCGACAAAGATCGGTCGTCGAGTAACCATTTGGGTAAATGCACCTCTGCTTTCACTGATCTACTCCTCCATCTTCACGACTTTATTCCTCGATCCTCGTGCCACGATTAGCGTGGTAATCACATCACTAGTTAGCCTAATCATCCATCTAAAACGCACAATCAAATCTCACTTCTTCTTCGTTTCACATTTGAATCAAATTGTGTTTCTTTTCTCGTGGTTTCTCACGCATATTAGCATTTATTCTGGAAACTACTTTGCGATCTTGCAAAACTATAATCATTCGGCCGATTCCTTGCGAATCAAGCACGTATACTTGTTCTTTGCATATCTATCTTGCATCAGGAGCAAATGTGAGGAATACGGAGCCTTCAATATCTAGTAAATCATCCCCAAAGGAGAAGCAACAACTTCATTCCAGAAGCAGATGAAGCGGAAACACCACCTTCATCAATCTTTCACCGCCGCTCTAAGCCTTCTCCGACCGACGTCCACCGCAGCGAGCTCGAGGGGTAGAGGAGCTACCCCTCTGGTCACGCCGGAAGTCCAAGTGAAGAAGCTACTGCCCGTGGAAAATCGGAGAAGGAGCACTCGTCAGCCACCTGCGTAACAACCCAAGAACAACTGAAGAACAACCAGAGCACATGCTCTCGACACGTGGCATCTGCGGACGCTCCAGATCGCATCTCACATTCTAATCATGTCTGTTGAAAGCGAAGCGGTGGAATATTTGCACACTAAACCCAGAGGACTTCCAGAATTTCATCCCAACTCCAAAGTTTTCCAGAATTTACATTTAGGTCCCTGCATGGGGACCTAAATGTAAACTTTCATATTTTTGTTACAATTACGTCCCTGTCAGAGGACTGAACTGCAGAACTTTTATATCTTTTTCTTGCATTTATACCCCTGATTTGTAGGGGAGTTTTGGACGCAATTTTGACACTATTTTCCGTAGATCTTTTTAGGGTAGTTACGCAACTACCCCAACAAGTTGTATTTTCGGCGTATTTTCATCGTGTTTTGATTCATCGCCATTTGATTTCGTTTTGATTTGAGTTTTTGTGTTGTTTGAGCCTGTTGCTCTCCCACTTTACCTACTACATAATATCATCTATATTTCTCCTATATTCCACCTATTATATTGTAAGTAAATTGTTTAAAAAATATCACTTTGAAAAAATAAATAAAAATTGGAAAGCTATACAATCAAATAAAAATTTAAAAATCAAAATTTCATAAAAAATATATCGTGTTTCTTCCATCTCTTTAAGAAGAGATAAAATAATCACTAGAATATATTTTCAATAAAAAATCAAAATATCATATTCTGCCTCCTTGAGTTCGACCCATACACACTTAAATGGTTAAATAAATAGTGTAGATTTTTAAAATCGAATTTTGTTTTATCGACTAGGATCTTTTTGTAGTTCTCTACATCGATAATCTAATTACTTAAAACCGCAATCCGATCTTTAGCCGCATCACATGTCCAACAATCTCCCACAAGCCCAAAGAGCCATTAATGGGCTAATCATTTAAACCCGCACTCATGTGACAATCATAGGCTATTTAGAAAAATAGCTAGGTAAGCTGATCAATCACTCTGTTCCCAAAAGACTATGCCAAGTCCTTTTACGACACTTGCATATCTCCTAGTAACAGTGCTCGCATCCAATGCGAATGTTGCATCTTATGCAACCAATACCCAATATTGTCAGTTATAGTGTCCTTGATACTACAGCTCAATTATTATTATAACCAGTATGTCATTTTCATTATCCTTTTTAGAATACCCTTATTTCCAGAGATCTTTATCTCCTAAGGTATCCATAGTTAAGACCTTTTAGATCACTATCTATAAAGTCTCAATTTCTTGAAGATAAGACATTGAGATCACTATCTCTAAGTCTTGTCATCTTTGAAGATATTGTTATTACTGAAATTAAGTGTTTTATCTCCATAGTAGGATTATCAACAATTTACTACTCCCACTGCATGGCAGACATCTGGCTTTTGTACACATCTAGCATACACTCGGCTTATCATAATCGATGCACAAGGGAAAGCAATTCTGGCATTCACTTCCTCAAATCCTTGAGGTGCTATCCCTTCAAATAGGTTAGTACCAAATCTTAAGGGAAGGAAGCCTTCCTTGGGGTTTTCTAGGAATGGAATATGTCCAAGTTGTACCACAAATGTAACAGTTCCAATACCCTCTTCTCTTTGCTTCTGAACAACTTCAGAACTAAGATCCAAGAGGCATCCTTGAGATCATATCTCAAGGTATGGAATATCCAGTCTATAAAACACTTACTATTATCCTTTTATCATTCCAAATGATTAGGATATCATCTACATTTAGCACGATGAACACAATGGCACTCCCACTAAGCTTCATATGGTTCACCAAGATTCTATATGAAAGCATAACATTTATAATTTCATCAAATCTTATGTTCCAACTTACGAGAAGCTTATTTGAGTCCATAAATGGAGTTCCTTAAGCTCCACACCTTGTTTTCCTCAACCATGAAGCCCTGGGGCTACTTCATATGAATATCCCTGAAGAGGTATTCATAGAGGAATGCAATATTGACTTCCATATCGAAGATGTCAAAGTCAAGTTGTGTAGTTATAGTTGGCAATAGTCTGATGGGTTTAAGCATGGTCACGAGAAAGCAAGTCTCATCGCAAGCGATGTCTTCTTTCTGTGTGTATCTTGTGAATACAAACCGTGCTTTGAAGGTCTCTACCTTCTCATCAGGTTCCCTCTTTCTCTTGAAGATTCATCTACACCTTAGTGGGTCTTACCCATATAGGTGGATTCTCGAGGGTCCATATACAACAATTGTATATGAAGTCTACTTTAGAGTTTACTGCTAACATTCATCTTTCCATGTCATGATCTTCCAAAGCCTCATCACATGAAGTAAGATCATTGTTAGATTTCTCTAATACATAAAAATTCATCTTCAAACTCATTTGAAGATGTATGTGTGTTTCTTCTGTAATTATCTTTTTAGTTTCTGATTTCAGGAGACTCATTATCATCTCAAGATTAAATGAGTTCCTTCACTTCATTTTCATCTTGATTACCAAGAAAGTTGTCATCTAAGAATTATATTCTCAGAGATGTAATTCTTTAAGAATATCAAGGTCATAAAGTAGGTATCTAATACCATCCTTTATTTTTCTATGGAAGTAGCACTCTTTGGTGCTATATTCCAGCTTTCTTGTATGGAGTCGTATTGAGGATATATATTGTAGCCTCTACTACATATATATACCTTGGAAACTAAGAGGTAATTATGATAATATTCATCATTGATCAAATCATGTCACCCATGATCCAATTGTATCTCCCTACAACTCTATTGAGTTTATGTGTATTAGGAGGAGTGAGATTGAAATGATATTTCCATTTCCATAAGGTATTCCTCGAATTTATTTAATAGGTACTTGCTACCTTGATTAGATCAAATTCATTTAATCTTCCTTGAAACTTTGGTTCTATATCAAAATTATGAAATCTTTTAACAATTCAAAGGTCTCTCAGGTGAAGGGAAGAAATTTCATATCACAAATAATCATCAAATGATATCACATATCATCAATGCTTATTGTGATACAGATGATCCACATACATCAATATGTATGAGATCCAGAATACCTTGGTGTCTTACACCATTCTCGAAGAAGGGTGCATTGGATAATTTCTACTTTTGAATACGATATTCATAAGTATGTAAGCTTTGAACCTTTAAACAATATAAAGTTCAATATCTTACCAGTCTATTGCTCATATCAATAGATATATGTTTAAAATTTGATAGCAGACCATTGTCAAATGATCTACATCCTCCTATTAATCTAGTAAGGTTTAATTTTCAGTATTAGAAATGTTAATGAACAATTCATTAATATTCTAATTTAGTAGAGTCCACTAGATGTTAGATTACTATCTAAAATATATCCAGCATAACTCTTTATGATAGGTCTATTCTACAATACATGTTCATCTCCAACATTTAGAAATAAACAATGAATGTATTCTAATATCTAGGTCACAGAGACGTTCTCTAGGACTAAGGGCTCTCCTACTGAGACTATGAAGTTCATGTATCCAATGGAGATTGTTGCAACAATTGCATCAATTTCTATGTGGATGACTATTAAACCTTATGATCAAAATTTTTTATAGTCTTCTAAAACATATGCAATCCAATTGCAATTGTCATCAGAAAATGAGATCCAATTTTAGACTTTCATATTATCCAACAAACAAGTCAATTTCAACGATGATATTTAGATGTATATTATTTCGATGCATTATCTGAATCCTTCTGTAAGGATTCCAAATAGACTTGATAGTCATACTATCAACACATCAGCTTGTTGCAATATTGACATCCATCCAACTCTTTGGATGTCATATGGAAGTCATAGAAGTAAGGTCAACTCTTTGACTTTCCTTCTTACTTGGTTCCAACCCATGCTTTCGCTGCGCTCCCTTCATCTATAAACAATCATTGCTTAAGACAAAGGATCTCTTATGTTGAACTCAAAAAGAATTCAATGTAAGAGCATTTCAACATTTATACACACTTCATCTAATTCATAAAATATGAATAATGTGAAGCTTCATGAATGAGTAGAGTATAGATAGTAGAATGATGACACTCATCATACATACATCTTAATTCTTAAAGACTTAGGTACAGACAGGTACTCAAACATTTTGAGTACAACTTCTCTTATAGAGCCACCATTCTTTATAATGCAGAGAACCATGTCATTCATGATTAAATATCTAGAGCACATATGCATGCCAAAATATCTTCTTTGGTATTATAAGGATTGTTTTGATAATTACGATCATCATCGACATGTCACTTACAAAGTACATTCAATGAGAGATCAAGACTTTATAGACTTAAAAATCCTGAGGTGATGCCTTATTGTCTATTTAATTATCATTCCTCATTATTGTGAGGAAACTTACATATTGCAACCACATACACTATGTGTCCAACTGCAAGTATACTATCTTGATCATGGATCCAATCCATAATATTTTACTAGATATTATTGAGTATATTAATGAGTGGGTTTAATGAAGGATTATCTGAAATAAGAAATTTACATAAATATATAAATATTTACTTTACTTTGATTTAGGAATTTTTATATCAAAGTTGTCTTGCCTTGTCAACACTAAAAGTTCATTCCCTTAACCACTTTCAATGTAAGAGATATACTTAACTCTATATCTCTAGCAAGATCTGGGATCTCCTTTCTTATCCTTGTTGCATCCCAATAATATTAGAAACTACAACTCAGATAAAAAGAAGCAAGAACACATTCCACCTTGAAAGTCCTACTTGGATTTCCCAATTCGGTCTTTAACACCCGGGCCCACCACCCCTAAGTTGATGTTGACCCATTGTTAATTGAACCAACCGTCAATAGGCTTAATACTCGCTATGCGCAATCCAATATCGCCTCAATAATATAAGGAACCAATACTGGGGTCACTACACATACAACCTTACTCTTTCGAGAAGCGAAAGGCTCGATTAAGGTGAACTTGTATGAGGAGATGACACTTCGGACAGGCGTCTCCTATGTACAACCCCTGGCGACGAAACCCTTCGCCTTGATGGGAGACCATGGATATCACTTATGTGATCCTCCACCGCATATTCAAATTTTAATTAATTACCATGAATCATATTCATGTAATTAATTATTCCAAGGGAAATGCACATCTATTCATAATAGAGTGCTTTTAATTGGACATAATTCATTTAATCATATTAAATCAATTATTAATCTAATTTAATATACCAACAATCTTATTTCGTTACTTGAATGGATGGTATAATCTCAAAAATACATATTATTTGAAATTTAATAATTACAAAAATACATCATGATCTTTCTAACATTATCCCTTCCCTACCCGTTGTCATGGCTAGTACCAACGGGAGTGGGACAGACCACACACGGTACAGCCTGCTATCCCAATTCTCCCCGGCTAGGCACCATATTCGCCTCCGGTTAGGATAATTTCAAATCGATTATCATGTATTTGAGATGATCATCGGTTTTTCAATCGAAGTTATACATATAATATTCATCAAAACATTTTGATAATATTATAAGGAGATTTGCTAAACAAATCTCCAATCATATTCAAGCAATAAGGTTTTGCATGTAAAAGTTGTCCTACAACTATTGTAGGATAAACTAGAGTTTTTCATGAAAACAATGTTTGTTGATGATTTCATATTAACCATTTGTGATCAAGATCAACTATCTTATCATTTTGGTTAGTGCATGTCATTCAAGAAAATAATTATTATCTTTAAATATTTCACAAATATTTATCAATAATCATTTTAGAAAATTAACAATTAATTTTCATTAATTTATTTGAATGACAATCGCAAGGTTCATTATCAAGTTTGTTAATTTCCAACAGTGACCCCTACTCACTAAAATCAACATAACTCGATCAATTTAAATTCAATTAATGCATACTAAATTTATTTTGTTCACCAATTTGATTTAAAACAGAACTCAAATAATAATTATACATTTTTAGGCATTTAAGATCTGTAATTAACTCTTTAATTACGTCACTAACCACCATCCCCAAACAATGGATATATGTTCAATAAAATGGGCATAACTAGAGTTATTGGATTCCAAATCACGCAAACTCAAATACTACGGTTTCCTTAATTAATGTAGAATATTATTCCAGTGATATTTTCAGATTTAAACATTTTAAATAGGGCCGAAAATTATCACCAAACAGGGCTGCGAGAATAGAAATACAATAAAATTTTCACGATCCCTAACAAGCCCAAAACTTCGTTGGTTCATGGATTGTATCCAAAACCTTTGACAACCTGGATCTGATACCACTTGAAGGATATGGAAAAAACTAAAGCTCAACACGTTAGCGTGATAAGCACATCTAATGCGATCAGAGCGACTAGTCGCACTAGTTGCTCAGTGCAAACGAATTTAAAATTTTTTAAAACATGTGATGAAATCACATGATCCCAAAAAAAATTTGGATCATTTAATCTAACCACAAAGTATTAGAAATACCTCTTGAAGCGTGGTTGCGATTACTTGATCTCTAAAGCAAAAGATCCTCCTGACTCAAGTCCGATCCACGAAGATGGCACTTGCGGGTGCGATGATGAGACGCATGCTTCCGGCAATCCACGATGAAGATCTAAGCCTTGGATCTCCTGATTTCGTCCAATGAAATCCGGCGTCTTCTACTTGTGCCAGAGCCACCAAGGAAGACGGAGGTCCGACAGCACGACGACATAGCGACGACTGCAGTTCTCTCAAGAACTCAGAGTGGACAACCACTCTTAGAGAGATGGGGCATGAGAATGAGAGAAAGAGAGAGAGAGAGGTAGAGAGAGAGAGAGAGATTAGATGTGTACGTGAAGGGCTAGGGTTGCCCTCTCTTATATAGTAGTATGGGAGTCCAGGGATAATAATCCATGGGATACACAAAATAATTGATTATACTGATTTGTGTTTTTAATCAATGGCCATGATCATTGTTGTTTAATAAAACAACAACTTATTAATTTATATTAAATTAAATATATGTTGCATTATCATCAACATGATATAATTTAATAAAATTAATTAACAAAAGATAATAAAGAGGATAATAATCTCCTCCTAAAAAAGGGGGGCGTCACCCTTGACCAACTCAAGGGTGATGTCACCTTTTTTATTTGATGATTTTTTATCTATTTTATATTATCTCATTATATATTAATTCTTTGCAACCACATTTATTGCAAATGTATATACTAAATTAATTCCAAATTAATTTGCGAATATTTCAATCATGCTATTAAAAAATGTGAATCACATTCACAACCCGAACAAAAATGTAAATTACATATCCAAATAATTACTTAATATGAATCCAATCCACATTAACAATCAATTAGTAAATATTATTTACAAATGTGCTCTCTCCAATATATTATAAATCATATTTATGATATACATTGATGGATAGCATGGATAGTACTATCGACATTATGCATTTCCCTGATAATTAAATCTCATTTAATTATCTTGGATAATCATTCTCATAATGTGAATCTCATTCATATTATTCTTGATAATTAAATCTCATTTAATTATCAATATCTTGTTTCTTGGATACATAATTCATCAAAGGAATTAGTCTTGAACTCTTTCAAGAATAGTGTGCTTTCTCCGCAGATACTTGGAGATAAGGACAGGGAGATTGTATTGTTCCATGTATAGTGACTTGGACATTGAGAACATATCTCAAAACCAGATCTTACGGACCTCCCAGAGATGCTTAATTTAAATCAAGTCCGTACACTTAATCTTCTCATTGCATCTGAATCTCATTCAGATCAATGTCCAACACTTGGACTAAGATCAAGTTACTTCTCTATTGAGAGGAGTCACTAAAATCCAGACCTGTTTCATCACTCCCTCGGAATGGAAGCGTCATGGTTATACAATCGTTTATGATCACAACACCCTCAGGTATTCCCAATACATGTACATCCAGCATACTGGTAGACCATGGATAAATCCGAAGTTATAGATCTCTTTTAGACTATTACCTTCAGGGTTTTATATCATTAAGATTATCATTTGATCATTGGGATTTGGTATCGATCATATGCTTTCTAAAAGCATATATCATACCTATAAATTCTATCAAGCTTCATAAGTGAGACGACCATGCAAGGAATTTATCGATCCCAATATCTCATGAGTGAGCTCATGTCTTCCAATTCAGAAGTGAACCTGTATGATCCCTTGGAGAGATCGTATTACTCATATGCCCTTATATGCATACCAGCTCTCCAGTATATAGACCTTGATTAGGCCATCAACCTATTGGTCTACCAAATGTACATACTTAGACATACAGTAACACATCTTTCTCCAGTCAGAGGATGTGTGCCTCTATCGCGACATCATACGATGTAGGACTTTGGTTATCTCGGTCTCGTTAAGTCAACTCTTTGACCTAACTAATCTGACACCTCTGAATCTCTATTCCTATGGAGAGGACCTGCATCAAGAGGTCGGTCAAATATCAGCCTTTAGAGATAGGATTGCCATCTACCACTCAGGCTAGAGATCATATCTTGACAATCATTTGACGGAACTTGATGAGTCTTCAATTGAACTCTTTAGATATTCATCCAAGAACCAACCTTATGAGTCAACAATTGAATCAACAGCTTAATGATGTCAAGATAATCATGGTACATAACCCTAATAGTACTAAAAGACCTATAATGCAAATTAGTAATTCTTCATTTCAGATTTAAGGAGTGAATTGCAATAACATTTATTGCAGAATGGCTCGTCGTGGGCTCGCATGTCAAACACCACTCTCAAACACTTAGCTAAAGATATGCTCCTCGTGAGCGAGCTGTCTTTGATGCACATCTTACAAACATGCCGTCATTGTAGCTAATTATTGTGTGGTATGATTCCTACGAGTTGACATGATCTGTATCAGAAGGATGACTATGAAAAGGTCAGAGAAAGAAGAGCTTCAAAGTTTAATGGACTATGCCATTTTTAAAAGTGAGTAGGGGAGTATTCATCTTATGTATGAAGATTTGTCTCCAATCGTATAAATGTTTGTGATTGATGGGGTAACTGATGTGTGCGAAATTCATCTCTTTAATAATCGATAATTGTAGTATAGGAGGCGAAAATCGGTCGATCAAAAACTACAATATTTGAATGTTGTGGAATGTTTTTACTTGCCAAGTCTACCAAGGTTGAACATAGGGAACGATGATTCTTAGTTGCATGATTTTAAATTAAGCTAAATAATTATTAATGTTTGATTAATTTCTATGTTGGGACAATATAATACAATGCAATGATGAAAATACGAGGCAAGGAAAATAAACAGAGAAGATTATGCCTAGGATCTGTAATTTTAAACGTGTGAAATCAATAAATAGTATGATCAATAAATCCTCAAAATCAATCTCAGATCAAAAACAAATTCAAATTGTAATGTATCCAATCAAACTCAAGTTGCAAGGAGGGTAATGGATTATCCTATCAGGACTCATTTAATTCACTCCTCAAAAATCACTATTTAATCAGAGAAATGTTAAGGAAATTAAATTATTCCTCGATTTAGCCTCCTGCACAGATTAATTTATTGAGAATAATCCACAATGATATCAAGAGTTAATCCAATTAAATTCCTCAATTGAACTCCTGCAGATGATATCGTTAATTTCTCAATGAAAATGTAGCGTAGATATGTCAAAATTAGCATGCATTTGTCAACAGGTATCCTCAAATAATAATTATCGATAAACATCATCATCTCTGTCCACAAACCATGCTAAATGTCAGAGCATGAAAATATCTTCTAAATAGTATATTATATGCTTAAATCAATGTTCGGATGAAAAAGATATGATGAAATGAAATTGCAGGGACTAAAATGTAATTAAAATAAAGTTTTTCCTTTAAACAGGTCCCTAGAGGGTCTTATCTGTAATTTCATAAAGTTAGAGGGACCCCTCTGCAATTTACCCCTACCGGGGGTATATCTGTAACATCTAAGACTTTCGGGGGGGCTTCGATGCAATTTGCCCCAAGGGCACGTGTATCACACGTGCACCCAGAGGTTGGAGGCGAGGCGGAGGCTTGGATGTCAAACCTCAGGCTTGGGCTGCTTAGGCAGAGGCTCGGGTGGCGACCCTACGGTTCGGAGCCGAAGCTGAGGCTCGGATCTCCGAGCATTGACGTGGCGGAGGGAGATCGGCTCATTTCAGTCAAGCCTTAAGGTATGGAGGGAGGTCTAGAGGGAAGACGTGGCAGCCTGTGAGACGTTGGATCAAGGGTTGGCCCTTGATCCAACGGAAGCTATAGGTTGAGGTGCGAGCGGAAGAGCGGTCGCCAGCCCACTACCGTGCGGAGGCAAGGGGCTGAGCGGTTGAGCCGTCACGGTGGTGCAAGGCATGGGCGGAGCGGAGCAGGTGCGGTCTGTGTCGAGCACGTCGCCCGAGGAGCTACGAGGCGGCACGGTGGTGGTTGTCAAGGGCTGAGCACACAGTGGAGGCAACATCGACCGATGAAGCATGAGATAGAGTGCGACGGGGAGGACCTGTACCTACAAGGGTTAGCTCTAAAAGGGAGGGTGGAGACCGGCGAGCGGGCGGAGGTACTGGAGATGTGTGTCTTGTTGGGCTCCGACCTGTGCAAGGCCTGAGAAGAGGGAGACTAGGGAGGAAGAACACGAATGTCGGAGGAGATGAAAATGGGACGAGGGTACATAGAATGGAGCTTAACGGGTGTAGGCCGGAGCACGGGCATAAGCTCAATGGAAGAGCTCTGCGAAGGTGCCTTGAAGAGGCACCAGATCTCGCCGGAGTAGGAGAATAGACGGTTGGCGCTGTCACCACTAGGGGAAAAGCTCCTAGGCTTTGGAAAGGTAGATAGGTTTAGAGGAGGCCGGAGGTGAGGCATTTATAGGAGGCAGGTTTACGGGCGTTATGAGAGGAAGATGAGTCGGACGGCTTCGATTAAATATAGTGAGCGATGACCGTTACTCGTACGAGGCGTAACGGCAGAGGCGTGAAGGGTGGGTGGAGGAGAAACGACTAGTCGCAGGAGCTGGGGAAGGGGAGGGGGTTGATCACGTGTTGCACACGTGCGCGTGGGAGAGAGAAGTGCAGTAGGTGGGGGTGCTACATGGCACTCCCTGGAGCTGCCACGTGGCGCCCCCAAAAAATTTCAAAATTAAAGAAAAAATGAAAAATAAACAAGAGGATTCCTCGGATTGAAAATTTTCCTTCACAAAAGTTGTTCGTCTCGACTAGGTCTGCAATTTTCATGAAGGATCCGGGAGCAAAAGAGGTCATCCATGCGAAGTGGTATTTTTGGTGGTTTTCCATGTGTGTAAAATATCAGCTTTTTGAAGTTTTGTAATTTTTTAGTAGTTTTAGAGATGATAAAAAATTTAGAAAAAAATACGACATAATACAAGAAATTTGTTTACATACTAATCTATTTTTTGTATTTTTAGAAAATAAGTAAAATAGGAAAATAAAATAGAAGTGTAAAATACGAGATTTTTGTACAGACTCACAACAGACACTAGGACTCAATCAGTTTCTTTGATTTCAGTTTTAATATGAATTTTGATTTTGTGTCACTTAATAAAACTTTCGTCAAAGAACATAATTGAAGAAGAAATAAAATTAAAAAGGTTAATTATGTACGTCAAAACTCGGGTCAAAAATAGCAAAAAAGTCAAAATACGTCAAAGAGGCCCAAAACCCAACTTTCACATATGAGCTCTGAATTTTACGAAATTGATCTTGTTTTGAAGGTATTTGAAAATGGAGTACTTTAAAAGTAAGTAGACAAAAATCAGACACTGTACGAGGGAGATATGCTCGTTTTAGTCCGTCAGATGTGAAATCAGACTTTGGGACTATTTGACACTTATTTGAGTTAGTATTTTTTTGTATTTTTTATTTAATATTGTTAGTAATATCTACACAATGGAAGTAATTTGGGGTCAATCGGAGTTAGGATGAATTAATTAAAAATATGAGAATTTAGTGACTTTTTGGGCTAATTTACAATTGGAATTTTTAATGCAATTATGCATGATGAAATGAAAATATTATTTACACATGTATGAATGCTAATGATGCTCTTTTTGGTTTTTGGCTTTTTATTCTGGGTATAAAATGTACAGTGTATATTATTTTTGTGCATACTCAATTTTTTATTTTTCTTGACAATATTATCTACAACATTCATGTACAAAGTTTATTTATTTGATGAATAAATCATAAAGAATAAAGTAGGTGTCAAAAATGCATAATCATTAAATAAATTCATTAGGTATTTATTGTATCCTTGGCCCTTATCTCCCCCTCCTTTATTCCTTGTCGACCAATTCCATTCTGGACTCGGTCTCAGGGTTAGCATCATAAAATATTTGCAATATTTTATTCCTTTTTCTTTTCTTCTCTTTATTCTATATTTTTGGCATTAAAACCCTTATTTTATGTACACTTAATACAATAAATAATGAATGTTATTATAGACAAATTGATGTTATTTACATGTGTTTGTTAGGCTTTTTAAGGCCAAAATGATAGAATAAAGGTGATGAAATGGAGATTCATCACCTCCCTATACTTGCCTTTGCTAGTCCCTAGCAAATACTTATGCAATAAGTACAAAAAGAATAAAGAATAAGAAGAAAAGAAAAAGAAAAAATAAAGAATTTAAAGAATAAATTGAATTGATCATGATTATTAAAATCATCTGCACAAAATCAAAGTTTGGAGCTCATGTTAGACCTTGGTGTGAAAATGTGTGTGGAACCTAGTCAGGAACCAAATTTAAAACACAACAGCTTTTGAGAGTCACAGAACTCGATTTAAATTACCTCAATAACTAGGTCAGAACTAGCCTACATCATACGCAAACCCTTATGACTATGAAGCTGACTTGTACGGTGTAAGTGATGGTGGCTCTCCCCAGCTGAAACAACAAAGGAACTGACTTCTCCAGAATGACAACCCAAAGATTCCCCAATCCAACCCTCTACCGTTGAGGAGCGGGGTATTCCCTTCTAAGTTAAAGTGGCATCCAACTCAAGAGGAGGAGGAGGAGAAAAGAATGGACGGTAGCCAGTGTAGCTACCTATCCTGGGATGCAAGACCAGTGTAGTCAAGTCATCTAGCTGCAGGCTCACATGGTATAACTTTGATGTTCAAGCTTGCTTATTTTCTATACAACATATATACATACTCCGGCAGACACTTTTATCCTGGAATGAATAAGGGAATGAAGCAATGACAAGTAGACCGTCCCCCCTATACTTAGGATGAAATAATCCTAAGTATAGCAAACTGTACACATGTAGGGAGGGTCGAGGGTGGAATAAACGAATCAATCAGTGGTGCACACCCCCCTATACTTAGGACAAGGTACATCCTGAGTATAAAAGACTGTTAAAAAGGGGTGACACCTTTTAGAAGAATAAAGAATAAGATTAGGAAAAGAAGAAAAAAAGAGAATATACAGATCTTATGAGAAGATCGTGGAGAATGTACGCATCACTCCCCCTATACTTAGGGTGAGATATCTCTAAGTATAAGTAACGACAGGAGTGACGAAACTAAATGAGGAAAGAACAACGCGGTGTGTACCCCCTATACTTAGGATAAAGTATGTCCTAAGTATAGACATACAGATATGGCGCAAGATCTGTGGGACACAAGACATACGGAAGAAAGAAGGAATAGAATACACAACACATATATACAACAGATCAAGAGTGTGAAGTACAGGACAGTATCTGGTAAGCGAGTATTGTGCTCTTGTCGTCATCTCCCTGTGTGAACAAGGACGTAGCCAGATAGTGAAACGACTCCCGAGTCTGCAATCAAGTAGGTGTCAGCTACCGGGGAATAAAGATCTAAAACTAAGGGAAGGACCGGTAGCGTGAATCAGAATATCGACTCATAAGGAAGGAATGGGTGAGCGGAGTCGATACCATAAGACTTGGAGGGAGAAGGAACAGTACAGACTCCTCCAAGTCAATCATGGTCTCTAAGGATATGAACGTGAAACATTTCTAATGCAACGGTGTTGTATTCGGTGGGCATAAAATCAGAAGGTCACTATATACACCAAAATGTCAATAGACAAGGCTCAACCCTGCGATGGTCCTCAAGGTGAGAAAAATCAGAGAAGGCTCGGCCCCGTGCTCCAAGAAAGAGGAGACACAACCAGGGGGGAGACCGAGTACCAAAATCCAGACCTGACCTCGTGCCCCAACAGAAAGGAGGCACCAGAAGTGAAGCCGAGTACCAAAAATATGATGTACTCTCCCGCAGAAAACCCTCAGGGAGTAGTACAGGCTAGTAAATGAATAATCGAAATAGATGCTCACCCTGCAAGGGTCGTCGAGGTGAGCAGGCTCAAAGGAGCCTGATCCATCAGATGGATCACAGAAACGGTCTCACTAGACGACAAATTGGTTACCAGCAGAAGAGACCGACAAATCAAGAAAGTGTGGCAGCATCCCGCAGATAACCCTCGAGGAGCGTACTACTAACTAGGCATCGAAAAATCATAGTTGATTGCTCATCCTTGCGAGGACCATCAAGGAGAGGCAGACTCAAAGGAGTGTGGACAAATGGGTGCCAAGATACAATAGATCAGGTGAACCTCAAAGCAATGGGGACCAAACGCATACCAGACGACTCCGCTCCATGCTCCAACAGATAGGAGACACAACCAGCAAGGGGAACCCAGTGTAAAGAATGTGTCGCATTTTCCCGCAGGTAGTCCTCGGGAAACAATGCAAACTAGGCAGTGAATAGTCAGATCAGATCTCGTCCTTGTGAGGGTCGTCAAGGAGAGGGGACTCAATGGAGTCAATCAGAATGGTCTCGATAGGAGACAAATTGCCGATCAGCAGAAGAGACTGCAGAATCTAGAAAGGTGTCATATGCTCTCGCAGATAACCCTCAGAGAGCATTATGAACTAGGAATAGAATAATCAGAATTGTAACCCTCATCCTTGCGAGGACAGTCAAGGAGAGAAGACTCAAAGGAGTCCGGACCATTGGCCTTGTGCATCGACAAATCAGGCACACAATCAGGAGTGGGGCTGAATATGTAAAATCAGACGAAACGATTTCGTACCCCTAACAGAGTGGCAGTACGGGCAGTGAGTGAAACCGATTGTAAAGAATGTATCACATGCTCCCGCAGATAGTCCTCGAGGAGTCATGTGAGCTAAGTCAATGAAATCTTAGGATTGCTGGCAAGTCATCTCAGGTCCTCAAAAGCATTCAATCATTCAATCATACGGAGGGCATAAGATCATGTGAGGGAGCAAATAATCAGGTCAATCACATAACATCCCTCGAGGTGAATCAAATCTGGCTGAGATGGTACGAAAGATAATCAGGAATCCTCAAAGTGCCATAGGTGGATAATAGAATCAGGAGATCGGGGACGGATCAATCACGAAGATGAGAGATCATGTGGGTTCCAATCATTGTCACCGTGAAGCATATATCAAGTAGTCTATCCATCCCAGAAATCAAATACGAATGAAACCTTAAAATAGATAGATCAATTAATGCTCATGAAATCATCATCAAATCATCACATTATATCACATCCTCAATCCGGAGTGCGAGATCTAAATCCTCAATAAAGAATCACACCTAATCATCGTGCATCATAATAGAAATCCTCAATAAGCTCTGAAACACAAGTCTCAACTCAGATCCACCAAAAGTGGTATATCAATCTCAGCATCCTCATCATCATGCCCGACTTAGTCCAATTATCAATGTAAGTCAAATCCCTGATGTGGGCGATTTCTGAAAGCACAGCAGTCCCGGGTGATAGAAGAGATGATAACAGGGAACACGAGGAGGGTGGGCAAGGAGAGGAACACATAGGTCTGGCGAAGGTGATTGAGCGCAAGCGCCAATATCATGACTTAATGGAAATGAAGAGGTATATGTATAAGAGTGGTAGAGAGACTCAAAGATGAAAATGCAAGACTCATACGGACGGGACTGATGTCTCTAGGAAAGATGGAAACATAATAGACTCCAAGTCGCAATCAATACGCAAGGCAAACCCCTGATTCACCTACTCAACACCGTGAAGACCGAGATGTGGTCTTTTTATCTTGTCGCTTTTAGAGTTAGGTGATCATAGAAAGTTGTACACACCGGAATCAGGCTTTGGGATTGGGGCACTAATCCTTAGCGTGTGCGTAGAAATAAAATGCTCAAACAAGGAGGGGGTTGCACTCCCCAAGACAAGGGATTCATTACGTTTCATTTTTAGGTTCAAGTGGAGTTACCAGTCCCGATTTTATTTTTGTTATCACTTTTTTTATATATTTTCAATGCACATGCCTGTCGAGGTTTCAATTTCCATTAAGCATCCTAGGTTGGCAAAAATAGAGGGAGAAGGTCAGAAAAGCCATGCAAATCGGAAATCGATGATGCATGCTAAGTAAGAAGTCTTACAGTGCCTCCAGCTCTCTCCATGCCGGATGCAAGACAGAATTGAAACTTGTGCTACATGAGATGCTATCCGAGGAAATCACCCTAGATACAGGATGCTATTACCGTGAAGAACATTATTTCAAAAATGACTAAGTCCCAAATCGTATCTATAGGTACATGCATATATATTAGGGTTTGGGCCTTAGTTTATGTCTAACAATCCTAAGCTAGGGCTCACTCACACAAAATAATAAAAATAAAATAAAAGCAAAAGCATCAAAATCATCGAGTCCCCCAAGGGAATAATCCCTCGGGCAATGGACCTCGGGAAGTCGCAGCGGGAGAGATGTATTATTACATGTCAAGTGTCTCTCTCTCACATAAATATACATATTAAATAATGCAAAAATTAAACTATCTTCCAAAATTCTCCTTCATCTGCCTTGGATGCTCTCTCTTGCTGGCTGGTGTAGACGAGCCAGCTCCGCCCCACTCGGGTGCATAGGTCCTCCAAAGAAGTCCTCCGTCGCGCAGCGGTCCCTCGCATCAAAGTCAAACAAAAGAGATGGTCAATAGTCACAATGAGTATCAATAAATAATGCAAATAAATAAATAAATATGGGCAAGAGTGAAGAATAAAGTAAATGATAAATATCCCAAACGACGTTGCTCCTCGGAAACGGCGCCATTTGATGAAGGTGATTTAGCCGAGGTCGTGTCTTTCCACAAGGCGGATTGACAGTCGTTGATGTGACCTCATACGAAATCCCAATTCGATCAGCAGTTAACCCACAATAATAAATCAAGCAATTAAATCTCAAAAATGTGGAGTTAAATTTTATTATAACTCTACATGCAAATGTGTATATGTGTAAGCATGTGTAGAGGTCGAACATTGGGAGCAAACGGTTGGGGCAGAAATATGCATAGAATTATCCAATTCTCTTCTTGTCCATTTTATTGTTTTTGTGGATTTTTTATTTTATATTTTTTTATTTTAATTTCTGGTTTTATATTTTTTGTATTTTTATTTTTAATTTACTGATTTTGTATTTGTTTTTATATTTTATATTTTTTATATTCTTTTTAAAAAATAAAGAGATAATGCATAAGGAATATATATATATATATACATACTAGAGATGAGAGAGAGGTAAAAATAGAGAGAAATACTCAAAATATAGTAAATAATAGGGAGAAATACTCAAAATAATTTTCTAATGTTTTTGCG
Source organism: Ottelia alismoides (assembly GCA_037367405.1). Lineage (NCBI taxonomy): Eukaryota > Viridiplantae > Streptophyta > Magnoliopsida > Alismatales > Hydrocharitaceae > Ottelia > Ottelia alismoides. The sequence goes on along the minus strand of JAZKJV010008890.1, from coordinate 304,059 downwards.
ATTTTTCTAGATCTTTCCTAATTTTTTTGGTATTTTTAAAGTCAAAAATACTAAAAAAGTGAATAAAGGTTGCTGGTCGAAATTAAAATGAGGATGAAAAATAATAAACATGGTCCAAAATTCCTAAAATTAATTTTAAAATAAAGATAATGAAATGGGTAATATTCAGCATATGAAATTACATTTTTAGGATTTTTCTAGAATTTTTAATATTTTTATAAAGTTTTTTTTGGGTTTTACAGTTTTTAGGACTTTTCTTTTGCAAAATTTTTATGATTTTTGGTCAGGAGCTAAAACATGTAAAAATACACGACATAAAAGTTTTCTGGAATTTTTCAGAAAGTTTTTATATTTGTTTGGTATTTCAAAATTAGACAGTGACTATTTAAGCTCTGATTTAATTTTAATAAATCGGTTAAATGCTCAAAAGTGCAAAAAGGGACACGTGGCGTGTAAGGACGTTGCATGGGACACTTAACCCTATTTTTTTGGAATTTTTGGAGATACTAGGCTATTTTTAGTAATTACATGAAAGTCTTAATATTAAACAGGCCTGGCAGGGGCATTTTTGCAAATACAATTAAGTCTAGGGGGTTCTGTGCAAATATACCAAAATTTTTGAATGTGAGCGTGAAGTTTCAGGACCTGATACACATTTTAAAACCCGTCAGGATGTCCATGCAAATTAACCATCACGTGGGACTACATGTGACTCACATACGTATGGACCAAAATGCAATATATCAAATTACAAGGGTCTGCATGCAAATTTCACAAAAATATCACACTATATTTTTTAATGGACTTTTATAAATACAAATAAATACAAGGGCTCTAGTGCAATTTTTACAAACACACGTGGGACTGCAAGTGAGGTGACGTCGATTGGACCTAAGTGTAAATAAAAGCAATACACGGGTCTTTTTACAAAATATCCATTATTTATAACTTTAATTAATATTTATAGGATTAAACAATAAATACAAAAAGGGCGGTGGAAGATTTAGCAATTTACCCCCAGAGAGGTGCTGATGAACGGCGATGATGCTTTCACTTATCCACGTGGCATTCATCCAACGACTGGTACCGTTCGACGGTGGGCGGTGAAGATTAGATCATCCGAGATGATCCAACGGTCTGAACGCTGCTCCATCGAACGGCTGTGTTTCGATCTGGAGGGGTTCCCTTCATCCAACGGCATGGGATGGAGTAGGAAGAACAGGGAAGAAGGCTCTCCTGGGCGAGCTTCTTCCGACGAGATCTTGCTCCCCAGCCGGTCTTTGATTCTCCCAAGGGTCCTCCAAGATTCTTGGAAGGTATCTCTAGCTGCTGGAGGTCTCGGATCAGCCAGAGGCACACTGGAGCGCCCTTGCGAGGTCGGAGAAGACAAGATGCTCCAGGTACCTCTGGCGGCACGTTATTTCGACTCCTGGTGCCTATTATCGCACCAAACCTGCATTGGAAGGTCACACGGCTCGAGGCAAAGCTCCTCGACCAAGGGTTTGAAGATGTTAGCATAAAAATGGATGGGCTGGCGAAGCTTCCGGTGAGGTGGAGGAGTTGAAACTTCGATTCGCAGATCCAAGAGGGATCTGGTTGGTCAAAGCTGGCTGGGAGGTGGAGAATGCGATTACGAATGAAATGGAGGTGGACTAGTGGTCGGAGCACAGCGGAATCACAGTGAACTCATTTGCCGGAGCGGAGCTCCGGCGAACTACGAATCAACCAATTACGCTACTTAACCTTCTAAAGCATGTAATAAAGTGCAGCAAATAAAACCTATGATTAACTCTAAGCTAATGACAGTAAAAGAGAGGAGCTTTACCTGAGTTTTGACCAAGGAGCATGGCGAACGCCGGAGCGCCATCGTGGGTGCAGCTCTTGACTTCTCCGACCGATTCAAGGCGCCGAAGGCGTCCCGCTATCACAAGGAAGCCTCCAAGATCGAATACGATGAAGGGAGAGGAACAAAAACTGACCAAATTCACGGAGAAGAAGGAGCTGAGTTATTAAAGGACAAGGGGTGCACCCTTATTGACTAGGCGGTAGGGATGAATCGAAAGGATATACAATGGATTAAAAGATCTGGTGTGATTGTACAATGAACGACTGACAAATCTTGTGAAGGAATCGAGTGCAATCGATGGACGAGATGCCCACGAAAAATGCAAGAATATCGGGGATGCAGCAGGTCTGATGGGTCAGACACGCGGATGGGACAGTTGACCAGAGGTCAACGGTCCACCGCCCCTGATTGGTCCACGTAGGGCGCTGCAGGACAAAACATGGTTTTTTATACAAAAATAATTTATTAAAAATAGTAAATGATTTTATTATTTTTTAGTAAAAAATAAAAAATGTTTATTATTTTATGTAGTATTTTAATATGATTTTTATTTATTTTTTGTCTTTATTTATTAGTAGTTAATTTTTACGAGTGTATTTATAGGTGTATTCATCTATATTTTGTGCATTTTTATTTTTATTTTGTATATTTTGTTTTATTATTTTGTTCTTTTACTTTATATATTTATAGCTTATTTTTGTGAGTGTAAATATGTTTTTATTTGATTTTTAAGAGATTACTTGCACATTTAAATAAATAAGTTTATGAATTATATAGGTATAGTAGTAGGTATTTTACCTATATTTTATGTATTCCATTTTATTTTAATGTATTTTATTGGTTTTTATTTTGGCTTTTATATCTTTAATATCATATATTTAATATTTACAATATTACAAAAATATGAATGTGTTTCTCTTTTATTTATATACATATAGAACATAGGTATTTCATCTTTGTTTTGGTATAGTTTTACTTTATTCTCCTGTTTTCTTTTAGGCTTAATTCTAATTTTAATGTACACCAATGTTATAAATAATGTTTACAAAATTATAATAATATGAATTTGTAAAAATAATAAGTAATTAATAAATTGAATATTTTAATCAGTATTATGTACAATAGGGGTCCAAAACCTATCTTCTGCATATTAACTCCAAAAAATATGAAACCACCTCCATTAAATAGACCTTGAAACGTTATATACAATTAGAGATGATTTTGCTATGTTTTGATATTTTTTTTGAAAGATATGGGTCTGTGAAGTCTGGTTTTTGGCTTTTTATTCTGGGTATAAAATGTAGACTGTATATTATTTTTGTGCAAACTCAATTTTGTATTTTTCTTTACATTATTATCTACAACATCCATGTACAAAATTTATTTATTTGATGAATAAATCACAAAGAATAAAATAGGTTTCAAAAATGCATAATCAATAAATAAATTCATTAGGTATTTATTGTATTCTTGGCCCTTATCTCCCCCTACTTTATTCCTTGTCGACCATTTCCATTCTAGACTCGGTCTCGGGGTTAGGGTCATAAAATATTTGCAATATTTTATTCCTTTTTCTTTTCTTCTCTGTATTCTATAATTTTGGCATTAATAACCTTATTTTATGTACACTTAATACAATAAATAATGAATGCTATTATAGACAAATTGATGCTTTTTACATGCATTTGCTGGGGTTTTTAAGGCCAAAATGATAGAATAAAGGTGATGAAATGGAGATTCATCAGCTGCATGCTTTCCATCTTCTCGGACATGGTAGGTGACTGTTTGGAGGTCTTCATGGATGACTTTTAGGTATATGGCGATGCGTTTGATGCTTGTCTTGAGTGCCTAGACTGCGTATTTCAGCGCTGCATTGAGATCAACCTTGTATTATCTTGGGAGAAGAGCCATTTCATGATGACTCAGGAGATGGTCCTTGGTCATATCATCTCCAACAGTTCATGGAGGTCGACTCGGATAAGGTCGATATCATCAAGAGACTCAATCCACCATCCAATTTGTGACAGTTGCGGTGTTTTTTAGGGCATGTCGGTTTCCATCGAAGGTTCATACATGACTTCAGTCGTATTGCCGACCGCTCACTGATTTGCAGACAAAAGACACCGAGTTCATTGTAGATGATAAGTGTCTGGAATCATTTGAGAATCTCATAGTATAAGTTGTTCAAGCTCCTGTCCTTCAGCTACCTGATTGGTCTCTCCCATTCATGATCATGATGGATGCTTCAGACTTTGCCACAGGGGCTGTGCTAGGACAAAGGAGGGATGAATTGCCATTTTCCATTCACTACGCTAGCTGGACTATGGATGCCGCTTAGCAAAGATATATTGTGATTGAGAAGAGATGATAACCATAGTATTTTCTTTGGATAAATTCAGATCTTACATTCTTGTATCTAGAGTGACAATATATACATATCACACCACCATCCCATATCTCATGGCAAAGAAGGATGCCAAAGACATATTGACCAGATGGATAGTTCTACTCCGGGAGTTTGATATATAGATTAAGGATAAACCTGGAGTCAAGAATGTGGTGGCGGATCACCTCTCCCGCTTAGAGTCCCTTGAGGATTCTGATCAGATTGCACCTATTACAGAGACATTCCCAAACAAGGCGATTCTTGATATAACCTCTATTCCATGGTACACTAACATTGTGAACTACCTTATCGCCAACAAAGTTCTACAAGGTTGGCCTAGGAAAGAACTTGAGACCTTCCTTGCGAAGGTCAAGTTGTACCACTGGGAGCATCCCACCCTTAACCATGAAGGGGGAGATAGTGTCTGATGTCGCTGTATTCCTCAGGAGGAGCACCACATCATCCTCACTTATTGCGACATTACTCTAGGAGACAAACATCATACAAAGCTCTCCAATTTGGCCTTTCGTGGCCTATCCTCTTCAAGGATTTAGATAAATTCATGAAGAGGTGCACTGAATGTCAGAGGATGGGCACTTGTGGACACTTTGATATGTTGTGGATGCAATACATACACATCCAGGAGGTTTTTGACACATGGGGCATCGATTTCATGGGTCCATTCCCTAAGAATCAAGGATTTGAGTACATTATCAATGACAAGGTAAGGGCCCTTGCTAACGAGTTCAGCATTGACCATCGAGTTGCCAGTCCATATCACCCTCAGACAAACGGTTTTGCTGAAATATTGAATAGGGAGATTAGGACTATATTGCAGAAGGTTGTCCGCCCAGACTGAAAGGATTGGTCACTTCTTTTTGACTCAGTCTTGAAGGCCTATCGGACCTCCTTAAAGACACCTTTGGGTACATCTCACTTTCAACTCATTTATGTCAAGCCATGCCCCTTACTTGTGGAAATCAAGAACAAGTCACTTTGGGTAGTTACAAATCTATTATTGGATCCGAAGAGTGTAGGAAATCAAAGGAAAGTAGAGTTGGCAGCCCTGAAGAAGTTGCGAGATACATCCTTCGAGTAGCCTACAATACAAGGATAGAATGAAGACACAACATGATTCTCATATCAGCCATAAGCAGTTTGAGATTACTTAGAGATTATGGCTATTTGATGCTAGGTTGATATTATTTTCAAGGAAATTACAAAGCAAATGGAAGGGACCATACTTTCTTGGAAAGGTGCACGATAATGGAAGCATTGATATATCTGAGTTGTCATCTAACTCCACCTTTTAGGTTAACGGTCAACACCAGAAGCAATATCTTAATGATGATTCCCTAATTGTTGATGTTGCCACTATTCATTTTGTATGAGATGTGATATTTGACTCACATCATTTGCATCTCACACATTATTATCACATCTCCTCTACAGTTGTATATATATCCATATTGTCCATATCATACACTCTTTATGTCTGACACCTGTCTTCATCTTGCGATTATGATATACTTCGGGCATGTTTTGCCCTATGTATGGGGGGTATCAAACCTTGATTATTCATTTTATTCTATTTACCTCTTTTTTGTTGCCTATACTTAGGGATATTTTAGCCTAAGTATAGGGGAGGTAGTGACTATACATACTATTCCTTGGTTTTTCCATTGTGCATGATTTTCTATACTTAGGATTACTTGATCCTAAGTATAGGGGGATCATTGATTGTCTCGGAATCTACCTTTTTAATAGTATCAAATTAACGATTTCGTTGTAGTCAGATAAATCCGGATCGATAAAAAATTAACCGCACAGATCGATGAATCGTTGAATGAAATTAAGTGCGGTTTTAAGTTTATTTAACCTGGGCAAGCCCCAGGGTCATCTCAAGGAGGCAAAGGAACAACTAAGGATCAAATTAGATGAAGTAGATCGTTGTTTTCCAAGTAGTATTTTTTTTAAAATTTTTATGCAATAAAAATGAAAAATGCAAAATATGAATTGAATTAAGTTAACAAGAAAATAACCAACTTAGCCAAATTTAATTTTAATGTGAAATTAATTCAAATCATCAAAGATATATTTTTCCTAAAAACCTAACCCAACAACGAATGCGAATTGTATTTTTTGGAATATTTGGATTTAAAATCCATAAATAAAAATTCAAATTTTTTTGGGGTTTTTTGCAATTTTCGTGCAAATGATATGCAAAAATTATGAAAAATTACTGGAAGTGAAATATGATGAAATTAGGTAAAACTTTTTTTTGGAATTTTCTAGCACTTTATGATTTTTTATAATTTTTTACTGAAACAGAATAACTATGAGTATTTAATAATTAATAAATCCACGAAATAAAATTATCCACAGAAAGAATTATCCCAAATAGATATTTTAATAAGGAATCCAAGAGAATAGAAATTTCTCAAAATGGTCTTCGTGGATTTAATTAAAAATCATTTACCTAAATCACTAAGAAATTTATTTTATGCAAAAGACAACTCTGATTTCGATGAAACTTGGATAGTAATTAAGAAGCACTTAGCGGCATCATCTACAATTTGTTAAAAAAAATTTGGAGCAATATTTGATTATGTGCAAATTTCATAGCAAAAATTGGTAAAATATCAATGAATGTTAAACTCTTATTTTTATAAAATATCAAATGCTCACAAAAATACAACTAAATAGTCACAAGATAAAGATTTAGGTGCTCTACAAAATGCTATTTTTTATTAAAAATTGATGCAGGATAGATGTCCAAATAAATATGTAAATGTAGGGGTGTCTTTACAATACATAAATAAAAACTTAACAGAACAATATGTGCCCAAGAGCACTTTTGTAATTAAACAAACAATACGGGCTAAGAATGCAAATTTTCCAAAAAAATAAAAAATGAAGTGATCTAGAACGCATACACATAGGCTAGCTAGGGCACAAGATCTAGGGAGGAGCAAGGTGCAAGGGATGCGGGCGACGACGATCACGCGAGGAGGCGGCGCACCTGGCCGTGTACGTGTTGCGCGGTGGAGGACTAGGCCGTGCGGGGACTAGCGTGGTGACAAGGGGCAGGTCTGCATTGAAGGATGTGGAATTTATCCTCAAGCGCATCACGGAAGTGTGATCATCGTATCAGATATGACTAAGAACGACTAGTCGTACTAATTGTTCGGTGCAACGGAATTTAAAATTTTTCGTATGATGAAACCACATGATCCAAGAACACTTCTTGAATCGTTTCATCTATAACCACAACAAGTATAATGCAATACCTCTTGAAGCGTGGTTGATCGAGTCTCTAAGAGAAGAGACCTCCTGTCTCAAGTCCGATCGTCGGTGAGACCGCTTGCGAGCGCGGGGATGAACCGCATTGTCCTCGCAATCCAAGAAGTTGATCCAAGCGTAGTTGCTCCTGATCTCGTCGCACGAGATCGAACATCTCCTTCGTAAGTGCAACACTCCAAGATGACGGAGAACCGAAGAAAGTCGAAGCGGTGGCACGATGGCGAAGGCGACGGTGATTCTCTCCTCTAGGGTTTGGTGGACGGCCACCAAGTAGAGGGAGAAAGAGTTGGCGCGCATGGAGAAGAAGGGAAGAGAGAGAGCCTCCAATATTCTATGTAAAGAGAGAGCATGGTATGCCTCTCTATTTATAGGGTTTTGGGATCCATGGATCTCAATCCATGTGACATATATAAAATCAATGGATGAGATTGAATTATGTCAATCCAATGGTCAAGATTGTTGTTGGTAAAACCAACAAATTTAGATCAAAATATATTTGACAAAATCAAATACAAAATTAATCCAAAATTACACCAAATAAATGAGAGAAAATACATGGAGATTACATATCCATGTACATTCCATATGGACGGCCACCCATTCCTATTTGGAATTGGGTGCCGCCCTAGCTTTCCATGAGGAGAGCAATCTCAAGACATGTCATGAGATTGCATATCTCCATGGAAATTTCTTTATTTATTTCCAACAACTTTTGTTGGGTTTTATTCTTAAAAAAATAATTCACAATTATATTTGAGAATAATGCAATCTTGCCATGAAAAAATTGTGAATCATATTCACAACCCAAAACAACATATAATTTAAATTGTCAATTTACACAATGTGTATCTAATACACATAATAACTAATCAACACATATAAATTATAATTAGCTCTCTCTAATACATATAAATCACATTTATAATATATTATGAATAATTGGATATTTCTATCCACATTATTCTTATCCATAATAATTAAATCACATTTAATTATATTGGATAATTTCTTTACACATCAAGATGATTAAATCACATTTAATCATCATTTCTTCATTGCTTAGATCTTATGGAATTATTCTTGAACCCTTCAAAAATAATGCAGTCTCTTCGCAGATACTTGGAGATAAGGACAGGGCAATTGTATTGTTCCAAGTATAGTGACATGGATATTGAGATCGTATCTCAAATCCAGATTATGGGCCTCCCATAGATGCTCGATTAAATCAAGACCGTAAATCTAATCTTCTCATTGTATCTGAATCACATTCAGATCAATGTCCAACACTTGGACCAAGATCAGATCACTTCTCTACTGAGAGGAGTCACTAAAATCCAGACCCGTTTCATCACTCCCTAGGAATGGAAGCGTCATGGTTATACAATCGTTTATGATCACATAACCCTCAGATATTCCCAGTACCTGTACATCCTGCATACTGGAAGACCTAGAATAAACCTGAAGTATTAGATCAACTTTACACTGTCTACTTCATGGTTTTATCAGTAAGTTTCTCATTTGATCATTGGGAGGTGGTATCGATCATATACTTTCCAAAAGCATATATCATATCTAGGTCTTGATCACATACTTTCCAAAAGTATATATCAAACCTACAAATTTAGTCAAGCTTCCAAAGCGAGATGACCATGCGCATGGAATTTGATTCTAACCAATATCTCATGAGTGAGCTCATGCCTTCTGGTTTAGTAACTGAACCTGAATGTCCCTTTGAGAGATTGTATTACTCATATGCCCTTATATGTACACCACCGCGCTGGTGTATAGACCTTGGTTAGGTCATCAACCTATTTGTCTGCCAAATGTACATACTCAGACATATAGTAACACATCTATCTTCGGTCGGATGATGCGTGCCTATATCATGACAACATATGATATAGGACTTTGGTTATCTCGATCTCGTTAAGTCAACTCTTCGACCTTACTAATATGATACCTCTGAATCTCTATTCCTATGCAGAGGACCTGCATCAAGAGGTCGGTCAGATATCAGCCTTTAGAGATAAGGATTGCCATCTCCTACTCAGGCAGGAGATCATCTCTTAACAATCATTTAACGGTGCTTGATGAGTCCTCAATCTAACCCTTTAGATATTCATCCAAGCACCAGCCTCTATGATTCAATAGTTGAATCAACAGCTGTATGATTATTAAGATGGCCATGGTACATAACCCTAATTGTACTAAGGGACCAATTATGCGAACTATTTATTCTTCATTTCAAATAAGGGAATGATATTTGCAATAACATTTATTGCATAATGGCTCGTCGTGGGCTCGCATGTCCAACATGTGTTCCACGGCAGTGACGTGCGCTGCGGAGGAGGGCGCTGCTGGGGCTACGTTGCGCTGCACGCGAGCGGCTGGCCAGCAGCGAAGGAGTGGCGCCAGGCATGTCGACGGACCAGGGCCACTGGCGTAGATGGAGATGATCTGCCAGAAGAGAGTACGGGGGATGCGCGACTGGTGGAGTCTGGTGGACGCGGGGCGGTCACGCGGTTAGGAAGCAGCAGAGTGGGGTGGAGGCACGCTCGGGCCGTGGGGCTCTAGTGGGCGTACGGTACAAGGACCACGCTACGAGGGGAGATTCGGCGGTGATGTGGTGGAAGCACTGCTCGGGTTGCGTTACGCCACGCGCGGGCGACCGATGGGAAGGAGCATAGGACCTTGCAGCTGGATCTGGTGGAGGTGGCCCTGTTGCATGGCACGCGGACAATTAGTGGCCACGTGCCCGGAGGGCATGCAGGTGCAGGGTGATAGGAGTCTCACTACCCTCGTTAATTTAATCAAATTAATGTTCAAATTAATCGATATCGTTCGTTGCAGTCGGATAATGAGAGCAGATAAAAAACCACTTTGAATTACGGTCAAGTTAATCACACGTGGCAAATTTATTTTACTTGGGCAAGCCCAAGATTCAACTCAGGGAGTATTTTTACGTGTCTCCTTAGATATATTTTTAGCAATTTTCAAGGGTTGATTTTCATAGGATGTTTTTTTTCTTTTTCAATTTTATGCAATACACGTGCACAATCCGGTCAATTTACAAGTTAATTCAGATAAGTGATCAAATCATGTCCAAAAATTATAAAACTTGTCCAGATGATGAAATGCAATGAAATTAAGGTAAACTAATTTTTTTAGATTTTCCTAACACTAAATGAATTTACTGTGAATTAAAAAATGAATGCAGGGTGATTTTTACTAAATTAATTTTAATAAATATCAAATCACAATATTTTCAGATATCAAAATTATCCTAGATAGATCTATGTGTGAAGAATAAAGAAAAATTAATCAACCTAAATTTCTATGTGAAATGATCCTATTAAAAATTAATTAAGGAAATCACTAAATGATTTATTCAGGCCTCGGGATGCGTGCAAATGAGATGAAATTTTTATGCAATGTAACCCTTATTATCCTAGATCTAATGCGATTTTTTAAGGATTTTTGGAGTCACAGAGGAATTACTATCAATTAAGAAGCATAAATGGGCAAAATATAACAAAATTTAACCAATTAATTAATAGAAAAATCTGCTAATATTACAAAAATGTGCCAAGCCTCACATATGGAAGTAGACAATATCAGCTACAAAATGCAATTTTCCAATTTGAAAAATGACTTAAAATGAGTGCCTAAATATGTGTACAAAGACAGGGGTATAAATGCAATTACAGGAATTAAAATTGATAAAAATAAAACGTGCTAGCAAGGGCCAATATGAAATTATCTATAATGCTGAGCGGGTGGATGCAATTTTCCCACAGAACACATGCTCCTTACGTGGACTCTCCTGGAAGGGACTGAAATTTAAATCTGGAAACGTTCGGTGGCTCAATGCAAATAACCCAGTACTCACGTGCAGATCACGTGGGGGTCCAAGGCTCGGTGGTCTTTGGAGGCTCAGATCGAGGCTCGGGTAGCACTAGAGGTTCGGATCTGGCTCGAAGTAGCTTTGGGTGATTCGAGCCTAGTGGTCGGGGAAGAGGCTCGGATCGGGCGACGTGGCTTGATTTGGACCGTGGATCAATTGACGATCCAACGGCTAACAGATGCTGAGGCGTGGCGTGTCTGGATCAGTTAGATCGTAAGTAATCCAATGGCGATGGTTCGCTCCAGAGGCGAAGGCATGGTCGATCAGTGACCGTTGGATCTAGATTGATCCAACGGCACCTGGAGCGCTATGAAGTGGTGACGTGAAGGCATCTGGAACGTCGGATCCTCCTGATCCTACGGATGCAGAGCGTGGGCAACGTGGCTCGATGGAGACCGTTCGATCAAGGAAATCGAACGACAGCTATTCTTCTTCCTTGGCCGACCGTCGCCTTTCGTGAAAGAGAGGGCTAGGCTCCGGCGAAGGGGACCTAACTCCGCCTCATCCTCTAGGCATCAATGAAGCTCACCGGAGACTCCCAAGTAGCTGGGAAGATTCGTGGAAGCCTCGGGGACTCTCCGGTGGTCTCAGGAGTGGCAGAGAAGCTCTGGGGCACGGTACCAGAGGAGCTTCGAGGCAGCTCCAATGAGTTTCCGACCAATCAAAATGGATGTACCTGGAGGGAGTTAGAAGATAGCCGAAGCGTGCGATGTGTCCGTGGGGTGAACTGGATTGAAGTGCGAGGCCTGTGAGGAAGTGAGGTGGTCCGGTGATCGCGCTTCGTCAAGGTGGAGGAGCTGGCACCGGTGAGAGGTGAAGCTCGTCGGTGGAGGGAACAAAGGGTAGCGCGATGATCAGAGCTCCCTTGCAGAGCTCGGAGTATGGTTGGCAGAGTGAGAAGTGGAGAGATGACAACGGAGAAAATAGTAGAAGAAAGAAGAAAAATAAAGAAGGTGATCGGAGAGGGGTGGAGGTATCTACCTGGGATACCTGTCAACACTTTTTATTTCCAGAAATTTTATTTCCTGTATTGTATTTTGGCCCCTATCGTTGCACATATATTTAGTTGTCCATATTTAATCATTTTTTAATTCCAAAAAATGCATGTTGTTGTTTAACTTGTCCTCTATCTTGCGTGACATTGTCTTATTTTTGTGAATAATTCGTAATTTAATAATATTAAATTGGTGAAATTTTCTATATTTTGCCCACTATATGCCTTTTATTTAATATTAAATTCATTTTTGCTCCAAAAATCATCATAAAATCACATTAGACCTAGGATAGGTTGCTCTAAACTATGCCCCAAAATCATTCAATTGGCTTGCATCCCGAGGCCTGATTAAATCAAACGGTAATTTATGTAATTAAGTGTTAATAAGTCCAATTCACATAGATTTCTAGGTTTCTCATTTTTCTTGGATTCCTCTTACTTAGATCCATCTAGGATAATTTTTAGATATGGAGATAATGTATTTGGTATTTATTAAAATTAATTTTGCTCCTAATTGATTGGAGACCTTTGACGATCCAACTCCAGAGCTGAATGAGTTGGTGGCATCAATTTCAAGGACAGATCCAGCCATGACCAGCACAGATCCAGATTCGATTGAGCCAGACTTCCATGATGATCAAATCTCACCTGAGCTCAAACCTCTACCCACAACACTAAAATATGCCTTCCTTGCGGGACAAGAGAAGAAATATCCAGTCATCATCAGCTCGTGATTGACCGAGGAGCAGAAATCTCGCTTGCTAGAGATCCTGGAGAAAACCGCAAGGTAATAGGCTGGAGAATTTTTTATCTCCACGGGATAATTGGCGCTCTATGTTCGCACCATATCTACTTAGAGAATGAAGCTAAACCCTCTAGTGAATTCCAACGTCGGTTGAATCCAAATTTGCAAGAGGTTGTGAAGAAGGAGATAGAGAAATGGTGCAACGTGGGTTTTATTTATCCCATCTCTGATTCTAAATAGGTAGCACCGATCCATGTTGCCCGAAAAAGTAGGGAATTCAGACGACCACCACTGAGGACGGAGAGGAGATCATGACATGAGTGCCCACGTCGTGGCGCGTCTGTGTGGATTGCAGATGTCTGAATGCCATGACGAAGAAGGATCATTTCCCCCTACCATTCATTGATCAGATCTTGAGAGAGATTAGCAGGGAAAGAATTCTTCTACTTTTTAGATGGGTTCTCGGGCTACAATCAAGTAGTCATTGCTCCTAAGGAACAGGAGAAAACCACAGTTACATGCCCCTTTGGTACCTACACTTTCAGGCGCATGCCCTTTAGGTTATGCAATGCTATTGGTACTTTTCAAAGGAGTATGATTGTAGTATTCGCCGAAAAGGACGGCGAATTCTTGGAAGTCCTCATAGATGACTTCTCGATCCACGACGATTCCTTCGATTCTTTTCTTAGAAATCTGGACCAAGTCCTCAAGCGGTTTGAGGTCAATCTGGTGTTCTCGTGGGTGAAAAGTCACTTCATAGTGATGGAGGGCATTGTGTTGGGGCATGTCATCTCCAAGAGAGGAATGGAGGTTGACCCTTCCAAGATGGATGTTATCATCCAGCCACCGACCAACATGAAACAGTTGCGGTCCTTGCTCGGGCATGTCACATTTTATCTATGATTTCTTAAGGACTTCTCTAAGATTGCTCGACCGCTAACTGAGTTTCTAGGCAAGGACATGGAGTTCATTGTTGATCACAAATGTCTTGAAGTCTTTAAGTAATTGCAAAGGATGATCATGGACGCTCTGATCCTACAAGCCCCAGATTGGTCTCTTCGTTTTAAGATCATGAAAGATGCCTCGAACTTTGCTATTGGAGCTGTGTTAGGACAGAGGAGGGATGGTGTCCCGTTCGCCATACACTACATAAGTAAAGTGCTCGATACTGCTCAGCGTAACTATACAATTACGGAAAAGAAGATGATTGCAGTAGTGTTTGCCTTGGATAAGTTCAGATCTCATTTAATTAAATCCAAGGTGATTGTGTTCACTGACCATACAACACTACGATACTTAATGGAAAAAAAGGACGTGAAGGCACGTCTTCTTAGGTGGATTCTGCATATCTAGGAGTTTGATTTGGACATTCGTGATAAACCTGGAAAGAAGAACGTAGTAGCTGATCACCTCTCCTGTCTTGAGGATCTTGATGCTTCTGATCATACGCCGATTCGAGACTCCTTCCTTGACGAGTCGATTTTTATTGTCGACTCACTCCCATGGTACACCGATATCGTGAACTATCTTGTCTCCAAGAAAGTTCCCGACGATTGGCCCAAGAGCCACATAGACCAACTGAGGTCGGATTCAAGACATTACCAATGGGAGGATCCGATCCTTTTCTTTGAGAGATTGGATTAAGTTTGGAGACAGTGTATTCCTCAGGAGGAATATCAGAGTGTCCTTACTTTATGCCACAGTCTGGAGGCAGGAGGACACAACTCTGGGAAGAGGACTGCATGGAAAGTACTTCAGTGTGGCTTATACTGGCCGACTCTGTTTTGCGATGCAATTACCTTTGTGAAGTCGTACCCAGTATGCCAGCGAATGGGAGGAACTGTCGGTTCCAAGGATGAGATACCGATGCAGCCTGTCATAGTTTGTGATGTCTTTGACGTCTGGGGCATCGACTTCATGGGACTATTCCCTATTAGCCACGAATTCGAATACATCCTTCTTGCGGTAGATTATCTATCAAGGTGGTTGGAGGCTATCCCAACCCGACCTGCAGATAGCAGAACTGTCTGTAAATTCATTAGAGATCATATCATCTCTAGGTTCAGAATCCCCAAAGTGTTAATATCCGCTGGGGGTAGCCATTTTGTGAATAGAGATGTGAAGAAACTGTTAAGGGATTACGGCATCAAACGCCATGTCGCTAGGCCTTACCACCCACAGACCAATGGCATGGCAGAGGTGTCGAATAGGGAGGTGAAAACCATATTGCAAAAGATTGTCCGCCCAGACAGGAAGGACTGGTCTCAAATCTTAGATCAGGTCCTACGAGCTTACAGGACAACTTATAAGACACCATTAGGAACCTCCCCATTCAGGATGGTATTTGGAAAGCCGTGCCATTTTCCCTCAAAATTAGTGCACAAATCAGAATGGGAATCAAGAAGATCCACTGGAACACACACCTAGGGCAGAGACAGAGAGAGATGGATCTGAATGAGCTTGTAGAAGTCAGAAACCATGCATATGACAGCAGTTTGGTGTACAAGGACAAAGTAAAGAATTGGCATGATAGATATATCAGACGAAAGACCTTTGTTCCTGGACAGAAGATATGGTTATTCAATGCAAGGTTGAATGTTTTCAAAGGCAAGTTGAAATGCAAGTGGACAAGTCCATTCATAGTCCGTGCTGTGCATGATAGTGGATGTGTTGAGATCTCAGATCTCACAGATGAAGCACATACATTCCTAGTTAATGGACAACTGCTGAAGCACTTCGTCAAACCCAATGAACAATTCATCCATCTTGAGGAGATTGTATTCATGGACGAGACAGACTCAACAGATACACATAGAGCCACACATGAGACCTTGCAGCAGTAAGCTCTCGCCATCAGCAGCATCTAGAAAGATTTAGACTGCGATCCTTGTATATACCCACCATTCCTGTATATTCTTTCCCTCCCTCATGTGACTTTAATCACTTCATATATTTCATCTACGACAATATTGAGGATAACCAGATCCTAAGTATAGGGGGGAAGAGTTACCAGAGTCCGTACACTATTCACTGTACATCCTCCAATCTCATCGGTCCTCATACTCACTCATGGCTTATACTTAGGTTGAGTTGAGCCTAATTATAGAGGGGACCGATGCCCATCATGTATATACACTCACACTTCCCCTCTCGACCTCATGCACCCTGTTTTTAATCTCCGTCTACACTTAAACTGCTAGAGCCTAAGTATAGGGGGCACGATGACTTCTACACCATTTTTTTCACCTACGCTTAGCACGAGCTATGTCTTCTTCCTCGCTTTTCCTGCTCTGAGGACATAACACACGCTAATTATAGGGGGGCGTGTATATATGACATATATACTTTACCCATAGCTCGTACTTTTACATATTTTTGAATATATTATACAATAATTTTGGATGTGGGTAAAAATGTAGAAATTGTTTTGTAAAATGCATGTGTATATATATATATATATATTTGCATAAAAATGAAAAAAAATCAAAATAAAAGGCTTCTTATTCACTCTTGCAAGTCGTCTATGCATTCAAAGAAAAAGAGTCTTGCATTTCATTTATCTATGTAACATGTCATCTACATCTCATCTGCATATCATGCAAAGTGAAAAGCTAGTGGGAGCTCAACCATGTTATGAGCAGATATTGAGGAGGGACTTTATTTGATCTTAATCCACCTAATTTTAGAGGAACCTTATAGGAATTGGAGTTAAGATTTCTCAGTTCAAGTGACTTAATTCTTTGAGTCCGCAAGTCTATGTTCACATGTCATCTTGATTAGTCTAAGAAGAATATCTTGTGCACACACATGATTCTTTGAGATAGTGACCTAACTTGGACAAGCACTATGCACGTATCTCTTCATTGATGAGGTGGTGAGGAGGTAGAATCCTTTAGCTTGGAGTAGCACACGGGTGGAAACATCCGTCCTCCTCTAGGGAGGGTAGTGCATCTCAACCTAGTATGGTGGTGTTGACGTCTAAGGACGGGATGTTGTGGGTTGCAATAATGCTTCGAAAGAGGGATGGTCTACTAGCTCAAGAGGAAAAACTCATGATGTACATGATGTACCTTGTATATAGTTCGAAAAAAATGCAAGAAACTACAAAAAAATACGACAGACCTAAAGGAGAAATAAAATACCTGTTGGAGTGTGTATATTAGCAAGAAGTCTGCAGCTGGATGACTTGGCTACACAGGTCAGACATCCCGGGATAGGTAGCTACACTAGCTATCGTCCATTCTTTTCTCCACCTCTCCTCTTGGGCTTGTCGCATTTGAACATAGAAGGGAATACCGCGCTCCTTAAGGAAAGAGTTACTGGACCGAGGAATTAGAGTTACCTTGCTAGAGGAGGCTGCTTCTTAGCCATTTCTGATGTGGATAGCTATTTTACAGTTACAAAGTACAAGTAAGAATCATAGTCATCTGAAATTTGCATTTGAGGATTAATTCTGACCTGACTATTAAGGCGTATTCAATAGAAGACTTGTGGAACTTTAAGTTTGTTAGGTCTTTAGTTCAGATCCCAATAAGGTTCCGCCACACACTTAATCCAATTGTCGAGTCAAGCTCCATTTTCAACTTTTGATCATGACCTTGGTATGGAACCTAAAATCATTTCACTCTTGCATTTCATTTTTGTTGCTCAGGGACGAGAAAGGTTTAAGTATAGAAGGTTGATGAATCTGTGATTCATTACTCTTAAAGTTGAAAATAGAGCTTTGTTCCCAACCAATTAGGAGCATATTTCCACAAAAATCGCATAATTAGCATTCATGCATGCATTGATAACATTTGCATCTTAGCATTTGTATCTACATTAAATGAGAAGTCCACATCACTTGTAAAATTCACCCTATATGTATATATTTTACACTCACTATAAATTCCATAAATTGACACTTTATTGCATATATATTACTAAGTAATAATACAAGAAAAATATCAAAAATTGCTAACTCGAATAATTACCCAATAAAACCGCAAACTAAGTTGGAAGTCATGGACCTTAGAATGCACATATCTCTCTCATACAACGTATGATCGGTCTACTAACTTCTAAATTAATACGAAATCAAAGACCTCCAAAATGAGACCAATTTCATTTAAATCGGAGCTCGTATGCAGAACTTGGGTTTTGGGATCCCATTGTATATTGTATGTATGCATAATTGTACCCTTGTATTTTAGTACTTTATTTGACTCATTTCCATTTTCGGTGAACAAGAACTTGTATATCTCATCGAGATGTACAACTTTCATGTTTTGAGTTTTTCCAAATTTGGCCATCTTCTCCCTCTTATCTTACATTCTTTACCAACCAACCAGATTGTGCCACGTGGCACCCTCTGGTTATGCCATGCGGCCCACTCCATTGGCCGCAATGTGCCTCGCCTCTGTGGCGTTAGATCACCCTCACCTCCTTCAGATCTCGGCCCTCCATACCGCATCATCTCTCTGTCGTTCGATCCACCCCCAGATCTCATCAAGTCCTCACATCAGCGCCTTGCCCTCTGATCTCCACGTGGCACGTTCATGGCCATTGGATCTTCACCATGATGATTACATATCACCAGCACATCTTCCACTCAATCACAGCCCTTCGATCCTTCGCCTAATCTATCTCCATCGCTCTTTAGCTTCGTGTTCCCATCATGTCACGTGGTGCACCTTGCGGCCTTTGATCTCGCTACCCAGATCGAATCTGGACCGTCGCCTCGTGCCCGATGCCTGGCCGTTGGATCACTAGATCCAACGGCTGTGAAGTCATTGTCTATCATCGGCCCTCTCTTTCCCATGATCTCCACCTCGCAACGACTCCACTCGCTTTCTGTTTCTGACACCACTCCATTCACCATCTCAGCCTTCTCGCACCTCCACGACGTAGCCCATACTTCCCTCTTCCTCGCCAACCTCCATGAGGCTCGCTCACGTAACATCACGCCCCATGAAGTCTTGCCTCTCATCACTTCCACCTCCACCTCCTCTCTATAAATCCAGCACATCCGGCCTCCTCTCACCCCATCCACCAATTGAGAGATGAGGGAGCTTCTGGTCGAGCACCAGCGTTGTCGACCACGTGCCCCTCCTTGGACACAACGCTTCTCAGCCACGACTGCTTGCAGCCCCAGGACGGCTAGCCCTGTGATGAATCTGTGATTCATCACTCTTAAAGTTGAAAATAAAGATTAGTCCCTGGGTATTTAGCAGTATATTTCCCTTAATCTTGCATAAATAGCATTCATGCATCAATCCATAATATACGTATTTTAGCACTCATGTTTGCATTTAATAAGAAGCCAATTCATTTTTAAAATCCACTTGTAAAATATCCACCTATGTATTTTATATCCCTCCAAAATCAAATCTCACCTTCCTTAAAATGTGTACATTATTAGTTAATAATATAAGGAAGAAGGCCAAAATCCCTCTCTTATAAAATACCCAATAAAGTCCCAAACCCATGGACCTTAGAATTCCAATATCTCTCTCTTATAAACTCCGAATTAGGTCTACTCACCATCAGATTAATATAAATCTAGAGACCTTTAAAATAAGACTAACTTCATTTACTTCGGAGCTCGTATGCAAAACATGGGTTTTTGGGTCCCCCTTGTATACTACCTATGTGTATATTTGTATTATTGTATTTATGTATCATAATTGACCTCATCTCCATTTTGATCAACATGAAACTTGTATATCTCATCGAGATCTACAACTTTCATGTTTTGAGTTTTTCCAAATTCGGCCTCCTTCTCTCTCTAAATTCATTTCTTCGTCTCAGTCACTTAGAGCAGGCCATGTGGTGCCCTCTGCTTGCACCACGCGGCCAACGTCTTGACGCGCCACGCGCCCGGCCTTCCCCGTTGTCCGATTGCCTCTTCTCCCTCTCCATCTGGGCCACTCAAGCCGCAACACTTCCCGGCCCTCCGATCAAACCTCTGATCTATTCTGGATCGTCCCTTCGCGCCGCATCCTTAGCACTCCAAGTCGTGCATTAGACACCCTCCGATCATCACCAGAAGCATCCCATCCTGGACCTCCATCTCGCACGATGTCTGGGCCCTTCGATTAAAACTCAAGATTTCATCTCCGCCGCCTGGTTGCGCCTTAATCTCCACACTCCACGTGGTACCATATACACCATTCGATCATCCAACCCTATATCAGATCACAGTCGTCGTTGAGTGCCTTGATCTTGGCCGTTGGATCATAAGATCCAATGGCTACAAACTCATCGTCAACCTCGGGTTGCCTCTCTCTCCCATGATCTCCACCTCGAGCGCTCGCCTTCCCCTTTCTATTTTCGGCGCCACGCCGACCATCACCTCCGCCTCCTAGCACCACCATGACATAGCCTACCCTTTGCTCATCCTCGCCATCCCCCTCGCTCTCTATGAATGCCCTCAACCTCGCTCCATGATACCCACTAACTCCACCTCTTCGCCATCTATGACATCACTTTCATCCTATAAATAAGTCGCCTCCGACGAGCTTCAGCCCCATCCGCAGCCACGGAGAATACCTCCGAGCTCCCACCTTCAAATTGGTGATATCAATTTGACTTGAGGTTGAGCGAAGACTGGGATTCATATCCGGTGAGATCCACGGCCATCCCCACCGTGTCTCAGGCTTCCCCGTAAGCTGCAGGAGCTCAGGAACCCCCACCGGTCTTTGAGCGATGACCAGGAGCACGCCTTCGAGCTCCATTTCCCCGGTAGATACCTCCACCCCTCTCCAATCTCCTTCTTTATTTTTCTTCTTACTTATACTATTTTCTCCGTCGTCATCTCTTTACTTCTCGCTCTGCCAACCATCCTCCGAGCTCCGCAAGGGAGCTCTGATCTTCGCGATACCCTTTGTTCCCTCCGCCTACAAGCTTCACCTCTCACCGTCGCCAGCTCCCCCACCTTGGCAGAGCGCGATCACCGGACCACCTCACTTCACCCCAAGGATACATCGCACGCTTCGGCTATCTTCTAACTCCCTATAGGTACATCCATTTTGATTGGTCGGAGACTCATCAGAGCTGCCTCCAAGCTCCTCTGCCACAGCACCCCAGAGCTTCTCCACCACTTCTGAGACCACCGGAGAGTCCCCGAGGCTTCCACGAATCTTCCCAGCTACTTGGGAGTCTCCGGAGAGCTTCATCGACGCCTAGAGGATGAGGCGGAGTTAGGTCCCCATCGCCGGAGCCCAGCCTTCTCCGCCGCAAGAGGCGGCGGTCGGCCAAGGAAGAAGAACAGTTGTCGTTCGATTTCCTTGATTGAACGGTCTCCATCGAGCCCCTTCGCCCACGCTCCGCATCCGTAGCATCAAGAGGATCCGAAGTTCCAGACGCCTCCACGTCACCGCTTCATCGCGCTCCAAGTACCGTTGGATCAATCTAGATCCAACAGTCAGTGATCGACCACACCATCACCTCAGGAGCGAACCATCACTGTTGGATCACTTGCGATCTAATGGATCCAGACACGCCACGCCTCAACATCCGTTAGCCATTGGATCGTCAATTGATCCACGATCCAGATCAAGCCACATCGCCCGATCTGAGTCTCTTCCCCGACCACTAGGCTCGGATCACCCGAAGCTACTCCGAGCCAGATCCGAACCTCCAGCGCTACCTGAGCCTCAATCCGAGCCTCTGAAGACCACCTGGGAACCCCACGTTATCTACACGTGAGTCCTGGGTTATTTGCATCGAGACCCTTGGAGGTTTCCAGATTTGCATTTCAGTCCTTGCTAGGAGACTCCATGTGAGGAGCATGTGTTCTGTGGGAAAATTGCATCCACCCCCTCAGTATTACAGGTAATTGCAAATTGGTCCCTGTCACCACGATTTATTTTTATCAATTATAATTCCTGTAATTGCATTTATGCCCCTATCTTTGCATGCATATTTAGTTACTCATTTTAAGTCATTTTTCAAATTGGAAAATTGCTTTGTGTAGATGATATTGTCCTCTTCCAAACGTGAAACTTGGCACAATTTTGTAATATCAGCAGATTTTTCTATTAATGAATTGGTAAACTTTTGCTATATTTTTCCCATTTATGCCTCTTAATTGATAGTAATTCCTCTGTGACTCCAAAAATCCCCAGAAATTCACATTAGATCTAGGATAATAAGGGTTACATTGCATAAAAATTTCATCTCATTTGCATGCATCTCGAGGCCAGAATGAATCATTTAGTGGCTTCCTTAATTAATTTTTAATAGGACATTTCACATAGAAATTTAGGTTGATTAATTTTCTTGGATTCTTCACACTTAGATCTATATAGGATAATTTTAATATCTGAAAATATTGTGATTTGTTATTTATTAAAATTATTTTAGTAAAAATCACCCTACATTCATTTTTTAATTCACAGTAAATTCATTTAGTGTCAGAAAAATCTAAAAAAATTAGTGCACCTTAATTTCATTGCGTTTCATCATCTGGCCAAGTTTTATAATTTTTGGACTTGATTTGATTACTTATCTGAATCAACTTGTAAATTGGTCGTATGTGCATGTGTATTGCATAAAATATTGAAAAAGAAAAAAAATATCCTCTGAAAATCAACCCTTGGAAATTGCTAAAATCTACCTAAGAAGACAACTGCCTCCCTGAGTTCGACCTTGGGCTTGCCCAAGTAAAATAAATTTGCCACATGTGATTAACTTGACCTTAATTGAAAGTGATTTTTGATCTGCTCTCATTATCCGACTGTAACGAACGATATTGATTAATTTGACCATTAATTTGATTAAATTAATAAGGGTAGTGAGACGCCTAGCAAAATGGCGTCGTTGCCGGGGAGGCACGGCTTAGGTTAATTTGCAGTAAAATTCCGAGTGTTTGATTTTCTATCCCCAGGTAGTCTGACCCCCGGTTTACTTGTGAATATTTTTCTGTCTTTTAATTCTTGTATTTTTATGTCATTCTCTATTTGACCTCAACTTGTTTTTGTGCGAGGGACGCGAGGAGTCGAAGATGCTTCGAGGAACCTACATTTTAATTTGTTTGAGTGATTTGAGAAGACTTGTATTTCTCATTTTCTTCAATTTTGCATTATTTCCAGCAGTTCCCGTTTGGGTTCTCGCGAGTATAAACAAAGTAAAACTATGTCCCTATCTACTGTGTGGTTTGAATTTTTAGAATAGGCTTGCACTAGCGGCTCCTCGAGCCACTCTAGGATTTGCTTGTACTCGTAATTTTTAGGACAACACAGCCACTTAAAAGATGCACTTAGATCGCACATCTAGTCAAATCAACATGTGGTTCACTCGCTAATAGATCTGCCTGTCTAGGAGCGGATTTTGTCGTCTGCATTTGCATGTAGTGTAAAGATTTCAATTCTGTTTTTCATCCTGAATAAAAGCGAAGGGATCACTGTAAGTCTTCTTCACTCAACATAAGCATCATTGTTTTTTGTGCATCGACTTTTTCTCGATTTCTCTCTCGGTTTTCCAACTTAAGTTAAAGGAAATTGGGACTTGACGATAGGCGTGCTGTGTGGATTGGACTAAATCAGTGAAAACTTAACTTAAAATCGGGACTGCTAACATTATTGACCAAAAGCTTTCAATAAAATTGGAAATTATGCTTGTGGGAGATGAACCCCGAGCTTGTTTTCAGGCTGATTGAGGGTACTTGAGTGTGTGTGAACACCTTAAGACAGATCCCAAATCACCGCCTTCCATATAACGTTCCAATTGATCCTAGCAAATATCACGAGTTGAATATTTTCAGGTTCATCGACTAGTACCAAGTAGACTCCGCCTGTTTATGGGTAGTAAGGGGTGAACCAGCGGTACTCCGTGACAAGCTACTAGTAACCCTTCGGGGCGAAGTTCCAGCCTTGTCGGCCTCCGCCTTCTTGCAGGTAGATAGGGGCATGGTCTTTGAATCCATCAACTTGGGATAGGAGCGAAGAAAGGAAGGGCGCATGTATCTTAGGCGACGGGTTAAACAGGGAAGTCGCATCCGGCTTTGAGCCGACATCCCTTTGGGCCACGCAACCTTTACTATTTGCTTGAAAATCACACTTAAAATCAACTAGATTAATTGGACTCGGTTTCGGGTACTTCACCGTGTTGAATGTGAAAATACAGGGTTTCGATTGTATTATTTGCTTCAGGTAGGAGTAAAATCCTATCTTTACTTAGAACTCTCGATTCTTCTCACCAATTAAAGATGAATGACTGGGGTAATATCGACACATTATTCCCCAATCTTTCTTTGAGTCCCCCACAAAAATCATCTTCACCGAACCGAGCGCAACTTGGACCACCTAGAGCTCATGACCCTCTTGAGTTTTGGATCCCTTGCACCCAGGGTGGTTACTCTCAAACCAACCCTTTTCTCTCCTTTGAGCTTACCGAGGAAGACCATCGCATCGGTAAGAATCCCTTCCTTGATTTATCCTCTAACCCAGATCATTTCCCTTCCCCGGGACTAGAGGACAAGATTCCACCAAAACAACCTCCAGATGAGGAAGAACATCGAGATGACCCACTCCAGCAAGTCTTGCTCGCCTCGCTACAACCGAACAACAGAATGCGGATCTTACAGCAAGAATGGGACAAATCATTACAGCAGGAGGAATCGAATGACCAATGGTTGATGTCTATAACCCAAAAGAGAACGAGATGCATAGTTGGTTGGCACCAGTGGTTCTCTTCGAAGCATTCGAGCTCAAGCCCCACTTCCTTAGCCTGCTACCAAAGTTTAGTGGACATGTGAAGAACCGTATGCCTTCCTTAGAGACTTCGAGACGGTTTGCAACAACCTTAGTCATCCTAGGGTTGGGCAGGATTACATTCGACTGAAGGCCACCCCATTTGCCTTACGAGATAAGGCAGCTCATTGGTTGAAAGATCTTGGGGTGATATGTACAACCTGGATGTAGTTCGAGGTACTTTTTCTGAATAAGTTCTACCCCCTTAGTAGGACTAATCAAATGAGAACGAAGACGCGATCTTTCTCCCAGGGACCCAGTGAACCATTCCATGAGGCATGGGATAGGTTTAATGACCTAATTCAGAAATGTCCCTGCCATGGCATTTCTAAGGTGATCATAGTCCAGACCTTATTCTGCGGTTTGACCCCGAAGATACAAAGGTTAGTAAGTGTTGCCTATGGAGGAAGCTATCTGAACAAGAATGAGGATGTTGTATGGAAGGTACTAGAGCAGATGGTGGAAACCGGCAGGTCGCAGGCCACCAGGGCCTATCAGTTATCTCCATAAATTCAATCCAACGAGACAACCAAGAGGACTGTAGCGGATCTGACAGAGGACCTCATTCCCAGCATGGGGATGATAGCTGATAAGTTAACCATGGTCGAGCAGGTCTACAAGAGGGTCACTGACCTTGAGTCTTTCTCGCGTTTGTCGAAGCAAGTAGAGGAACTTACTGAAAGGGTAGCTAAGATAAAGCTACCTGCCCCTTATGCACCACCTGTACCAGTACACCGAGTCCATCTTGTACAGGAACAGGCACCGGAGCTTCAGAGTGGCTGGGTAGAGGAGCAGACTTACACCCAGCAGGACCAGCATGCACCCCTACTAGTGGAAGCCGGATACGAGGAGCCTCCGCAGGTGTTCGAGATCAATGGGTTGTGGTACAACCAGGACCCCATCGGCAGACAATCAGGGATGGGTAACGGTCGGCATCACCGACCTTCCCCAGCTTACCAGGAAACCAGCTCCGTCCCCTCACCGTGTTTTGTTCAGTCAAGGCCCGAACGAGGGTACCAGCCTCAACAACACCAGCACTAGCGCACGTTCTACTCAGGCCAGCAGGGCCCGTCATCGTCCCATTCGCAGCAGCAGTATCAGCATGGCCAGCAGGGCCAATATAGGACCTCATCTACAGGACATCATCAGGTCGCCTAGCCCACTAAATTGGAATCCCTCACTTTGGCGATCCAGACCCTATCTGATAGGGTCCAACAGATACAGAATGACTATCTAGATATGAGAACCGATCTGAATCACGTTTCTCATAACCAAGATCAACAAATGTCGCCAAAGACCCCAATTACTGCACAGGTTCAGGCCAACCCAAACAACCTAACTCAAGGCCAGAACCGGCCTCGTGATCATGTATACTATTCAGATAACTCTTTATCTGAACATGAGATCCTTTCGTATGATAATGTAAACTATATATCCCATAGGAGCGGAAGGTCCGTGATCATACCTGATCGGGCACGGGCATCGAAGGAAGAAGCTGCCAAGTCTTTACTTGAGGAGAACTTGGAGGCAGAAGAGGAGCAACACCACCATCACCCCCACTGGCAGAAGAAGAGGACTTCTGGGTCCTTACAGAAGCAACGAACCCGCACCAGCAGAGAGTCCACAGAAACAGATGAAGAGCCTGCACCTCCATCTGAGGAGGACCGTCCAGAAGTTGTGGGAGATGCATCACCGGTTTCGTAGTTGTAGTTTCTTTTTCGTCAAAGTCAGACTCCAAGTCAGTTTCAGAGTTCGAGTCCTGTACAGAACTCGTTCTCACTTTGGATGAAAACATTTCAATTTCAGAATCTGAATTGGAGTCAATAATCCCTTTCCCCTGAGCTCTTAAGGGTGGAAAGAAGAAAACTAAAAAAATCCAAAAAGATGACCCTGACATGGCAGAGTTTTGCAGCAAACATATCAAGGTCACAATCCCCTTTGACAAGTACGTGGAAATGACCCCTGCATTTCAGAAATAACTTAAGGTGAGATGCACAACTACTAGGGTTTACAGAAAGACCAAAAGTTGTGTTGAGAAATAAGTTCTGTCAGTAGCCACGACTTGTGCAATAAAGAACTCGTTTCCAAGGAAACGAAGAGACATGGGTGCACATTATGTAGTGAGTCATGTTGATGACATTGTGTTTGCATGCACTCTCTTAGACAACGGCTCCTCAATTAACTTAATGCCCACAACCATCTATGAGCGGCTAAATCTCAGACCTCTTAGGAAATCTAGAGCCCTCCTACAGTTCGTTGATAAATCAACCAAGAGGTCCCAAGGAGAATTGAGGAATGTTGTCATCAAAGTCAAGGGTCAAGAATACATGGTGGACTTTACTGTCCTAGATATGGAAACCCCTCATAATTGGAGAGAATCCCAGATTATCCTAGGCAAGCCCTTCCTCAGAACAGAGGGGGCCTTGTTTGATTACAAGATCGGGAAGATCCAGTTCCAAACTCCAGGCGGAGATGAGGAACTTGAAATGAAGCAAACCAGATGGAAGAGACCGGATTCCGAATCCAGCACCGAGTACTCTTCATCCAAAGCAGACCATGATCATGTAGACACAGTTGGGCCATGGAGACAGAACCCAGCCAGCACCAATGAGTCCCTCCCCTCCGGAGATGATCTTGTGCATGAGGCAGTTTGCGAGGTCCTTAGAAATGAGTACAGCTCAGAACCTGCATCCCCTTACATCTTCGATGACTTAGAAGCCCAGTTGGGCTTGTCAGTCCTTCCCTCTTTAGGACAATCAGAACATGAGGATGACAAGTCGGACATGGCTTTCAGCAATTGCATGGAGACCTTTGACGATCCGACTCCAGAATCGAATAATTTGGTGGCAGCCATTTCAGATACAGATCCAGCCACTTTCAACACTGAACTAGATTCTTGAGCCAGACTTCCCAGACGACCACACATTACCTGAGCTCAATCCTTTACCCACAACACTCCAGTATGCCTTCCTTGCATCTCAAGATAAGAAATATCCGGTCATCATCATTTCGTGATTGACCGAGGAGCAGGAATCTCGCTTGCTAGAGATCTTGGAGAAAAACCGCAAGGAAATAGGCTGGAGCATTTTC
Source organism: Ottelia alismoides (assembly GCA_037367405.1). Taxonomy (NCBI): domain Eukaryota; kingdom Viridiplantae; phylum Streptophyta; class Magnoliopsida; order Alismatales; family Hydrocharitaceae; genus Ottelia; species Ottelia alismoides. The sequence continues at coordinate 276,059 of JAZKJV010008890.1, read as the reverse complement.
GATCTCCACGGGATAAATCTCTCTCTGTGTTCGCACCATATCTACTTAGAGAATGAATCCAAACCCTCTCGTGAATTCCAACGTCATTTCAATCCAAATTTACGAGAGGTAGTGAAAAAAGAAATAGAGAAATGGTGCAACGCGGGTTTCATTTATCCCATATCCGACTCTAAATGGGTGGCCCCGATTCATGTTGTCCCGAAAAAGTCAGGAATTCAGACAACCACCAACGAGGACGGAAAGGAGATCGTGACACGAGTGCCCACGTCATGGCGCGTCTTTATGGATTACAGACGCCTGAATGCTGCGACGAAGAAGGATCATTTCCCCCTACCATTCATTGATCATATCCTAGAAAGACTAGCAGGGAAAGAATTCTTCTGCTTATGAGATGGGTTCTTGGGCTACAATCAAGTAGCCATAGCTCCAGGGTACCTATGCTTTCAGGCGCATGCCCTTTGGGTTATGCAATGCTCCAGGTACTTTTCAAAGGTGCATGATTGCTGTATTCGCCGAAATGGTAGGTTAATTCTTGGAAGTCTTCATGGATGACTTCTCGATCCACAATGATTTCTTTGATTCCTATCTTAGGAATCTAGACTGAGTCCTCAAAAGATGTTATGAGGTTAATCTGGTGCTCTCCTGGGAGAAAAGTCACTTCATGGTGACGGGGGGCATTATGTTGGGGCATGTCATCTCCAAGAGAGGAATGGAGGTTGACCCTGCCAAGGTGATTAAACAGTTGAGGTCCATCCTCGGTCATGTCGGATTCTATCGAAGATTTATTTAAGAATTTTCTAAGATTGCCCGACCGCTAACTGAGCTTTTAGGCAAGGACATGGAGTTTATTGTTGATCACAAATATCTTGAGGCCTTTAAGCTACTACAAGTAATGATCATGGACGCCCCGATCATACAGGCCCCAGATTGGTCTCTACCTTTTGAGATCATGACGGACGCATCAGATTTTTCTATTGGGGCTGTGTTAGTATAGAGGAGGGACGAAATCTCGTTTGCAATTCGCTACGCAAGCAAAGTTCTTGATGCTGCCCAGCGTAACTATACAGTTACGAAAAAAGAGATGCTTGCGGTAGTGTTTGCCTTGGACAAGTTCAGACCTCATTTGATTGGATCCAAGGTTATGGTGTTCACCGACCATACGACACTACGATATTTGATGGAAAAGAACACGCGAAGGCACGTCTTCTTCGGTGGATTTTGCTTATCCAAGAGTTTGATATGGATATTCGTGATAAACCTGGAAAGAAGAACGTAGTAGCTGATCATCTCTCTCGTCCCGAAGATCTTAATACTTCCGAGGGTTCACCTATTCGAGACTCCTTTCCCTAACGAGTCGACTCTTGTTGTTAACTCACTCCCATTGTATGCCAACCTCGTGAACGATCTTGTCTCCAAGAAGGTTCCCGAGGATTGGCCCAACAACGACATTGACCGACTGAAGTCGGATGCTAGACACTACCATTGGGAGGATCCGATCCTTTTCTTTGAAGGACCAGATTGTGTCTGGAGACTGTGTATTCCTCATGAGGAATACCAGAGTGTCCTTTCTTTATACCACATCTTGGAGGTAGGAGGATACAACTCAGGGAAGAGGATCGCATGGAAGTTACTTCAGTGTGGCTTTTACTGCACGACTTTGTTTCGCAATGCCATCACCTTTGCGAAGACATGCCCAGTATGTCAGAGAATGGGAGGGACCATTGGTTCCAAGGATGAGATGCCTATGCAGCCTGTCATCATTTGTGATCTTTGATGCATGGGGCATCGACTTCATGGGCCCATTTCCGGTTAGTCACGGATTCGAGTACATGCTTCTTGCGGTAGACTACCTGTCTAGGTGGGTGGAGGCTATCACAACCTGAGCCACAGACAACAGGAATGTTTGTAATTCATTAGAGATCATATCATCTCTAGGTTCGGGATCCCCAAGATGTTGATATCAGATGGGGGTAGCTACTTTGTAAACAAAGATATGAAGAAACTTCTGAATGACTACAACATCGAACACCGTGTCGCTAGCCCTCACCACCCACAGACTAATGGTATGGCTGAGGTGTCAAATCAGGAGGTAAAAACTATATTGCAGAAGCTTGTCCGCCCATACAGGAAGGACTGGTCCGAGATCCTAGATCAAGTCCTATGGGTTTATGGGACAGCTTACAAGACACCGTTAGGAACCTCCCCATTCCGAATGGTATTCGGAAAGCCGTGCCATTTGCCGCATAGTTAGTGCATAAATCATAATAGGCAATCAAGAAGGTCAATTGGAAAACACACCTTGGACAGAAGTAGAGAGAAATGGATCTGAATGAGCTTGTGGAAGTCAGAAACCGTGCATATGACAACAGTGTGGTGTACAAGGACAAGGTGAAGCATTGGCATGATAAATATATCAGATGAAAGACCTTTGTTACTGGACAGAAGGTATGGTTGTTCAATGCAAGGCTGAAAGTCTTCCAAGGCAAGTTAAAGTCCAAGTGCACGGGTCCATTCATTGTCCGTATGGTGCATGATAGTGGATGTGTCGAGATCTCGGATCTTGCAGATGATGCACCAACATTCTTAGTGAATGGACAATTGTTGAAGCACTTCGTTGAATCCAATGAGCAGTTAGTTCATGTTGAGGAGATTGTATTCATGCACGAGACAAATACAACGGACACACTTCGAGCCACGCATGAGACCTTGCAGCAGTAAGCTCTCGCCATTAGCAACATCTTGAAAGATTCAGACCGACATACTTGTATATACCCATCATTCTTGTACATTCTGTCATTTTCCCCCCGCGACTCTAGTAACTCATCCCCGCTTCATTGATCACCATCTTGGACTATACTTAGGATGACCAGATCCTAAGTATACAGGGGAAATGAGCCACCTGAGTTTGTTCTTTGTACATCCTCCAGATCACATTAGTCCTCATACTCACTCCAGTCCTATACTTAGGCTGACCTGAGCCTAAGTATAGGGGGGACCGATGGCAGCCTTGTATATATTCATCCACTTCTCTTCTTGACCTCGTCCACCCCATTTTTTGATCTTCTTCTACACTTAGGCTGCCTGAGCCAAAGTATAGGGGGGCAGGACGACTTCTTTACAGTTTCGCTCTTTTGGCTCTCTTATGCTTAGCACGAGCTATGTCTTTTTCCTTGCTTTTGTGGTCTGAGGACATAGCACACGCTAAGTATAGGGGGGCGTGTATATATCACATATATACTTTACCTATAGCTCGTACTTTCACATATTTTTGTATATATTACGGAATAATTTTGGGCTGGGTAAAATTTGGAAGAATTTTTTTGTAAAATACACTTGCATAATCTGTATAATACTGATAAAACACTTGTAACAAAGGAGGTATACAAGAGTTTTGAAAAAATATATATAATAATATATATATATAGGCTTCTTATTTATTCTTGCATATCATATCTACATCAGAAAACAAAGAAAAAAAGAGAGTGATGCATTTCTTTCATCTCTGTAGCATGTCGTCTCATCTGCATACCATGCATATGCAAAGTGAAAAGATAGTGGGTTCTGAACCATGTTATGAATAGATGTTGAGGATGGACTTGATTTGACCTTAATCCACCTAATTTCAGAGGAACCTTATAGGAACTGGAGTTAAGATTTCGTGGGTCAAGTGACTTAATTCTTTGAGTCCGCAAGCCTATGTTCACATGTCATCTTGATTAGTCTAAGTAGAATATCTCGTGCACACGCATGATTATTTTAGACAGTGACCTAACTTGGACAAGCACAATGCACGTAGCTCTTCATTGATGAGGAGGTGAGGAGGTAGAATCCTTTAGCTTGGAGTAGCACACGGGTGGAAACATCCATCCTTCTCTAGGGAGGGTAGTGCATCTCAACCTAATCTGGTGGTGTTGACATCTGAGGATGGGATGCTGTGGGTCGCAATAATGCTTCAAAAGATAGATAGTCTACTGGCTTAAGAGGAAAAACTCCTGATGTACATGTTGCACCTTGTATATAGTTCGAATTTTTTTTTGCAAAAACTCCAGAAAAATCAGACAGGTCCAAGTAAAAATAAAATACCTATCGGAGTCTGTATTTTAGCAAAGAAACGCAGCCGGATGACTTGGCTACATTGGTCAGGCATCCGGGCATAGGTAGCTATACTGGCTACCGTCCATTCTCCTCTCTATCCCCTCCTCTTGAGCTGGTCTCACTTGAACTTAGAAGGGAATACCCCGCTCCTCAAGGAAAGTGTTACTGGACCGACAAACTAGAGTTACCTTGTTAGAGGAGGTTGTTTCTGAACCATTTCTGATGTGGAGAGTTACATTTCACTTATGCGGTACAAGTAAGAATCATAGTCATCAGAAATTTGCGTTTGAGGATTTGTTCTGACCTGACTTTTGAGGCATCTTGAATAGAAGACTTGTGGAACTTGAAGTCTGTTAGGTCTTAAGTTCAAATCCCAATAAGGTTCCGCCACACACTTAATCCAAAGGTCGAGTCAAGCTCCATTTTCAACTATTGTTCATGACCTTGGTATGGAACCCAAAATCATTTCACTCTTGCATTTCATTTTAGTTGCTTAGGGATGAGCAAGGTTTAAGTATAGGGGGTTGATGAATCTGTGATTCATCACTCTTAAAGTTGAAAATAAAGCTTAGTCCCTGGGTATGTAGCAGCATACTTCCCTTTATCTTGCATAAATAGCATTCATGCATCAATCCACAATATATGCATTTTAGCACTCATGTTTGCATTAAATAAGAAACCAATTAAGAATAAAGGAAAAAGAACTTAAAAAATGATATGTGCACAGGAGCACTTTGGAACTACGAAATTCTATAGGATTCAAAATGAAATTTTTCCTAAGAAAAAAAAATAAAAATTGAAATGAGTGAACCTTTTAACATGGGGAACTTGGGACCCAAGTTAGGCTACGCGAGGAGGAGAACGGGCAAGGGTAGAGGCGTGCGACGCTGACAGTAGGGCGGTAGCCACACTGTGCGATAGCGTTGGGCGACGTGGAGCACCGCGGTGGTGCACGTCGTGTGATGATGGAACAATTGAAGCATAAGGTGGGCGCAACCAGGAAGGGGAGGTTGTGCAACCTGCGGCTGTACGCAGTGGAGGTAGCTCACTTGGACGCGCACGCACTGTGCGATGGAGGAGGACAACACATTGCTGCCGGGAGGTACGGCGGATTACAGAGGGGCTCCGTAGGGCATGGGTAGTTGGTGGTTGCATGGTTGGAGGGATCGGGGGCATGGGGTTTGCGGCCCGCTGGCGCGTGGGTGGTGGTCACGTGGTTCAGCAGGAGACGGCACGGCTGTCGCGAGAGAGCGGTGCGGCCTGGAGGTGCTCAGCAAATGCGGGGAAGGTGAAGGGGGATGCAGCCGAGGGCGTCGCCTCCGTTGTATAGCAGCAAAGGGGCCCCCTACGGGGCTGGCCTGCTGGACGAGGGGTTGCTACCTGTCTTTTTTATTTTGTTTTTTGTATTTTTTTTGTAATTTTTTAAATAGAAAACTGTAGAGATGAAATGATGGTGATAATGATGATGTTTGTGATAGTGGTGGGGTTTATGAAAATGTCTTGATGATGAATAACAAGGACAAAATTTGTTAGATAAATAAATTATTGAGAAGAAAGAAAGAGATTACTTACATGTGATGTCGTCGAAGGGTGGAGCTACGGTGTGCAGCTCCTGTCACAACCTCGATTTGATTTGGTGAGAAATCGAAGAATCTCGGTTGTGACCTAAAAAGATGCATAACGACATGAGGAGGAATACTCGTGGATGTATCCTTTGAAAACCGTCGTTGCTCGATCGAAAGATGTTGAAGCTGTCACTGACAACACTCAAGGGCTGGTGGTCTCTCATCTCTTGTTTAGGAAATGGAGGACGATGAAAAATGGAGGAGATGGGAATAAAAAGGAGGAGAGGGGAAGTTAGAAATGTGGTGGAGAATGTGAGGGAGTGGTGGAGGAAGTGGAATGGTGACTTGGAGTGGAAGACAAGTAAAGGTAGAACAAGTAAAAGGGGAAAATATTAAAATAAGTAGGCTACTAAAAAATAATCAAGGGAGAATAAATAAATAAATAGTAAATATAAGTAATTAAGTAAATAAATAAAATAAATACTAAAATAAAATACGAAATTAATAAAATAATAAAAAATGGGATGACACGTGGCGGCTCTAGAAGCGACCACGTGCCGCACCCGGAAAAATAAAAAATTAAATGTAAAGAAAATAAAAAAGAAATAACAAATGGTTCAAATCAAAAAGTGCTCAACACAAAAGTTGTTCGTCTCGACAAGATCTACAACTTTTGTGAAGGGTCGGAAATCAAATGAAATCATCTGTACAAAGTGTATTTTTGGGTGGTACCTTATAAGTATAAATACCACATTTTGTCTTTTGCATTTTATATCATTTTCATTAAGAGAAAAATCAAAATAAAAATAGAGAAAATGTGAAAGGAATATTTGCAGTTTAATATTATTTTTTTAGAATATTAATAATTAATAAAATCAAAGGATAAAATACGAGGGTATTATTTGTCAATATGTACAATATACATAGGGGCCCAAAAACCATGTTTCACATACGATCTCCGATTTTCATGAAATTAGACTTGTTTTGAAGGTCTTCGAATGTATACTTTAAAAGTGAGTAGACCTAAATCGTACACTATATGAGAGAGATGTGTGTATTTTAAAGTTCATAGTTTCAAACTTGGATTTGGGTTTTATTGGACAATTTTAAAGGTTACCATTTTTCTGATATTTTTCCTTTATTAGTGTTAGTAATATATACTCTATAAAGTCTATTTTATTGGATCTGGAGTTAGTATAATATATATATGTGATTTTAGCTATATACATGTGAATATGTACAAGTGATGTTTGGCTCCTTATTTCATGCAGATATGAATGCTAAAATGCATATATTATTTACACATGCATTAATTCTAATTATGCAATATAAGTGGAAATATACAACTAATTACTCGGGAAAAAAGCTCTATTTTCAACTTTCAGAGTGATGAATCATAGATTCATCAACTCCCTATACTTTAACCTTGCTCGTTCCCGAGCAACTAAAATTTAATGTAAGAGTGAAATGATTTTGGGTTCCATACCAAGGTCATGAACAAAAGGTGAAAACGGAGCTTAACTCAACCATTGGATTAGTAATGTGATGGAACCTTACTGGGATCTGAAATTAAGACCTAATGGCCTTTAAGTTCCACATGTCTTCTATTCAATATGCCTCAACAGTCAGGTCAGAACTAATCCTCATACGCGAATTCTGATGACTATGATTGTTACTTGTACTGTGTAAGTGAAATATAGCTCTCCACATCAGAAATAGAAAAGAACCAGCCTCCTCTAACAAGGTAACTCTAGTTCCCCGGTCTAGTAACTCTTTCCTCGAGGAGCGGGGTATTCCCTTCTAAGTTCAAGTGCAACCGGCTCAAAAAGAGGGGGGTGGAGAGAAGAATGGATGTAGTCAATGTAGCTACCTATCCTAGGATGCTTGACCAGTATAGCCAAGTCATCCAGAGTGATCCTAAAATTCTGGGCTCAACCATGTTCTAGTCAGAAGGAATCCAACTTCTCTATTTATCAGACTCTCTGTTTTTACATATACTACAAGGATATTACTTTTAGTGTACTGCATTTATGAGAGTTGAGTTGAGTCATCACCCAAAGTCCTAGTCCAGGAGACTCTCCTCTAGACCTAATCCTCAACACTAGGGAATAAGTCTATTTTTGCTTCAGTCAACTGTCTCATTAGTTTGTCAGACTTGAAAGTGTAGATGGACGGTCAGATGATGGACGATATAGGATTGTGTCTAATTTTCTCTCCCCACATTGGAACAAGGGGTCTCTCGATTGCCTTTTTACTCAACACAAGTAGATTTTTAGTTTGTTGATTAATGTGTCCGTCAAGAGAATTTGGAGTCGTCTGCACTTGTTTTCCTGGGAATACACCGAGGTGTGTCTCTTTTGAGTATCTAAGATACCTTCAACACCCAGACTTGTAGCATTTACGATGCAGAGCCCTTTTTTGGTGTCAGCCCGACTCATCGGTCCTAATTAGTGCTTGGTCCAAGTGGACACTTCGAGAATGTTTGGGAGTGCTCGCCATTGGTGGAAGCTCATTTATAATTTGACTTTGGATGATAGAGCTTGTTTTTGACAATTCTTTACTTTTGTTGGCTAGCTCCGTTGCTTTTATCAAAAGTTGGCGTACACTAATCAACCATTATCATAAAGTTTCATCACACCCTAGCACATAGGTATATATCAAAGAGATAGCATATGAATCTTGTTCACATACTGCCTAGGGTTTTGCTGACACTCAGGTTTTCCGAAGCCTTCATTAACTTTATCCCATCCTCATGTATCATTAAATCGGGTCTAAAATCAAATCTCTAGTCCTAGTTCATCAAGTGATATCTCAACTCATCTCATCAATCATGCAGTTGTGAAAGTGTTTGTGCTGATCATATTCATTTTGAAGGTAGAGATGAAGAGTGTAATATAGCGCTCAAATCTTTCAAACTAGGTAAGTGTAGATAATTAAGTTCAAAACGCTAATGACTAAGGTTGGCTAACTAAGATTCTCAAGATCTCAGAAATCAAGTGTCCTAAAAAATCCTCAAGCCTTGAGTGATAGTGAATGTGTCAGGAATATCTAAACCAAGGAATGCATGAAATGCTTGATGAAATGCAAGACCATGAGTGAATTTTTTTCTTTTTATGCAAAAAGTTTTTTGTGTGTGTTTTTTTTGAAAAACATGTATTATAAACATAATATACACTACTTGCACTCATCCCTGATATTAGATAAAAACGATTAAAGTACGAGCTATGGATAAAGTAGATAGAATGTATACAAACACCCCCTATACTTAGCGTGTGCTATGTCCTCATGGCACAAAGTGCAATGTATACATAGCTCGTACTGAGTATACTGAGATAAGAAAAATAGAAGTCGACATGCCCCCATATACTTGGACTCTTGCGGGACTAAGAATGGAAGAAAAGCATGAAATGAGGCAGTCGAGGGTGAAGTGATGTATACACAATGATATCAGTCCCCTTATACTAAGTATTGGGGGATCGAGGTTTGATGGATATATAGGAGAGTATTGGATTTGAAGAGGTGGTCTATCTGATCAGTTCAAATCTTTCATCAAAAGTTATGCCCTGAGTGAAGGAGATCTGTTCAACTTGTACTAATTGCTCGTTGGATTCGACAATGTGTTTAAGTAGCTGACCGTTGACTATAGATGTTTGTGTGCTATCTTTGGTCTCTGAGATCTTAACACTACCATTATTGTGTACCTCTCTTCAAAGAAGGGTCTCGTCCATTTTGATTTCAATTTACCTTGGAAAATTTTCAGTTTTGCATTAAATAACCATACGCTCTGCCCTGGGACAAAGATTTTGTTCAAATGTTCTTGTTATGCCATCTCTTTACTTTTTCCTTGTAAATGGTACTATTTTCATAAGCATGATTCCGGATTTCAGATAGTTCACTCAAATCCATTTGTCGGATTTTCTTCCCTTGGTGACAGTTCCAGTTAATCTTTTTGATTGCTCATCTGATTTATGCACGAGTTCTGTGGGCAAATGGTATGGCTTTCCATATGCCATTTGAAAGGGGGAGGTGCCCAATGGGGTCTTATAAGTCGTCTGATAAGCCCATAGAACCAGGTCCAGGAGTTGGGACCAGTTCTTCCAGTCAAGGCAGACGAGCTTATGTAAAATTCCTTTAACCTCCCTGTTTGACACCTCGGCCATGCCATTGGATTGTGGATGGTAAGGACTAGCGAAACAATGCTCGATGCCATATTCCTTAATCAACTTCTTCACCTCCCGGTTGACAAAGTGGCTACCCCCATTGGATATTAATACTTTTGGAATTCTAAACCTCGAAATAATATTATCTTTCAAAAATTTGCAAATAGTTTTGCTATTTATTGCTCGAGTAGGGATAACTCCACCCACCTAGATAAATAATCTACCGTGAGAAGAATATATTCAAATCCTTGACTATTAGGGAATGGGCCCATAAAGTCAATGCCCCATGCATCGAATACATCACAGATAATCATAGGTTGCATAGACATGGCATCTTTGGAACCAATGGTCCTTCCCATTATGTGACAGACGGGGCACGACCTGACAAAATTGTAAGCATATTTAAACAAGGTCGGCCAGTAAAATCCATATTGCAGTATCTTCTCAGCGGTCCTCTTCCCAGAATGATGTCCTCCTGCCTCCAGGGTGTGGCACAGATTGAGGATACTTTGGTATTCCTATTGAGAAATACATCTTCTCCATATGTAATCCGATCCTTTAAAGAAAAGGAATGGATCCTCCCAATGGTAGTGTCTCGCTTCATATATGAGTTGGTCGATTTTATTCCTGAGCCAACCCTGAGGAACTTTCTTGGAGACAAGATAATTCACCATGTCATCATACCAAGGGAGTGAGTCAATAGCAGAAATTAACTCGTCTGGGAAGGTTTCACGGATGTATTCAGATTCATGGATTCTTTTATGTTCGATCTGTGATAAATGATCAACCACGACATTCTTAACCGTAGTTTTTTCTTTAATCTCCAAATCAAATTCCTGAAGTAATAGTATCCACCTAAGGAGTCATTCTTTTAGCGTCTTTTTTGTCCATTAAGTATCGAATGGCAGAATGGTCTGTATAAACTGTCACCTTCGATCCTAGAAGTATAGATTGAAATTTTTTCCAAGGCAAAGACTACAACAAGCATTTCCTTTTCGATCACAGTGTAATTTTTCTGAGCATGGTATAAAACTTTGCTTGCGTAGTGAATAGCATACGGGATTCCATCTTTTCGTTGTCCTAACATAGCCCCTATTGTGAAATCGGATGTGTCTGTCATGACTTCGAAGGGAAGGGACCATTTGGGTGCTTGTAGGACAGGAGTCTCAATGATCCTCCTTTTGAGTAGTTTGAAGGCTTCAAGAAACTTATGATCTACTAGGAACTCAATGTCTTTCCCTAGGAGGTCAGTTAGTGGTCGGGGAATTTTTGAAAAATTCTTGATAAATCTCCTATAAAATTGACATGCCCTAGAAAAGACTCTACTTGTTTCACATTGGTAGGTGGCTCGAGCTTCTTGATCACATCAAATTTGGTAGGGTCAACCTACATTCCCTTCTTGGATATGACATACCCCAATACAATGCCCTCCTTTACCATGAAATGGCTTTTCTCCAAAGAGAGCACCAGGTTCACTTCCCTACACTTTTTGGAGGACTCGATCCAGGTGCGCTAGACAATCATCGAATGAATCACCATGGATCGAGAAGTCATCCATGAAAACCTCCAGGAAATCTCCAACCATGTCGGCAAAAATCGCAATCATGCATCGCTGAAAGGTGTCGGGGGCGTTGCAAAGCCCAAAAGGCATGCGCTTGAATGCATATGTGTAGAAGGGACATGTAAAAGTAGTCTTTTCATGGTCCTCGAGGGAGATGGCTACCTGATTGTAGCCCAAGTACCCGTCTAAGAAACAGAAGTAATCTCTCCCTGTCAATCTCTCCAGGATTTGATCAATAAAAGGCAGCGGAAAGTGATCCTTCTTCGTTGCGGTATTCAGGCACCTGTAATCCACACAGACACGCCACGACGTGGGTACCCGCGTGATCTCTTTTCCCTCCTCATTGGTGATAATCTGAAGTCCCGACTTTTTCAGAACAACTTACAAGTGCGACACCCACTTGGAGTCGGAGATGGGATATATGAAACCAGCCTTACACCATTTTTTGATCTCAGTCTTAACCACTTCCCATAAGTTTGGATTCAACCTACATTGGCATTCAAGGGAGGGTTTAGCATTATCCTCTAGGTAAATATGGTGTAAGCACAGGGCTAGGTTTATCCCTGGAAAATCAGATAATATCCAGCCTATAGTCTTGTGATTTTTCTCCAAAACATTAAGCAAGAGGATCTCCTGCTCTTAGGTCAGATGTGAACTGATGATGATCGGAAACTGTCCCTTATTTCCTGCAAGGAAGGCATACTTAAGCGTAGGGGGAAATGGTTTGAGTTCATGTAGGTTTGTATTGTTACTCGAATCTGGTCCTCTCAGTGGTGCTTCTTGTTGTGATGTGGATGCTTGCAGTGTATCAATATCGGCCACCATCGTTGGTGTTTCTAGGATCGGATCGCTAATGATTGAATGTGGTGAGGCAAGCGCCACGTTCGATCTGTGTCCTCACTCTGGGATTATCCATAAGGAGAATAGACTGACAAGTCCAGATGGGCCTCTGAGTCTTCGAGAGTATAGGTACATGCATGAATGAGCTGGCAGACTAAATCATCAACGATTTCCTCTCCAGATGAGATTGATTCTATCATAGAGGTTAGGGTTTGTCTCCAGGGCCCAACTATTGCTTCTGTATATTCTGTCTCAGTTTCTGATTTTTCATACTCGGTGCTCGACTCAGTGACAGGTCTTTGAAACCTAGTTTGCTTCATTTTAAGTTCCACTTTTCCAAACTGGATTCTCCCAGATGTGTAATCGAATATAGCTCCTGCGATCCTAAGGAAGGGTCACCCTAGTATCATTTGGGAGTCTTTCCAATTTCTGGGGACATCCATGTCAAGTATTGTGAAATCTAGTGGATAATGTTATCCCTATATGTTGATGACAACTTTTCGAATCTCCCCCCTCAGTCTCTTAGTTGATGTGTCTGCGAATTGAAGTATAGCTGCAGATTGCTTAAGAGGACCAAGAATCATATGGTCAAATAGGGTTGTGGGCATGAGATTGATGGATGAGCCATTGTCTAACAATGTTTTTGCAAACTTGATTTCTTTAATTTCGCTAGTGACAAAGTGAGCACCCATGTCTCTTTTCTTCCTTGATAGCTCATTTTTATAAGACGAGATGTGACAACAAAGAGTATATGTTTCTTTGTTCGATTAGGAGTCTATTTGCTGGCCCTTGTTGGTGTGCATCTCACCTTAAGGTACTTTCGAAAAGCCAGGTCTCTTTCTATTATCTCGTCTAGGGACAGAGTGACCTTAATATTTTCTTTACAGATGCGGACCATCTCGTCATCATTTTTTTGTTTTTTATGTTATTCTTCCTTCCTGCCGTAAGAGAACGAGAGAAAGGGATGGACTTGTTGTAATCAAAAACATCACTTTTATTGACTGAAAAATTATTTACATGACCCAGACTAAAAGCAGGGAAATTGGTGGTTAGTTGTCATTGGTGTCTTGGTGGCGTTTCTTCGTCAGACTCAGAATCTGACTCCCCAGTTGTGCAGTGTATCACGGGTGGTGTGGGTGGGTCTTCTTCTTTCTTCTCATGTATTCCTTCCTCAATTCCCCTAGGATTGTGTGAATTTGTGAACACTGAGGCTATGTCACTGTGTTCCTTTGCTCAATCAGACATTGTTATGATCCTTCCTCTCCTAAGAAAAATATGATAAGCGTTATTATTTGAAAAGAGCTCCTGTTCAATTACGGAATACTCAGAGATTAATACCTGATTATGTCCGAGGCTATTTGGGTTAGCTAGGACTTGAGCTGGAATCACAGTCTGTGGTGCGGTCACCTCATCTCTCCATCGAGAGAGTCGATTTATGTCGACTCTCATGTCATGAAGTTCGTCCAGCACTCGCTGGAGTTCCGGAGAGATAGAAGAAGAGGAGGACCCCTGACCCTTCCTGGCATGAGGCTGCTGATATTGTATGAATTGGCCCTGCTGGCCTTGGCGTTGATTATATTGTGGTTGCGGGTTCTGATAACTCGTGCTATACTGGTGTTGTTGTTGTGGTTGAGGCTGGTAAGTGGGTCGGGCTTGTGGTGGATGAGGATTCGGAGTAGAGTTTCGATTTATTGTATCCAAGTTATACCAAACTCTATTTATCTCCATGACTTGTAGAGGTTCCTCATAGATAGCTTGAGCGGGGATTTCTTCAGTTTGATGGGACAAAACTTGGTCTCCACCCCAATGGCTCTGTTGCCCTACCCCAATACCTTGAATGTAGTGAATTCGGTGTGTGGGGGCAGGGGGTGAAGTCAGGGCAGATATCTAAATCTTAAATACCATGTCAGCCAATTCCTCCATTTGCTTAGGCAGTTTAGCCAAATTCTCCATATCAGATGATTTATGGAGTTTGTCCACCTTTTTATAAATCTGTTCGAACATAGTTAGCTTATCAGCTATTATTCCCATATCATCAATTTGATCGGTCGTCAGATTATTCACCATCTTTTTGGAGCCGGCTTTGTAAGCCCGGCTGGTGGTTTGTGCACGGCTAGATTTAGCCAGTCTCTCGAACACCTTGTAGACGGTGTCCTCATGGCATCCCATGTAGCTTGCTCCGCAGGATGCACTTACTAACCCTTGAGTCTAAGGGTTTATCCCGCTAAAAAGACTTTGGACCAGGATCATTTTACTTATCACGTGTCCTGGACATTTCTCGATTAAGTCTGTGAATCTTTCCCAGGTTTCATGGAATGGTTCACTCAGGTGTTGGGTAAATCTCGTGAGATTGATCCTCATCTGATTGATTCTATTAACTGGGTAGAATTTCTTCAAAACTAGAGTCTCGAATGTGGCCCATGTAATGACTACTTCCCCTAAGTCTTTTAGCCAGTAAGCTACCTTATCAGTCAAGGCGAAGGGGACAGCTCTCAACCTTATGTAGTCCTGACTAACTCTAGGGTGGCATAGGTTAGCACAGACTAACTCGAAATCACAGAGGAAGATATATGATTCTTCATGATTATTCCCCCGAACTTCAACAATAGTGCAAGGAAATGCGATTTGTGTTCGAACGCTTCCTCAGAGGGTACCGGCCTCAACCAGTTATAATCATCATCCAATTCAGGGGGGTACATGTCTTCCATAGCAGCCTCACCGCGTTGCATTACTGCTATCTGTGCCCTAAACAGTTCATTGTGTTGTTCAGCAGCGGTTATCCTAGCGAAGAGTACTCGAATTGGGTCATTGTCATTCTCGTCGTCACCAGGGTTCTTCTTTGGAGGCATTGTGATTCACCTTTAAAATAAAAGAGTTCAGAATTAAGTGTCGGAATTAAGTGAATATTTTCTAAGGATAAAAGTTTCCTTAGTGGAGGAGTGAAATGGAGGGTTAGTATGTGATTGACTGGACTCTGAAGGAGGAGGAGTGCTAAAGATGATGACCCTAAGACCAAGAAGGGTCGAGAAGAGAGTCTTAACGAGTACGCATACACAAAGCAAACACAAGTCGAATTCTCAGGTTGATCCACTCAACACTGATGAAGGCACATCAGGGTTCGACCGCTTATCTTTTTAATTTTAATTTAATGACAAAACAATCTTGAAAATTAAGCGGAGCTGTTATGTACTGAAATCATTCACAAAGACTGTCCCGAGTTCATACAACTAGTTGTACCTACTTTCAGCCAGTATAGGTGTAAGTATGGACCGTTTAAATGGCTACCCGTATTACTTGAGGATGGAGCCTTCCGCAGTGTCCTCTAAACCACCCACTCTGCTAAGGGAAGTCAGACCGTAAAATGATTACCTGAGACCCTCTCTGAAAAGTAGCTAATTATTTTTAAAAAATAGTAGTCTTTGTGAAATTTCTCAGTTTTAGCTCTGTCCTAAGTGTGTGTTCTAGTCCTTACAAACAATGAGTGGGTTTCTCTCCACCATACAAAGGTTAATTTTATGTCAGTTTTATTTACAGTCACCTCGATTAGCAGTCCCAGTTTTAAATTAAGGTTGTCACTACAGTTCACATGAGCACAAAAATTCACGCCTAACGAGCAGTCCCAATTCCTTTAATTCCTAAGTTGTAAAACTTGAGGAAGGAGAATCGAAAAAGCCAATGCAAACGTAATCAATGATGCATGCTTAAAGAGAAGACTTATAGTGAATCCTCACGTTCTTCATGTGGGATGCTAGACAAGGAATTTAAATTACACTAAATGATATGCACAGATAAAAAATGCCCTAAGCATATAGTTCTATTAGTGGGAAGAATTGATTTCAAAATTTGGCTAATGTTGAACGATCTATAGTACGTATAGTTAATGAGAGTGTGGCCTAAGAACTACGAGCGCAATCAATGATAAATAAACGAACGTATATGTGCCTGAATCCTACGCCACTCAAGCCGGATCCCAACCACCCAGAAGGGGTTGAAACAGACCGACACACCACAGATAAGTTCAGTCCAAATAATTACAAGGGTTCAGAGAGAGGGACCTTGAGAATACTATAGAAAATTAAACCTAGACTAAGCTCTCTCTCATAAAAATTAAAATCCAATTTCCTTCCTTGCAGATCCTTGATTATATCCCAAAATTTCGCTCCCAGTAGTCTGCAAAGAGAGAAGTTGCGGTTAGTAGCAGAAGTAATAGAGAAATGCAGAAGAAAAAATGACACGGAAATAATTTTCAAAAAAAATAATTTAAACCCCTAAAATTTGCCCTGATAACAACGCCATTTGATGTGTACGAAATTCACCTCTTTAATAATCGATAATTGTAGTATAGGGAGGTGAAAATCGATCGATCAAAAACCACAATCTTTGAATGTTGTGGAATATTTTTACTTGGCAAGTCTACCAAGGTCGAACATAGGGAACACTGATTCTTAGTTGTGTGGTTTTAAATTAAGTTAAATAATTAACTAATGTTTGATTAATTTCTGTATAGGGACAATATAATACAATGCAATGACGAAAATGCGATGCAAGGAAAATAAACAAAGAAGATTTTGCCTAGGATCTGTGATTTTAAACGTGTTAAATCCTCAAATAATATGATCAATAAATCCTCAAAATCAATCTCAGATCAAAAAGAAATTCAAATTTTAATTTATCCAATCAAACTCAAGTTGCAAGGAGGGTAATGAATTATCCTGTCAGGACTCATTGTAATTCGCTCCTCAAAAATCACTATTTAATCAGAGAAATGATAAGTAAATTAAAGTATTCCTCTATTTAGTCCCTGCATATACTAATTTTTTGAGAATAATCAGAATGATATCAAGGGGTTATCCAATTATATTCCTCAACTGAACTCATACAGAAGATATCGTTAATTTATCAATAAAATGTAGAGCAGATATATCAAAATTAGCCTGCATTTGCCAAGGGGTTCGAAGCAGAGCTGAGGCTCAGATCTCCGAGCCTTGACGTGGCGGCGGGAGATCGGCTCGGTTCAGCTGGGCCTTGAGGTATGGAGGGAGTCCTAGAGGGCAGACATGGCGGACTGTGAGCCGTTAGATCAAGGGTTGGCCCTTGATCCAATGGAAGCTGTAGGTCGAGGCGTGAGCGGAAGAGCGGTCGCCGGCCCACTGTTGTACGGAGGCAAGGGGCTAAGTGGTTGAGCTATCACGGTGGCGCGAGGCATGGGCGGAGCGAAGCAATTGCGGTCCGCATCGAGCACGTCGCCCGAGGAGCTACGAGGCGGTGCGGTGGTGGTTGTCGAGGGTTGAGCACACGGTGGAGGCAACGTCGGCCGATGAAGCATGAGACGGAGTGCGATGGGGAGGAGTTGTACTTGCAAGGGTTAGCTCTAAAACAGAGGGTGGATACCGACGAGCGGGCGAAGGTACTTGAGATGTGTGTCTTGCTGGGCTCCGACCTGTGCAAGGCCTGAGAAGAGTGGGACTAGGGAGGAAGAACACGGGAATCGGAGGAGATGAAAATGGGATGGTGGTACCTAGAATGGATCTCAATAGGTGTAGGTCGTAGCAAGGGTAGAAGCTCGATGGAGGAGCTCTGCGACGGCGCCTTAAAGAGGTACAGGATCTCGCCGGAGTAGAAGAAGAGGCGGCTGGCACTGTCACCACCAGGGGAAAAGCTCCTAGGCTGTGGAACGGTGGATAGGTTAGAGGAGGCCAGAGGTGAGGCATTTATAGGAGGCGGGTCGACGGGCATTATGAGAGGAAGAGGAGTCGGACGGCTAGGAAGGAGTGGAGGTGTGTGGCGGCCGTTACTCACGCGAGGCGTAACGGCGGAGGTGTGAAGGTGGGCGGAGGAGAAACGGCTGGTTGCAGGAACTAGGGAAGGGGAGGGGGTTGATCACGCACCATGCACGTGCGCGCGAGAGATAGAAGTGCAGCAGGTGGGGGTGCTACGTGGCACGCCCTGGAGTTGCCACGTGGTGCTCCCAAAAAATTTCAAAATTAAAGAAAAAATGAAAAAGAAATAAGAGAAAATCTCAGATTAAAAAGTTCCTTCACAAAAGTTGTTCATCTCGATGAGATCTACAACTTTCATGAAGGACCCAGGATCAAAAGAGGTCATCCATGTGAAGTGGTATTTTTGGTGGTTTTCCATGTGTATAGAAAATCAGCTTTTTGGAGTTCTATAATTTTCTTAGTGGGTTTGGAGAGGATAAAAAATCTAGAAAAAATAAGATAAAGTACAAGAAATTTATTTACACACTAATCTAATTTTTTATTTTTAGAAAATAAGAAAAAAAGGAAAATAAATAGAAGTGTGAAATACGAGATTTTTGTACAGACTCACAACAGACACTGGGACTCAGTCAGTTTCTTTGACTTTAATTTTAACCTGGATTTGGATTTTTGAGTAGCTTAATAAAACTTTCTTCAAAGGACACAAGTGAAGAAGAAATAAAATTAAAAAGTTAATTATTTACGTAAAAACTTAGGTCAAAAATAGCAAAAAGTCAAAATACGTCAAAGAGGCCCAAAACCCAACTTCACACATGTGCTCCGAATTTTACGAAATTGGTCTTGTTTCGAAGGTATTTGAAAATGGAGTATTCAAAAGTGAGTAGACCAAAATCAGACACTGTACGAGGGAGATATGCTTGTTTTAGTCCGCCAAACGTGAAATCAGACTTTAGGACTATTTGACACTTATTTGAGTTAGTAATTTTTTGTATTTTTTATTTAATATTATTAGTAATATCTACACAATGGAAGTAATTTCGGGTCAATCAGAGTTAGGATAAATTAATTAAAAATATGGGAAGTTAGCGGCTTTTTGGGCTAATTTAAAACTGGAATTTTTAATGCAATTATGCATGATGAAATGCAAATATTATTTACACATGTATGAATGCTAATGATGCTCTATTAATGATTAATTGCATGTGAATTTTGGGGAACAAAGCTTAGTTGACCAATTTTAGCATGATGAATATGGGATTCATTAGTAACCAGGCTCTAATACTAAATGTGACACCATGCCTCGATGGGAGAATCTCGATCAACCAATCAAAGTTACCAAACAACAATCCAAACAACCTGCATGATTGATTAATATGTGATTCATTACTCTAATTAGCTGAAAATGTAGCTTCATCCCGAGAAATTAGATACATTCATATGTTAATATCATAAAATTAACTTTTATGCATTTTAAATTAATTTGCATAAATTAGCATTCATTACTGCATTCATATTCTTCTATATATTTTCACCTATCCTCGCATATTTTTAATTAATTCATGCTAACTCTAATTTGCATGAAACCAACTTCATTGTGTAAATATCTCTAACCTTAATCAATGAAAAATCCTAAAAAAACTTACTTACACATATTCATAATAAATCAAACCCATATTTGAGGATAAAAGCTACAAATGATGATATCTCTCTCACATAATGCACGATGATATCACTCTCACATAATGTCCAAATGCAAACTACTAACTTTTGAATAAATGTACATTCAAATAGGGATAAATCAAGACCAAATCCGATAGTATCGGACTTCATTTGTAAACATTGGATTTTGGTACCTAATTGTGCATTATACAGTTTTGCTGATTTTGACCTATCATTTCATGTACATATTTCACTCATTTTGATTATTTTCTTTTTTATTTATTTATTTTGTCTAGAGTTTTAATAAATTACATACAATAACTATTGGACATGTGAGCCCACGGCAAGCCATTATGCAATA
Source organism: Ottelia alismoides (assembly GCA_037367405.1). Classification (NCBI taxonomy): domain Eukaryota; kingdom Viridiplantae; phylum Streptophyta; class Magnoliopsida; order Alismatales; family Hydrocharitaceae; genus Ottelia; species Ottelia alismoides. The sequence goes on along the minus strand of JAZKJV010008890.1, from coordinate 256,098 downwards.
AATGTTATTGCACATATCATTCCCTAATCTGAAATGAAGAATAAATAATTTGCATAATAGGTCCCTCCGTACAATTAGGGTTATGTACAATGGCCATCTTGATGATCATATAACTGTTAATTCAATAATTGAATCATAGAGGCTGGTGCTTGGATGAATATCTAGGGTTAGATTGAGGACTCATCAAGCACCGTCAAATGATTGTTAAGAGATGATCTCTAGCCTGAGTAGGAGATGGCAATCCTTTCTCACATAGGTTGATATCTGACCGACCTCTTGATGCAGGTCCTCTGCATGGGAATAGTGATTCGGAGGTTCCAGATTAGTTAGTTCAATGGGTTGACTTAACGAGATCGATATAACCTAAGTCCTATGTTGAATGTTGTCACAGCATAGGCACGCATCCTCTGACCGGAGATAGATGTATTGTTATATGTCTAAGTATGTACATTTGGCAGACCGATAGGTTGATGGCCTAACCAAGGTCTATACACCGGCGAGCTGGTGTGCATATAAGGACATATGAGCAATACGATCTCTCAAAGGGATCATACATGTTCACTTATGAACCAGAAGACATGAGCTCCCTCATGAGGTATTGGGACCGATCAAATTCCATGCATGTTCGTCGTGCTTTGGAAGCATGACATGAATTTGATGGCATGATATATGCTTTGGGAAAGCATATGATCGATACCAACTCCCAATGACCAAGATTGAGAAACTTAACGATTAAATTCTGAAGAAGACAGTGTAAAATTGATCTTAATCTTCAGATTGATCATGGGTCTTCCAGTATGCAGGATGTACAGGTATTGGGAATACCTGATGGTGATGTGATCATAAACGATTATATAACCATGACGGTTCCATTCCGAGGGAGTGATGAAACAGGACTGGATTTTAGTGACTCCTTTCGGTAGAGAAGCAATCTGATCTTAGTTCAAGTGTTGGACATTGGTCTGAATGAGATTCAGATGCAATGGGAAGATTAGATTTGCGGTCTTGATTTAATCAAGCATCTGTGGGAGGTTCGTAAGATCTGGATTTGAGATGAAATCTCAATATCCAAGTCACTATACGTGGAACAATACAATCATCATGTCCTTATCTCCAAGTATCTGCGGAGAAAGCACATTATTCTTGAAAGGGTTCAAGAATAATTAATTTGATGAATTACATATCCAAGCAAGAAGAACTTGATGATTAAATGAGATTTAATTATCAGACATAATATGAATGAGATTCATATTATGAGAATAATTATTCAAGATAATTAAATGGGATTTAATTATCAAGGATTAGAGAATGTGGATAATTCTATCCATAATATTTGTGTATTGTAAATATGATTTATAATATACATATATTGATAAGAGAGAGAAATTTCGTAAACAACATTTGTTAATTATTAATGTGGATTGGATTCACATTAATTAACTAATTGAAAATGCAATTTACAAATTAGTTTGGGTTGTGAATTTGATTCACATATTTTTCAATGGCATGATTGAAATATTCACAAATTAATTTAGAATTAATTTGGTGGATAATTTTGTGATAATGATTATTACAAAATTAATTAAGAGATAATGTATATATATATATAAATGGGAAATAAAATCACCCCAAAATGGGGTGGCGTCAAATATAGATGACGCACCCAATTCATTGGGGGGATTTGTTTATCTCCCATATTTATTTTATCATATTATCTCTTGATAAATTAATTTATGTTAAATTAAATTGTGTTGATAGTGTTGCAACATATATTTAATTTAAATATAAATTAATGTTGTTGGTTTAGCGAACAACAATCGTAGCCATTGATTATTACATAGTCCACCATGGTCGTTGGATCTATGTGTCCCATGGATTGAGATCCATTGGATCCTAAACTAATATAAAAGGAGGGCTAGCCTAGCCTTTCTTGGTACATTATTAAGAGTTGTAGAAGAGTACTACTCTCTCTCTCTCTCTCTCTCTCATTCTCGTCTAGCCTCTCTCTCTCAATTTCAAGTGGTCGTCCACTTTGTGTATTGAGGAGGAGAGAATCTTGCCTTCGCCTTCGATGACTCGAGGATCTCCTTCTTATTTGGAGTTGCTTTTTATAAAGGAAGATGACGGATTCTGTTTGACGAAATCAGGGGATCCATTGCTTGGATCTTCATCGAGGATTGCGGAGGAACGTGTCTCATCATCGCGCCCGCAAGTGCGTTCTTCGTGGATCGGACTTAAGACAGGGGGATCTCTTGTTTGGGATCTCGCGATCACAACCACACTCCAAGAGGTATTCCTTATACTTTGTGGTTTGATGAAACAATTCGAGAATTGTTCTCGTGATCATGTGGTTTCATACTTGATTTAAAAAAATTTAATTTCCGCCGCATCTAGCGACTAGTGCTACTAGTTGCGCCGATTGCATACGATGCAATCGACACGCTTCCGTGATGCACTTAAGGATTCTCAATATCCTTCAAGTGGTATCAGAGCCTTAGGTCGAATAAGTTTCTGGATATGATCCATAGACCTAGGATGACTTTGGTTTGAAAGGGTCGCGAAAAGTTTTGTCGCATTTCAATTTTCGCACCTCTGTCTAATTGATTTTTTCAGTACCGTTTAAATTTTTTAAACACAAAATTTTCAATTTGATTTTGTTTCCCATTAAATAAGGAAACCATAGGATCTGAGTTTATGAAATTTGGACTTCATTTGTTCAAGATATGGCCTTTTGAATATACATGTATTCACTGTTGCGGGAACTGCGGATCTAAACGTGATTAATGAGTTAATTACTGTTTTGATCCGCCTTGAAATGCATGAATTATCACTTGTATTATTTAATAAATCAAATTGGCAATATTAGGAAACTGATTTTGCATTTTTTGGATTTAAATTGATCAAGATAAGTTAATTTTGGTGATTGGGGGTCACTGCTGAAAATTGACATCTTTTGATCATGAACCTTGTGATAAGTCATTCAAATATTTTGATGAAAATTAATTGTTAATTTTCTGAAATAACTAGTGATAAATATTTGTGAAATATTTAAAGAGAAACATTTGCCTAAATCATAATGATAAGATAATTGATCTTGATCATTGGTTGATATAAAATCATCAACAAACATTTTTCATGAAGAAACTTAGTTTATCCTACAATAGTTGTAGGACAACTTTTACATGAAAAACCTTCTTGCTTGAATAGGATTGGGGTTTTGTTTAGCAAATCTCCTGATAATATAATCAAAATTATTTTGATGTATATTATATGGTATAATTTCGGATGAAAAAACGATGAGCATCTCAAAGTACATAATGATTTATCTGGCATTATCCTTTCCTGAGGTGGATATGGTGCCTAGTCGGAGAGCATTGGGGTCGCGGGTTGCAACGTATGTGGTCCGTCCCACTCTTGTCGGTACTGGCCATGACAACGAGTAGGGACTCGATAATGCCGGATAAAGTCAAAATGTATTTTTCTAATTATTAAAATTTGAATAATACGTACTTGGAGATTATACCTACTATTTAAGTAATAATCAAGTTTGTTGATTGATGATTGGATTAATGATTAATCCAATGAACACTCTATTATGAATAGATGTGTATTTCCCTTGGAAGAATTAATTATGTGAATATGATTCATGATAATTAATTAATTAATTTGAATATAGATGGAGGATCACATAAGTGATATCCATGGTCTCCCATCAAGGCGAAGGGTTCCGTCGCTAGGGATTGTATGTAGGAGACGCATGTCCGAAGTGACAGCTCATGTATGCAAGCGCAACTGGATCGGGCTCTTTGCTTCTCGTAAGAGTAGGGCCATATGCGTAGTGACCCCAATATCGAGTCCTCATATTATTGGGGAGATATTGGATTGCGCATAGCGAGTTCTAATCCTGTTGACGGTTGGTTCAATTAACAACGGGTCAACATCATCTTAGGGGTGGTGGGCACGGGTGTTGAAGACTGAATTAGGAATGCAAGTTGGACTTGCAAGGCGGAATGAGTTCCCGCTTCTTTTTTATCGGAGTCGCAAGTTCTCATATTATTGGGATGTGACAAAGATAGGAAAGGAGATCCCAGATCTTGTTAGAGATATAATGGTAAGACTATCTCTTACATTGAAAGTGATTAAGGGAATGAACTTTCATTGTTGACAAGGTAAGACAAATTTGATATAAAAATTTCTAAATCAAAGTAAAATATGTATATAATATATATAACCTTATGCAAATTTCTTATTTCAGATAATCCTTCGTTAAACCCACTCAATGTTATACTCAATAATAACTAGTAAAATATCATGGATTAGACTCATGATCCAGATATTGTACTTGCAATTGGACACATAATGTATGTGGTTGCAATGTGCAAGTTTCCTCAACATAATGAGGAATGACAATTAAATAAGACAATAAGACATCACCTTAGGGTTTGTATGTCTATATAGTCTTGATCTTTCATCGAGTGTACTTTGGAAGTGACATGTCGGTGGTGATCGTAATTGTCGAATAATCCTTATAAAACCAAAGAAGATATTTTGGCATACATATGTGCTCTAGACATTTAATCATGAATGACATGATTCTCTGTATTATGCAGAATGATGGCTCGAATGAGATAATGTATTCAAAATATTTGAATACCTACCTGAACCTAAGTCTCTAAGAGTTAAGATGTATGTAGATATGATGAGTGTCATCATTCTACTATCTATACTCAAGTCATTCATGAAGCTTCATAATAATCATTTTGTATGAATTTAATGAAGCATGTATAAATGTTGAAGTGCTCTTGTATTGAAATCTTTTGAATTCAACATAGGAGATTCTTTGTCTTGAACAATGGTTGTATATAGATGAAGAGAGCGCAATGGAAGTATGGGTCAGACCCGAGTAAGAAGGAAAGTCAAAGAGTTGACCTACTTCTATGACTTCCATATGGCATCCAAATAGTTGGATGAATGCCAATACTGCAATAAGTCGATGTATTGATAGTATGACTATCTGGACTATCTAGGATCCTTAGAGAAGGACTCGGATAGTGCATCGAAATAATCTACATTTTATCATTGAAATTGACTTGCTTATTTGATAAGATGAAGTCTAATAATTGTATCTCAATCTTCTAACAACACTTGCAATGTGTTGCACATGTTTTAGAAGACTGAAGAATTTGATCTTCAGGTTTAATAGTCATCTACATGGATTTTGATGCAATTATTGCAACAATCTCTATTGAATAGATGGACTTCATATTTTCAGTGGGAGAGCCCTTTGTCTTAGGGAATGTCTCTATGACCTAGATATTAGAATACACTCATTGTTTGTTTCTAAATGTTGGAAATAAACATGAATTCTGAGATAGAAATATCATAAAGAGTTATGATTGATATATTTCAGATAGTAATCTAACATCTAGTGGACTCCACAAAATTAGAAAATTAATGAATGGTTCATTAAGATTTCTAATATTGAAAATTAAAACCTTTATAAGATCAATAGGAGGATGAAGATTATTTGACAATGATCTGACATCAAGTTTTGGACATATGTCTTCTTATGAGATCAATGGACTGGTAAGATATGAAACTTTAGAATGTCTAAAAATTTCAAATCTTACATACTTGTGAATATAGTAGTCAAAGTAAAAATGTCCAATACACCCTTCTCTGGGAAATGTGTAAGATGTCAAGGTATTCGAGATCTCATACATATTGATGTATGTGGATCATCTATATCATAGTGAACATTATGGATATGTGATATCTATTGATGATTATGTATAATATGAGATTTCTTCTCTTCACCTGAGAAACATTTGAAATGTTCAAAGATTTCACAATTTTGGTTTAGAACCAAAGTTTGAAGGAAGATTAAATGAATTTGATCTAACCAAGGTAGCAAGTACCTATTAGATGAATTCAAAAGAATACCTTATGAAGATATGAATATCATTTCTATCTCAATCCTCCTAACACACCTAAACTCAATGGAGTTGTAGGGAGATACAATTGGGATCATGTGTGACATGATTTGATCAATGATGAATTTTAGCATAATTATCACTTAGTTTCCAAGTATATATGTAGAAGAGACTACAATATATATCCTTAATAAGGTTCCATGCATGTAAGCTGGAATCTAGAACTTAAGAGTGCTACTTCATTAGGAAAATAAAGGATGGTATTGGATACCTACTTTATAATCCTGAGATTCTTAAAAGATGTCATCTCTGAGAATGCGATTCTTAGAGGATGACTCTCTTGAGAATCAAGATGAAAATTAAGTATAGGAACTCATTTAATCTTGAGAAGATAATGAGGCTCCTGAATTCGGAAATTGAAAGGGACAATTAAAGATGAAGCACTAATACCTTTTCAAATGAGTTTGAGGATGTATTCCATGTGTTAGTTAAGTCTGACAACGATCGGACTTCATGTGATGAATCTCTTGAGGATCATGACATGGAGAGATGGATTTTAGCAATAAAGTCTAAAGTAGACTTCATATACAAATGTTGTATATGGACCCTCGTGGATCCACCTATAAGGGTAAGACCCGTTAAGGTGTAAATGGATCTTCAAGAGAAAAGGGAACCTAATGAAAAGGTAGAGACCTTCAAAGCACGATTTGTAGCCATTAGCTACACACTGGAAGAGAATACATTGCTTGCAATGAGACTTGCTCTTCGGTGACCATACTTAAAATCATCAGAATATTGCTATCCTTAGCTACACAACTTGACTATTGCATGTTCAAGATGTAAGTCAAGATTGCATTCCTCTAAGAATACCTCTCTGAGGATATTCACATGTAGACCCAGGGCTTCATGGTTGAGAAAAGCAAGGTGTGCAAGCTAAAGACTCCATCTATGGACTCATATAAGATTCTTGTTGTTGGAACATAAGATTTGATGAAATTATAAATGTTATGATTTCAGATAGAATCTTCATGAACCATATGAAGCTTAGTGGGAGTGCCATTTGCGTTCATTATGCTAAATGTAGATAGTATCCTAATCATTTAGAATGATATAAGGATGATAATAAGTGTTTTATGATCTGGCTATTCCATACCTTGAGATATGATCACAAAGATGCCCCTTGGATCTTAGTTCTGAAGGTGTTCAGAAGCAAAGATAAGAGGGTATTGGGACTGTCACATTTGTAGTATACCTTAGACATGTTCCATTTTCTGGAAATTCCAAGAAAGGCTTCCTTCCCTTGAGATTGAGTACTGACCTATCTAAAGGGATAGCACCTCAAAGAGTTGAGGAAGTGAATGCTAGAACTTCTTGCACTTGTGCATCAGTTACAAGAAGCTAAGTGTATGCTAGATGTGTACAAAAGACAGATATCTGCCAGCAGTGGGAGTAGTAAACTTTTGCTAATCCTACTATGGAGAAAGAACACTTGATTGCAGTAATAACAATATCTTCAAAGATGACAAGGCTTTAGAGATAGTGATATGTAAGTCTTATCCTTAAGAAATTAAGACTTTTTGATGAAGATCTAAAAGGTCTTAACTACGAATACCTCTGGATATAGAGATCTCCCGGAATAATGGTATTCTGATAAGGATTATGGAAATACTAGTTATAATAATTATTGAGCAATAGTATCAAGGACACTATAACTGCTTTGACTAGATTGAGTATTGGTTGCATTAGATGCAACATTTGCATTGGATGCGAGAACTGTTACTGGAGATATGCAAGTGTCGTAAAAGGACTTGGCATAGTCTCGTGGAAACAGAGTGACTGATCAGCTTACCTAGCTATTTTTCTAAATAGCATGTTATTGTCACATGGGTGTGGGTTTAAATTATTAGCCCATTAATGCCTCTTTGGGCTAGTGGGAGATTGTTGGACATGTGAGCCCACGGCGAGCCATTATGCAATAAATGTTATTGCACATATCATTCCCTGATCTGAAATAAAGAGTAAATAATTTGCATAATAGGTCCCTCTGTACAATTAGGGTTATGTACCATGGCCATCGTGATGATCATATAGCTGTTGATTCAATAATTGAATCATAGAGGCTGGTGCTTGGATGAATATCTAAAGGGTTAGATTGAGGACTCATCAAGCACCGTCAAATGATTGTTAAGAGATGATCCCCAGCCTGAGTAGGAGATGGCAATCCTTTCTCACATAGGCTAATATCTGACCGACCTCTTGATGCACGCCCTCTACATGCGAATAGTGATTCGGAGGTGCCAGATTAGTTAGGTCAATGGGTTGACTTAACAAGATCGATATAACCTAAGTCCTATGTTGAATGTTGTCACAACATAGGCACGCATCCTCTGACCAGAGACAGATGTACTGTTATATATCTGAGTATGTACATTTGACAAACCGATAGGTTTATGGCCTAACCAAGGTCTATACACCGGCGAGTTGGTGCGCATATAAGGGCATATGAGCAATACGATCTCTCAAAGGGATCATACAGGTTCACTTATGAACCGGAAGACATGAGCTCACTCACGAGGTATTGGGACCGATCAAATTCCATGCATGGTCGTCGTGCTTTGGAAGAATGACATGAATTTGAAGGTATGATATATGCTTTGGGAAAGCATATGATCGATACCAACTCCCAATGACCAAGATTGAGAAACTTAATGATTAAACTCTGAAGAAGATAATGTAAAATTGATCTTAATTTTCAGATTGATCATGGGTCTTCCATTATGCAGGATGTACAGGTATTGGGAATACCTGAGGGTGATGTGATCATAAACGATTGTATAACCATGACGCTTCCATTCCGAGGGAGTGATGAAAAAGTCTGGATTTTAGTGACTCCTTTCAGTAGAGAAGCGATCTGATCTTAGTCCAAGTGTTGGACATTGGTCTGAATGAGATTCAGATGCAATGAGAAGATTAGATTTGCGGTCTTGATTTAATCAAGCATCTGTGGGAGGTTCGTAAGATCTGGATTGAGATGAAATCTCAATATCCAAGTCACTATACGTGGAACAAGACAATCGCCCTGTCCTTATCTCCAAGTATCTGCAGAGAAAGCACATCTATAACATATATTAAAAGGCATCAGGAGCTTGAGTCAGCATTACTTTTTACATCAAAAATCCCATTTCTGCCCTCCATAACTGCCTGCGTTATTCCACAATCACCCTTCTTTTTCTGTTAATGTCCATTTTACCCAAGATTGGCTTCCTCGCCTCCGCCTTCCGATTCACCAACTTAACTCTTCTCTTCCCTCTTCCGTTTGTTTATTTCCCCATGCATGAACCCTTGACAATGATGGTTCCACAACTCCTCTTTCTTGACGACTCCTCTCCAGTAGCACAATCGAGCGAGGAGAGTATGGGACCCGAGAGGTAGTTCAGGGCGACAAAGAGGTACCTGAGGCGGTGGTGGAGTGGGAAATTGGAGAGCAGTTCGGTGATGTTGTTGTTGTCGAGGGGGAAAGTGGGAGAGGCTGCTGAAGGAGGAGAGGATGGTGCCGAAGAGGTTATTGGAGGAGATGTTCGAGACGGAAAGGGGAGGGGATGGGAACGAGGGACGCATGAGGAGAAGCCGTTCTTTGGTAGAAAGAGGAGGCGGAGGGGGGACAGGGGGGCCCATACATCGAGTTGAGAGGAGGGATATGGAGGTAAGGTAGGGAGGTGGAGAGGGGGAGATGCCTGAGAAGTCCGCAGTCGGAGAGTCGGAGGTAGCTCGATCTTGTCGCCACATCCTCCCCAACCATAGACTCCACCCACCATTACGATGTGAACAACAACTGCACGGTTGTGGTGCATGGTCTCCACCAGCGGCATTACCACGACTTCAATGATGGGCTCCTCCCTCTCTTCGTCACCGTCGAACATGTCAACGAAAATGTATCCTTGGTCATCGTTGAGCAGCACGTTTGTTGGTTGACCGAATACATCGAAGTCTTTTTGCAATTCTCTGACCAACCCATCAACGACTTATCCAAACACCTATGTACCCAACGCTTATGCCGCAAGAATAAAAGAGTGATCACAAACTCCTTAGCCACCAAATGTTAGAAATAGTTAGAGGATCATCCCCAATTCAGTCAAGAAATATCCAATCAAAATATGTGATTCATTCAAAGCCCACTCAACATTATTACCCAAATAGAAAAAGCAAAAATTGTAACTGGTAATTGGATATTGGATTCAACATGGGTTCGAACACCAGGAATAACATAGTATTGGATTTTTAATTATCTAATCTGGAGAAATGTAATATACAAAGGGAACAAAACCACTAATGCAAAGCCAAATATTGCCCGTAAATTCAGAAAATACGATATAATATCTACAGAATTTCAAATCATTGTGATGCAATGCGACGATGGGAAAGCTATAATTTAAATAAAGAGAGAGAGAGAGTGAGAGATCAGTGAGACACAATTTGTTATTTTCTTAGGTGCGGATGTTGCGCTCGAGACAACAACATCAGCATGAATAGATGAGGATCGAAGAAGAATTCTTCACAATAGCTGTAGATCTTTAGGTACTCCCTCATCTTAACTGTCGACTATCCAATGCACGACCATTGTTAGATCCTTGGACCTCCAATCACCATAGTTGAGGGGTCATGCATTCGTCGTGAGATCTTACTTAATCCCTGATTGCTAGCATCGAAGCCACACTTCTCCATAGCCATGTGATCCAAGGGTATCGTGACTCTCCAGTTGCACATACCATGTGGCTCTTTATGAATTACAAGCCACTCGATCCGGACCAGAGCACAATAGTACTGCAACATTAACCTCGAATTCATTGAGAGGGCGGAAATTCCCCAACCCTTGAAAGATATTTTGTATAATTTTGAATAAAGACTATCACCCGTGCATAGCACGGGTATGCACTAGTTATTCTTGAAAGGGTTCAAGAATAATTCATTTGATGAATTACATATCCAAGCAAGAAGAAGTTGATGGTTAAATGAGATTTAATTATCAGGCATAATATGAAAGAGATTCATATTATGAGAATAATTATCCAAGATAATTAAATGGGATTTAATTATCAAGGATTAGAGAATGTGGATAATACTATCCATAATATTTGTGTATTGTAAATATGATTTATAATATGCATATATTGATAAGAGAGAGAAATTTCGTAAATAGCATTTGTTAGTTATTAATGTGGATTGGATTCACATTAATTAATTAATTAAAAATGCAATTTACAAATTAGTTTGGGTTGTGAATTTGATTCACATATTTTTCAATGGCATGATTGAAATATTCATAAATTAATTTGGAATTAATTTGGTGGATAATTTTGTGATAATGGTTATTACAAAATTAATTAAGAGATAATATATATATATATATAAATGGGAAATAAAATCACCCCAAAATGGTGTGGCGTCAACTATAGATGATGACTCCTGTTTTTAGGGGGATTTGTTTATCTCCCAAATTTATTTTATCATATTATCTCTTGATAAATTAATTTATGTTAAATTAAATTGTGTTGATAATGTTGCAACATATATTTAATTTAAATATAAATTAATGTTGTTGGTTTTAGCCAACAACAATCATAGCCATTGCTTATTACATAGTCCACCATGGTCGTTGGATCTATGTGTCCCATGGATTGAGATCCATTGGATCCTAAACTAATATAAAAGGAGGGCTAGCCTAGCCTTTCTTGGTACATTATTAAGAGTTGTAGAAGACTACTACTCTCTCTCTCTCTCTCATTCTCATCTAGTCTCTCTCTCTCAATTTCAAGTGGCCGTCCACTTTGTGTATTGAGGAGGAGAGCATCTTGCCTTCGCCTTCGACGACTTGAGGATCTCCTTCTTCTTTGGAGTTGCTTACTCTAAAGGAAGATGACGGATTTCGTTTGACGAAATCAGGGGATCCATTGCTTGGATCTTCATCAAGGATTGCGGGAGGAACGCTTCTCATCATCACGCCCGCAAGTGCATTCTTCGTGGATTGGACTTAAGACAGGAGGATCTCTTGTTTGGGATCTCGCGATCACAACCACGCTCCAAGAGGTATTCCTTATACTTTGTGGTTTGATGAAACGATTCGAGAATTGTTCTCGTGATCATATGGTTTCAGCATTGATTTAAAAAATTTTAGTTTCCGCCGCATCTAGCGACTAGTGCGACTAGTTGCTCCGATTGCATACGATGCAATCGACACGCTTCCGTGATGCGCTTAAGGATTCTCAATATCCTTCAACAACAATAACAAAGCCTTTTCCCATAATTAAGTAGGGTCGGCTACATGGATTCTTTACCTCCATTCAGATCTATCTTGGGTTAATCCCAGGCTTATTGATGAATACCCATTCATAACTCTTTATTCTTTTATTTTAGCTACAAAATCTATGCGAAACACATGTATATTTATGTAAATAGCAATAATTACCATTCAACATGCATTGTGTAAAAATGAATAATTAGCATGTTTTTGTGCATAAATAAAAGAATAAAGAAATAAAAGAAAAAGAGGGAGATATTTAGAATAAATATTGAGCGACCTAATCCCAAGGGAGGGATCAGCATGGGCCTGACTGCAAAAAGAACGCAAGTAGAGGGAGATAAGGAAGCTCTTGTGTGTAAAATATACCTATGTTTATAAATAAAATTATTTTCCTCTTAATAAAAATAAAAATGGGTGTATATTTATTTGTATATATTTGTAAATATAAAATTTAAAAAAATGAGAAAATTAAAAAGAAATTAAAAACTCGTTCATCATTGTATATAAGCCTTGTACATAGAAACCACTTATCTATTTATTCCCCCTTGTAAATAAATAAATAAATAATTCAATAAAAATATTTTCTCATCTCATATTCCATAATGTCTATAAATAAAATAAAAATCATAAAAATAAAATAAAAAGAAATAAAAATAAAAATCAAACTCACCTTGTGTATACCATATATGTATATAAATAAATGTATTTATTTAACCCTTGTAAATAATTATAAAAATAAAATAAAAATACCCCTTTATTCCTAATTTTATCTTATAAATAAATAATATATATAATTGGAATAAAAGGTACAAAAATAAACAATTAAAAATCAAAAATAAAAAATACATATGTATAGACTTGTATATAATAATAATATTTTGTAAATACCTAAATTATATTTCAAAAAAATAACTAAAAATCACTAAACAATAATTTAAAAATAAAGAAACATTTTTCATGTTTTAACTTTTTTTGAAATTCGACCATTTACTATTTTAAAATGAATTATCAAATTTATTTTAAATGGTTGAATCTGATTGGTCCACGGGGGATGTTGACCCCCCCCCCCCCCGTCAACTCCCCCCGCGGACCTTCTTCTCCCACGGATCCAGCGCCGGACCCGATTTCTCCTTATTTTCCTCGCTTGATTCGACCACTAAAACCCTAAACCTCGGGTCCTAATCCTTCCTTGCAGATCCGATACCCACGCCCGGGGTGGATCTAAGGGGTCCGTGCCTCGACTTGCGTGCCCGACTCCCATCTAGCCGGACCCCTAGCACTATTTAGGCCGAGCTCTGCCACACTTTCCCAGCTATATTTGGTCCTCCCCCTCGATGCCAGTGACCTCCTCGTCTTCTCCAGAGTGACAGCAGCGTGGAGGCGAGTACTAGCGAGGCTCGGGCAGCCGGGAGCCTCTGATCCGGCGATATCACCGCCGTGAACCGCCGAGAGGTGTGCCAAGCCTCGGGACACGACGACCCCTTGAGGCCATAACCCCCGGAGCTCCAGCATAGTCGACTTCATCCGCCAGGTAGTTCCTTTAGCTTGTAGTTTAGTCTAATTTCAGTTTCCCCCAAATCACTCCGCCACCGTCGCCGACCAATTCAGCTTACTCTGCTCACCCATTTGTCCTCCCGACTCGACCATCACCGTCACCAGACCTCTCTCCACCTTCTTCACCCATCCACCCCCCCTGACTCGCCACGGAGCAGGGATTTCGATCTCTATCGCCGCCGCCTCGCCGGAGATCACCCATCTGACTCGCCCACGCACCCATTTCACCACTCACAGGGTCGAGGCACTTTGCCCTCGACCTAGGAGTTTGTATGTGCACTTTGCAGGTCACGAAAGGCCCATCTGAGGGCCTGAGCATTCAGAAACAACAGCTCCAGGCCACCGCCGTCGCCGGGCCACTCCGGTGGTTGCCGGCCTCATCGGAGGCATCCATCTGCTGCGGAACACCTTGGCGACTCTTCTCCACATCTCAGCAGCAGCAAAGGAGGTACCCTGCGCGAGTATCGAGCCGGCAAACATCGTCGGCCACCTGTTCTTGGAGGATCCTCCCCTACCGACAGATCGGCCCCCCATCGCCCAGTTTTGATCTCGAGCGTTCATCCGTGAGGAGCCAGCCACCGTCAGATCCGTTGGAGGCTCGATCGGGACCGTTGATTCAGCGAGGGTTAGCCACAATGTATCTCAGTCGTTGGATTCTCCACGTGGCGGGCCCTTGACCGTCGGATCAGAGCCAGGGCTCTTCGAAGAGGCGCAGCGCACCCCCACCGTCCGATCAGCCACGTGGCGCGCCTCCAGCCCTCGGATAATAAGGGGTAAATTTCACTTAGGCCCCCTCCTATTTTGTATTTATGTTTTAGTCCTGTAAATATTTTCAGTAGTTATTTGTAGTTTGGTAAAATTGCATAGAGGACCTGGATGTTTACTTTAATTGCATTTTCGTCCCTGTTTATGTGAGACATGTGCTTCGTCACGTGAGTTTTTGGTGAAATTGCATGATCTGGGTTGTAGTTTTGATGTGTTACTGAATGAAAAATACTTTCTGGTATTTGCATCCATACCCCTGTGCGTGGTGTTATTCAACATGTGTTGAAATATTTGGGTATTTTGCAATTTGTACCCTAAGCTTTTAGCACATGTTGCTAATAAGCCCTCGGAACTAAGTTTTCTTACATTTGGGTCTCTCTATGCCCAGACCACGTACCGTGCACGTGGGGACCTGGAAATTTTGCACGAGGACCCCCTAGCTTCTGAGCTTGTTACTTTCTAGCCCTTAGACATAATTTTCCTTGCGAACAGGTCCCTGTATCCTGTGGGCTTTTGTTTGATTTAAATAAAATATCAAATTCAATCCAAATTTTGTTAAAATTGGACACGTGGCTCCTACCACTGTATAAAATTTTCCATAATTTTTGGATAAATTTTTAAGCCTTTTTGTTATTTTTAAAAATTCAAAAACAGCTACTTTTGCTTCTGTCCAGCTTAAAAATTCATAAAAATATAAAAACTCTCTCGAAAATTCTAAAAAAATTAGGATTTATTTTCTTTGCGTGTTTTATTTTCTTTGCGTGTTTGGATATTTTTGGATATATAAAAGCCCTAAAAATTGAAAAACCCCTTAAAACTCATAAAAATTCTAAAAAATAGTAGAAAAATCCAAAACAATAAACTCTTTTTCTGAATTTTCTTCATTGCTTCTATTTTTCATAAAAAATTACCTCCAGGCTATTTTAGGATCATTTTGTATTTTAATTTGGTCCTCCAAGCCTGACTAGACAGTTCTCTCTTTTTGCTACCTTGTTTGATTTTTAGAAAATTATATAAAAACCAGAAAAATCTCAAAAATTCACTAAAAATAGTAAAAAATCTAAAAAAACATAAAAATATTTTTGTAGGAATTTTTGGAGCCTTCTGAGCATTTAAATAATTGGTTGAATGTGATTGTTTTCACCTTTTTCCTTCATTATTAAAAACCCAAAAAATATAAAAATATTAAAAACCACCAAAAAATTTGTTGTTTTTATTTTCTTCATTTTTGACTACTTCGTAGGCCACAAGGCCAACTCGTACTCCCTGAGTCCGACCATGGGTGCTACACCAGGCTAATCTCATAGCCAGGGCCACTATTTGATTTTCTTTGATTTTATATCTCTGTTTGGTGGTCTGATCCTTATATTTTCTTGTTGACCGATTTATCTCCGAAATCCGGGTCGCAACGACCCTAGCTCTATTTTATTCACCCGAGTCTCGGTAATTTTTCGGCTCATCAGAATGGCATCGTTGCCGGGGAGCACTGCTTAGTAGTCATTTTTGAATTTTCTGCAGATTTTGATTTTCATGGCTTTTTGTCTATATCTTGTAGATATTTGATCCGATTGATTATAATAATTTGGTCTGATCACACTCTTCTTGTTTACTTGCGAGGGCCCGAGGATCGAGGCAGCTTCTTCGGAAGCTGGCGCAACCGCGAGAGTCGGAGGTGGCTCTCTTCTCTACTGAGCCGCAGGAGGACGCGAGGAGCAAGCAGGAGTGCGGGAGCCACGGAATAGCCATGAGATTAGTTTAGTTTAGATTAGATTTACTTTTCAGCACTTATTTGAACTGTTGTAATAATACAGGGACAGGACTGAGACACTTGTGGACTTTCGGGGTCTGTTTCACCGAGCACTGGTGTGCTCGGGGGACCTCACCAGATTTTCGCAGCTTTTTCGCGGTTTTTCTACGTTTATTTAATGCTTATTAGATTTACGTAGTTTTAGCCTTAGCTTAGGAATTTGCCTGATTGTGACGTAATTATTTAGGATCCAAACCCCCTTATATCTGCATGTTCCCATAGTTCGAATAATTAGACCTAAATAATTAATTCACAAGAAAAAACTGTTTATTAGAGCTCTGGTCCACGTGCCTTGAGGAATCACACACATTGCGTGCAGGATCCGTTGTGGCGGACACCGAGTGGCTCCCAAGATAGGACTCCGGACCTAGGCTCGAGTACGTGGCTATTGTTCTTCACGTGTAGAAATTGCTCTACTAGGGACGGTTTTTCCGCGTCCATCATATAGGTAGTTTATATTCTGTCTTTTATTTTATGCACGGATCACCTTGCATGTAGACTGCTGGAGTCAGGTACGCATTTCTTACTCTGCATGCATCATTGATTCTCGCGCATCGGCTTTTTCGTCTTCTCCCCCTATTTTAGACATTGAAATAACCAGGAGAACCGAAAAATTCGTTAGGCGTCCTTTTTATCCAAAAAATCCCTAAAAAGAAAAACAATAAAATCGGGACTGCTAATCACACTTGATCTAAAATACACCACATTGAAAAATCTATCTTGGGGAGAGTAACCCCCTCCTTGTTTGGTTTGGATGAGCGAGAGAGTGCCTCGCACCCTAGGCTAGAGCCATATCCGATTTCTCGACTGATTACCGGCTTTTGTACGGGACAGTCGGTTGAGAATATTGGATTCCTATCGGCTCACGTAATCGCTCTGAAAGACTGAATGATCACCTAAAATAAAATCGACAAGATAATTGACCGATCCCTTACGGTCTTCAGCTCGTGTGCGCAGGTGATTCGGGGGTTTTGCTTTCTCATCTTGTGTGATTCCCGATCCCTCCTACTTCCCCACCCATCTTTCTCCCACCCACCCTCCCTTTAGTCTTCTTATCTTCCCCTTTTGTATCGTTGGATGATGGATCCCTCTCACTCCTGACCAACTCTTGGGGCTTCTTCTTCACTTTCTGACCATCAGTCCAGTCCACCGTCGAGGGAGGTCGGATCTCCGACCAACCTCCCGCTCCCCCCCTCCCATCCCTTTCTTTACTCTGGGCATGTTGCGCTAGACGTCCGCGGATATCAGATGGAGCAGATGCGAGACCCGGACGATGCCATTGCTGAGTTGAGAGTGCACTCCATTCATGATCAGAGAGAGCAGGTGATATTATCAGATAGATCCTATTCCAGTATGGTGGATGAGCAGATACGACCGGGAGCTCAGTCAGCATCTACATTAGGACCATTCGTCCTGGATCGGGACCTTCTTCAGAGACTGCCGACATTTTCAGGGGAGGCGCATGAGGAACCCTATCTTCACTTGTCCGATTTCGAGGAGTTTTGCAGAGCACAGATCTATTCAGATATCATTGCAGAGGAGATGATGCTGAGGATCTTTCCATTCACGCTTCAGGACAGAGCCATGAGATGGCATAGACGATTGGGAAGGAGATTTGCTACGTGGGGAGACTTACGCCGAGAGTTTCTATAGAGATACTTTCCCCAGCGTAGAGCAGAGTTGATGCGGTCTTTGATCATCGAGTTTTCAGTTAACCCCCATGAGCCATTGCATGAGGCATGGCTGAGGTTTCTTGACCTCTTGAGGAGATTTCCGGACCACGGACTTTCACTGACAGACCTTATTGAGATCTCCATGCGGGGGATGACCGTAGAGCAGTTAGCACTGGTGATTACCACATGTGGCGGTTCACACCGCAGTTCCGACATTCACTTACTGGATACTATCTCGCGGTTACTTTCACAGAGACCATCTTCACGAGATGCCATAGTCGGAATAGCACATGAGGACGTTGCAGTACCAGTGCGGTGTGTCACATTACCTGAGGATACAACTTTTACACACCAGCCTGAGGACATGGATGCCCCAGCACTACAGAGTACAGAGGAGATGACTGCGATAACAGAGGTTCGGACCCAGAGTCTACTCGAGTTCCCGTTGGTCTTCCAGCTAGAGTTCGAGTCAGTCCTAGAGTTCTCAGTTGACGAGTCTTGGATATCAGATCTTCTAATATTCCAGGAGCCGGAGGAGCCCCCGCTTTTACAGACATTCATTCAGCCACTTCAGTGTCCAGTCCCGGAGGAGTCAGCTTCTTTTCTGTAGAGACACTTCTCGGAGTCTGACAGTTACCATGACTCAACACAGCAGCCATAGTTCGATATGGGATACTACTTTGATAGTACAGACACAGCTAGTCCCATATTCGAACCTTTTGTCCTTCACTTTGACGAGACAGACACATTTGCTGAGGACCAGTTGGCAGCCAGCATTGCCACAGAGCGAGGATCAGCCGCAGACACTTTGCCAGCCTCCGCGGTGTTGACCAGTACCTTCTCCTGCTTCCAAATTGTCAAGAGCCACACTTTAGATGATGATGCAGCTTGGTGCACCGAGTGGATACTTGACAGCAGCGCAGATGCCCTTCTAGATCCTGATCTTCTATTTCTCACCTCTGATCTTAAATTTCTCCCCGAGGGTTATTTGCGGGAGGATGCTGGTACTCGGTTTCATCTTCTGAGAGTGTATCTGATCTGGCGGAACACGAAACCGAGTCTTCTGATCCTTCTGATTCTGAGTCATCTCACCTCGACGACCCTCGCAAGGATGAGACGATCCTTGAGATATTCGATGATCTGTCTGATTTGTCTATACTTCATGCATCGGATATCAGTTTTCTTAGAGAGTCTCCTGATCTTGACTATCCACAACTTTTCGAGACACTGATTGACGTGGAGGATTCTATGACTGATCCATCCTTCTCCACATTTGATTTCTTCGGCTCTACACTTCTACTCCAGTCTGATTCCGAGCCGGCGATTTCTTTTGTGCTACCGTATCCTCATCACATGCTTCCATATCCTTGGCCGGTAGTAGACACCTGCCTGATTGCATACCTGGGTGTCATTCTTTACACTGTTGACGTCGTCGTTGTTCTCATACTGAGACTGCAACGACAGTACGACATTCGCCTTACCGATGTCGTCCTGAACCTTGACATAGCTTTGTCCTAGCCTTTACGCCCAGCTAGGGGCGTAAAACTTAGCGCTTGTTGAGAGGCACCTCAACATTGTACCTTTTGTATATACGTGTTTCTTCTTAGTTTGATCTTTCTCTCTACCGTATTTGTTTTCACCCCAGGTCTCTCTTAGGATTATCTTTGATATACATACCTCATCCTAAGTATAGGGGGGTGGAAACACCGAGTTACTCTTTCGTTTTGTTTCATCACTTCCGTTGTTGCCTATACTTAAGGATTCTTCACCTTAAGTATAGGGGGGTGATGCCCTTCTACCTTGTATATACTTGTTTTCTTCGTGTCTTTCTACCATTGTTTTGCTGCCTATACTTAGGGATATTTAACCCTAAGTATAGGTGGGTAGAACCTGTACATCCTTCACTTGGATTTCCCTTCATTTACAGCTTGCTATACTTAGGATTACTTGATCCTAAGTATAGGGGGAAACACCGAGTTCTCTTCATTTTATTCTTTGATTCATCTTTGTATACAGCCATTCCTTTTCACTTCCCTATACTAAGCACGAGTTATGTCTTCTTCATCGCTCTTGATCACTCTGAGGACATCGTTCGAGCTAAGTATAGGGGGTGTTTATATATTTCATATATACTTTAGCCATAACTCGTACTTTGTGTGAGTGTGTTAATAAATAAAAATGGCTAAAAACCCAAAAATCCATAAAAATTAAAAATTTTTCCTTGTAAATAAACATTCTTTTATTGCACATACATAGCTTTTGTACAAAATAATTTTTGTAAAAATGTTTGTAAAAACTTTTTGTGTAAATAGTGTGTAAATATGTGTATATCAAAATTATGTATATAGTACAAAATTTTTCCAAAATGTTTTGAAAATCAAAAGTTTGCAAATGTCTTTGGTAAATTAGTGTACATATTTTGCAAAACTCGCATTCATGCATACATCCATGATTTCAAAAAATTTGCATATGTGTAAATATTTGTAAAATAGCATCTTTGTAAATATTTGTATAGTTTTCCTGGATTATAGTTGACATTTAAACTAGCCTGGAATTAAATTGGAAAATGGAGCTTGATTAAGATCTTAATCCACCTAATTATAAGAGGAACCTTATAGGGCTTAGGGTTAAGGCTTTTCAGGTCCATTAGGACTTAATTCTTTGAGTCCACTAGGCTATGAGCATATGTCATCTTGATGAGCCTAAGTAGAGCACTTAGCAACACACGCATGACTCTCAGAGACAATGGCTTGACTTGCACCAGCACTTTGCACCTAGCTCTCCACGGATGAGGTGGTGAGGAGGCAGTTTCCTCTAGCTTGGGGTAGCATATGAGGGTAGTACTTCTAGGAGGAACCTCTCTTCTTCTTATAGTGAAGGAAGTGTGTCTCAACTTGGTCTGGTGGTTATGAAGTCTAAAGTTAGAAGCCGTGGGTTGCAATAAAGCTTCAAAAGAGGGATAGTCTACTGGCTCAAGAGGAAAAACTCCTTGTATATATGTTGCACCATGTAGATATGTTGTACAAATGCACATGAAAAAAAATGTGCAAAAAGAAAAGAACTCCAAAAAAAGTGGTGGGTCGGATTGAAAATTTAATAATCCCACCGGAGTGTATATAGTGCAAATAAAGCAAAAGCTTATGGTATACATGTTCCATCTCATGAAGCTTGCAGCGGGAGACTCAGCTACACTGGTTAGAGATCCCAAGGATACATGGCTACACTGGTCATGGTCCATTCTCTTCTTCCCCCTCTTCTTGAGACGGTTGAACTAGAACTTAGAAGGGAATACCCCGCTTCTCGAGGAAAGAGTTGCTAGACCGAGGCATTAGAGTTACCAGGTTGGGGGAGGTTGTTTCTTTGTTACTTCTGAGGTGGGGAGCTACATATCGCTTACACTATACAAGGAAATATTCAAGGTCATTAGAGTTTGTGTATGTAGACTTGTTCTGATCTGGTTTATAAAGGAGTCTTGTCCATAAATTGGTGGAACTTAGAGGCTGTTAGGTTTTAAGCTAAAGTCCAAATAAGGTTCCGACACATTAATAATCAAAAGATCTGATCGAGCTCCATATTTCAATTTAATGAAGGCAAGTTTAATAATCAGCACTGATCCATGCATTTTCTCCTCTTTTTCTTTTTCTTCTTCTTTTTCACTTCTTTTTCAAATAAGTGTTTGCTAAGGGACTAGCAAAGTTAAGTATAGGGGGGTGATGAATACCCATTCATCGCTCTTTATTCTTTTATTTTAACTACAAAACCTATGCAAAACACATGTATATTTATGTAAATAGCAATAATTACCATTCAGCATGCATTGTGTAAAAAAGAATAATTAGCATGTTTTTGTGCATAAATAAAAGAATAAAGAAATAAAAGAAAAAGAGGGAGATATATAGAATAAATATTGAGCGACCTAATCCCAAGGGAGGGCTCAGCATGGGCCTGGCCGCAAAAAGAACCCAAGTAGAGGGAGATAAGGAAGCTCTTGTGTGTAAAATATACCTATGTTTATAAATAAAATTATTTTCCTCTTAATAAAAATAAAAATGGGTGTATATTTTTTTGTATATATTTGTAAATATAAAATTAAAACAAAAATGTGAAAATTAACAAGAAATTAAAAACTCCTTCATCATTGTATATAAGCCTTGTACATAGAAACCTCTTATCTATTTATTCGCCCTTGTAGATAAATAAATAAATAATTCAATAAAAATATTTTCTCATCCCATATTCTATAATGTATATAAATAAAATAAAAATCACAAAAATAAATTAAAAATAAAAAGAAATAAAAATAAAAATCAAACTCACCTTGTATATATACCATATATGTATATAAATAAAAGTATTTATTTAACCCTTGTAAATAATTAATAAAAATAAAATAAAAATACCACTTTATTCCAAATCTTATCTTATAAAGAAATAAAATATAAAATTGGAATAAAAGGTACAAAAATAAACAATTCAAAATCAAAAATCAAAAATACATATGTATATACCTGTATATAATAATATTTTGTAAATACCTAAATTATATTTCAAAAAAATAAATAAAAATCACTAAAAAATAATTTAAAAATAAAGAAAAAATTTTCATGTTTTAACTTTTTTGAAATTCGGCCACTTACTATTTTAAAATGAATTATCAAATTTATTTTAAATGGTTGAATCTGATTGGTCCACGGGGGATGTTGACCCCCGGTCAACTCCCCCCGCAGACCTTCTTCCCCCGCGGATCCAGCACCGGACCCGATTTCTCCTTATTTTCCTCGCTTGATCCGACCACTAAAACCCTAAACCCTGGGTCCTAATCCTTCTTTGCAGATCTGATACCCACGCCCGGGGTGGATCTTTTGGTCCGTGCCTCGACGTGCGTGCCCGACTCCCATCTAGCCGGACCCCTAACACTATTTAGGCCGAGTTCCGCCGCACTTTCCCAGCTATCTTTGGTCTTCCCCCTCGATGCCAGTGACCTCCTCGTCTTCTCCAGAGTGACAGCAGCGTGGAGGCGAGTAGCAGCGAGGCTCAGGCAGCTGAGAGCCTCTGATCCGGCGATATCACCGTCGTGCGCCGCCGTGAGGTGCGCCAAGCCTCGGGAAACGATGACCCCTTGAGTCCATAACCCCGGGAGCTCCAGCAGCTCCAGCATAGTCGACTCCATCCGCCAGGTAGTTCCTTTAGCTTGTAGTTTAGTCTAATTTCAGTTTTCCCCCAAATCACTCTGCCACCGTCGTCGACCAATTCAACTCACTCTGCTCACCCATTTGTCCTCCCGACCCGACCATCACCGTCACCAGACCTCTCTCCACCTTCTTCACCCATCCACACCACCTGACTCGCCCCGGAGCAGGGATTTCGATCTCTACCGCCGCCGGAGATCACCCATATGACTCGCCTATGCACCCATTTCACCACTCACAGGGTCGAGGCACTTTGCCCTCGACCCAGGAGTTTGTCTGTGCACTTTGCAGGTCACGAAAGGCCCGTCTGAGGTCTTGAGCATTCAAGAACAGCAGCTCCAGGCCACCACCGTTGCCGTGCCACTACGGTGGTCGCCGGCCTCATCGGAGGCATCCATCTGCTGCGGAACACCTTGGCGACTCTTCTCCACATCTCAAAAGCAGCAAAGGAGGTCCCCTGCGCGAGTATCGAGTCGGCGAACGTCGCCGGCCACCTGTTCTTGGAGGATCCTCCCCTACCGTCAGATCGGCCCCCTCGCCCAGTTTTGATCTCGAGCGTTCATCCGCGAGGAGCCAGCCACCGTC
The DNA here is from genome assembly GCA_037367405.1 of Ottelia alismoides. NCBI lineage: Eukaryota > Viridiplantae > Streptophyta > Magnoliopsida > Alismatales > Hydrocharitaceae > Ottelia > Ottelia alismoides. Next base: position 232,294 of record JAZKJV010008890.1, on the reverse strand, counting down.
AGATCCGTTGGAGGCTCGATCAGGACCGTTGATTCAGCAAGGGTTAGCCACTGTGTATCTCAGTCGTTGGATTCTCCACGTGGCGGGCCCTTGACCGTCGGATCAGAGCTAGGACTCTTCGAAGAGGCGCAGCGCACCCCCATCGTCTGATCAGCCACGTGGCGCGCCTCCAGTCCTTGGATAATAAGGGGTAAATTTCACTTAGGCCCCCTCCTGTTTTGCATTTACGTTTTATTCCTGTAAATATTTTCAGTAGTTGTTTGTAGTTTGGTAAAATTGCATAGAGGACCTGGAAGTTTACTTTAATTGCATTTTCGTCCCTGTTTATGTGAGACACGTGCTTCGTCACGTGAGTTTTTGGTGAAATTGCATGATCTAGGCTGTAGTTTTGATGTGTTACTGAATGAAAAATATTTTCTGATATTTACATCCATACCCATGTGCGTGGTGTTATTCGACATGTGTTGAAATATTTGGGTATTTTGCAACTTCTACCCTGAGATTTTAGCACCTGTTGCTAATAAGCCCTCGGAACTAAGTTTTCTTACATTTGGGTCCCTCTGTGCCCAGACCACGTGCCGCGCACGTGGGGACATGGAAATTTTGCACGAGGACCCCTTGGCTTCTGAGCTTGTTACTTTCTAGCCCTAGACATACTTTTCCTTGTGAACAGGTCTCTGTGCACTGTGGGCTTTTGTTTGATTTAAATAAAATATCAAATTCAATCCAAATTTTGTGAAAATTGGACACATGGTTCCCGCTACTGTGTAAAATTTTTCCTAATTTTCAGATACATTTTTGAGCCTTTTTATTATTTTAAAAATTCAAAAACAACTACTTTTGCTTCTGTCCAGCTTAAAAATTCATAAAAAATATAAAAACTCTCTCAAAAATTCTAAAAAAATTAGAATTTGTTAATTTTTGTGTGTTTTATTTTCTATGCGTGTTTGGCTATTTTGGATATATAAAAACCCTAAAAATTGAAAAACCTCTTACAACGCATAAAAATTCTAAAAAATAGTAGAAAAATCCAAGAACAATAAACTCTTTTTCTGAATTTTCTTCATTGCTTCTATTTTTCATAAAAATTACTTCAGGCTCTTTTAGGACCATTTTATATTTTAATTTGGTCCTCCAAGCCTGACTGGACAGTTCTCTCTTTTTGCTGCCTTGTTTGATTTTTAGAAAATTATATAAAAACAGAAAAATCTCAAAAATTCACCAAAAATAGTAAAAAAACTAAAAAAACATAAAAATATTTTTGTAGAAATTTTTGGAGCCTTTTTGAGCATTTAAAGAATTGGTTGAATGTGATTGTTTTCACCTTTTTATTATTTTCCTTCATTATTAAAAACCAAAAAAATATAAAAATATTAAAAACCACCAAAAAATTTTGTTGTTTTTATTTTCTTCATTTTTGACTACTTTGTAGGCCGCAAGGCCAACTCGTGCTCCCTGATTCCGACCCTGGGTGCTACACCAGGCTAATCTCATAGCCAGGGCCACTATTTGATTTTCTTTGATTTTATATCTCTGTTTGGTGGTCTGATCCTTATATTTTCTTGTTGACCGGTTTATCTCCGAGATTTGTGTCTCAACGACCCTAGCTCTATTTTATTCACCCGAGTCTCGGTAATTTTTCGGCTCATTACTTATATCCATAAAACTAAGATTCCTTCATATAGTTTCTTTCCAACACTTCTTGGATCGTCCTCGCCCTCTCTTTACCGGCTCAACATCCCAATACTCGCATCTCCTAACTGGAGCATGAGCTGATCTTCTTTGCAAATGACCAAACCATCTTAAGCGATTTTCTCGCATCTTATCCTTGAGCGGAGCTACCCCAGCTTTCTTTCTGATTACATCATTCCGAATCCGATCTTTACGTGTGTGTGTGTGTGTATCCACGCATCCACCTTAGCATTTTCATTTCTGCTACAACCATTCTCTGCACGTGTCTATGGTAAACAGGCCAACATTCAGATCCATAGAGCATAGCAGGTCTCAAAGCTGCTTTGTAAAACTTTCCTTTAATTTTTAAAAGAATTTTCTTACCACAGAGAACAGCAGAGGCTCCTCTCCACTTTAGCCACCCTGCATTTATTCTATTAGTAACATCTCCATCAATTTCCCCATCATGTTGCAAAATAGATCCCAGATATCTAAAAGAATCTCTCTTCCGAATGTTATCATCACCAATCTTCACCTCGATTCCTTCACCATTGCTTCCATCAATGGAGCACTCCATATATTCTGTCTTAGACCTACTTATACAAAATCCTTTACTCTCCAACTCATGTCTCCAAACCTCAAGCTTCTCATTTACTCCATCTCTAGTCTCGTCAATCAACACAATATCATCAGCAAATAACATACATCGAATACCAAAGTTTAAAGCCTGTCTTGTCAATCTCCTTTGCTTTCTCTCCAACCCATTTAGTCTCTTGAAGACATAGTATATGAATCTTCCTTCTTTCCATCGTATCCACAATCTCCATCAACTTTCCAGTTAAAGTGCCAATATTCCAACTACCAATCCGCAACTTCCGTTGTAATCTCTTTTGGACTAACTTCTTTACTTGCATGCGTCCATTATGCGAGAACCCTTGTAAATTTTGGACTGCATCCGGGTGATGATGCAGCGAAACTAGCTTAATTACCCGTATGCGTTCCTCATGCGAGAACCCTTGCAAATTTTTAACAAATAACATAAAAATAAAAATCCAAAGAAATCAAAAAAGTAATAAAAAGACAGATTCTGACTTGAGTTTACTGACCTAATCCACTTGTACATAACCAATTTCCCTAATTTTTATAACATCAACTTAATCCATAAAAATACCAAAAATGTCGTTTGAGTTCATTGCATCATTTCATAACAAGCCCGATTTTTACATGCATTATTTATCTACAGAATAAAAATAAAAACTGCAAAACTAAAAAAATGATATTTTATATACATCAAATATCACAAAAAGTGCATATCTTTCATTCCACATTTCGTTAACATATGAATCGTTCATGAACATTGTAACTTGCACTTATCCTACATTTTTCATTTTATGTGTTTTTGCATTTGTGTCCATTTGGAATCTTTTATATATTTATCTTTGCACTTTTGCATTTGTCAGCGATTGTGGTCAACGGTCTTGCACACATGGCATGCATTCATTGGGTTACTTCAACTCCATGTCCAGCCCGCCCCCTCGATCAAACTACTTTGTCCTCATGTGCTTACAATCCTAGCCGTTGGATTAGACTCATATCCAACAGTGGATTCTAACCCATGCCTACCTCTTCTCTCATCATGTACAAAGCACGTGACCTCCGTCTCCCCATCACTTGCGAAACACGTAATCATCTTCTTCCCACCTTGCGCCACCCCTTCTTTCGACCACTGCCTACCCACCTCGCAGTAGCTCCGTCATCCTACATTCATCCACTTCACCGCTACACCAAATTAAACTCAAGTGACCCTCCTTCATCTTATCGACGAACGTCTCAACCCATTCTATTATTCACCATGCATCTCTGCTCCACCATCAGATCATCCCCTTCTTCATCATCGTTTACCACATGACACCCTCTCCATCTTTGATTCTATTTCCACAGCCTCATCATCAACGCCCTTTACGAAGTAGCAGGCCACCAGTAGTGTCGAACATCAAGAAGAAAGGGGACCTTGAGGTCCAAGCCGTAGTATCTTTTGGATCAGGAACTCGAACCATTTACACCATCCAATCATGCCCCAAAAGGGTCATCAGATCAGGTCTCAACGGATGAACCGGATTGCACCCGAGCCTAGGCCTCCAAGCCCCCTCTTCGGGTGAAGCAAAACAAGAAGCCAACACACAGACCTTTGGGAGGCAACCGCCAACTGAACCAGCCACGATTCACACGCAGCGCATGCGAGTCTGGACAATTTAGGCCCGAGACCCTACACTGCCGGGAATTAGCAAAGAAGACCACCATGTGCGCTATGTGCGTGGTCTGGTAAAAGTTGTACAACGTGCTCTCATACTTCCCGGAGATTTCGAGTACACCCCTGCCTAGGGAAAATTATAAAGGAAGTCCTCTAGCTTTGGGAATTTGCAGAAACGTCCCTCAAAGGTCTAGATAGCAAATATTTTTAATTATTTTTATTATTATTTAGCCCCTAAAATTCAATCGTTCGTATATTTCACATTTTTCATCGGATTTTTATGTTCTTATAGAGTCATTTTAAAGCTTATTTGATTCTCTTTCTTATAAAACATTGAGACATTTATTTTGAGATATTATTTGACATTAACTAATTTGAGATGTTCATTTATTATATGGATCATATTATTCATCGTGGTTGATTTGTTGCTCAGAATCTTGTGCATCTATCTATGACATTGATAACTTGAGGCTTCATTGACCTAAATTGGCATGTCTTGATTGATTGACCTAATTGCTTGACCTACTCTGCATTTACCATCACTTTGCATCATCATTTCACCATATTATTGAATCATTTAAAAATCAACAAATATTACATTTATTTATTTATTGTCCCACACAACATAACATTAAATTTATTGCATTGAAAATATTTGTAAAACCATGCAACATAATTATTTTGATTAATTAATTACATCTTCTAAACCCATGAAAAGCTAAAAATACAAGAACACCAAAAAAAGTCTTCTCCTCTGAAAATCAATTTCTCTAAATCATATAAATATTAATTCTAAACCGTCACATTACCTCCCTGAGTTAACCTTAGGACTTACCCAAGTAAAATAAATAACTTTGATCGTATCGAGACTTGATTCTCTTTATCATTTCTTGGTGTAATAAATTTTGACGGTTCCTAGATTGCCTGACTACAACAATCATCATTAATTATTATCAATGATTAAAATGACGATTCTACAAGTCGTCAATGTTATCTCGTTTATACACTATGGCAATAAAAAATTCTATTCAAATATAAATTTGTCTGCAAGGAAAACAAGAAATACAAGTTATCATTATTACATTATAAAATATGAAAGAAAAAAGATAAAAAAAACTACTCGATGTCGTAAGCACCTTACTTTTGATTCTCAGCTACACAACCAAGTATCTTGGCCTTAGTCTACTACTCAACTCTTCATGTTGGATTTCCAAAAAGGATAACTTGTGAGTCAAATGAACCAATACAAATATAAAAAACAAATATATGTAGTAAAAGACTGTAGGTAAGCAATGCAAATGCTGTCATTGAGCAGGTATAATGAAAAATATTCTAAAGAACTCAAATAGGATACATCTAATTATGTTCCGGACCTCAAGTAGATTTTCTAACAATTTACACATTTAATACACTTCTTTCGATACTCTAGTCTCGGTCTACTGCTCAATGCTTCTTGCTAGATTCCAAGAGGGGTAACTTCTGAGTCAAATGACCCAGTACAAATACAAAAAAATAATACACGTAGTAAATGATTGTAGGTAGGAAATCCAAATGCAGTCTCTGAATAGGTATAATGAAAATATTCTAAAGAACTCAAGTAGGGTGCCTCTAATTTTCAGTCCTCAAGTAGAATTTCTAACACTTTACACAGCTAATCCACTTCTTTTGATTTCTTTATCCATATATTTAATTATGTATTTATTAATTTCATACTCACCTGTCAAAGGATAAATTCTACACTAGGAAAGAAATCTACTTCGCTTTATTCAGGGTACAACCTAAAACCCGTGCACAAGCATAATCATTTAGCTAATCTGGATGGTAGTACTCTAACTCTCAAGACATGGGGCATATAGCCTAAGGAACCGCAACTCCATCAACTGAGTCTATTGGAGGAATCTCGCTCGCCCTAAAATCATTGGCCACAATACCAATCAATATGGTGTGATGTACACGTGCATCCACTTAAAACTCTCCAGAGTACCTTCCGCTAATGAATGTGTGATCATTCACTCTACTTAACTGAAAATAAAGCTTTGTCTCGAGAAATTAGGTTCACTCAAATGTTTATATCACATAATTAACATTCATTCACTTGTAAATAATTTTAACATTGTAGTTAACGTTCATATTCATATGTACATTTTCACCGAACTTCACCTATTTGTAATTAATTCATCTATACTCCAATTGACATGAAACTAACTCCATGTGTACATATCACTAACCTTAATCAATAAAAAATCCTAAAAAATACTAACTGATTTATTATTGAAATAAATCCAAACCCGAATTTCAGGACAAAAAGTCGTAAAAGCAGGTATCTCTCTCATACAATGTCCAATTCCACTATACTCACTTCTAAATTAATGTAAATTCAATTATCTACAAATCAAGACCAAAATTCAAAAAAATCAAGTTTCATTTTGAAATTTAGATTGGGGGCCCAACCGTACGTTGTACATATCCACTGAGTCTTGGCTTATTATTTTATGCATATATTCAATCATTTTGGATTTATTTATTTTTCATTTATTCATTTTTATTTCATTCTATAACTAATTATAAAAAATTCAAATTTAAAAAATCAAAAATCAAAGAAAAAACATATCCTGACTTGAGCACACTGGCCCATTCATTTGTATATAGCTCACATTTTCTAATCATTTCTCACTTCAAAAATATCAAAAAATTGCATTTCAATCCAATATATTAATTTACATCATATTTGATTTTTGCATACATTATTCATCTGCAGAAGACCAAATAAAATAAATAAAACTAAAAAAATGGTAGTTTATGTACATTGAATATCACCAAAAAAAATCATATCTTGCATAAATCATTCCATTACATCTGAGTCCTTAATGTGCATTGTAGATCACATTAGATAAAATATTTTTCATGTTAAGCATTTTTTTCATTAGAGGTCATTTGCTATTTTATTTATATTTATCTTTGCATTGGTCAAAGTTTTGTCAAAGTCAGCAAGCCATGTGTCATTTTCTGATTGGTCCACCTCAGATGCCAAGTCAAACACACCCTTCAGTTGATCAACACATCTTGTCTCATAGCGCCACTAATCTAGGCCGTTGGATTGAATTTGATACAACGTCCAGAACTATACATGTCTCTTCCCAACTTTTCCTCGCATGCTCTACATGTGATAGCTCCCAAATCGTTGGATAGATCTTTGATCCAACGGGTACTGCTTGCCATCCCCGAACCTCCAACACCTCTGGCCATCGCCTCTTTCCACCTCCAACCGAGCATCATAGACTATCTCTGCCATCATCTATAGAGAACAATAGAGGGAGCTCGGCAGTGCAGCTAGTGATAGCAGACGCTCCGACCGTGACAACGACCTCACTCGAGGCGAGATCCACGAGGACCCAAGTCCTCGTGCTGATGTACCCTTCCTAGAGCAACGGACTTCCACTATTCTCTGCCCACAATGAGGCGACAACCGGGGAGAGACGAGATCCTACAAGCCCATGTGAAGACCTCACCAGGCTATACCCTCGACATCTCCTTCTTCTTCCTCCTCGTTCATATTTTCCTTTTCTTCTTCTACATCTCCCTATCTCCTTGCCATCCACTTTCATCAGTTCATGTCTTCTATTCCATACACTGCCCTCATCACCTTCTCTTGCAGTTCCATTATATCGTTCTGCAACCTTCCCTCTATTGGGTTTATCTCCTCCATCTTCGACAAAGCCCCCCATCCATCGTCCTCTGAGTAGGTACCACAGAGCCCTGAGGAACCACCGTAACCCAAGCCCAAGGACTCCATCGTATGGTTGTGTGTCAGCCCTCCTCCCTTCGTAGGAATCCATCATTGAAGTCGATCCCTTCCTCAATGGGGGAGAATTCGAAGGAAGAAGAAAGTGGGTCCATGTGCTACAAACATCATTCGATCAAGAACCTAACTCATCAGGACCATCAATACACTCTTAAATCTTAGCCATATGATCCCCTCGATCAGATCCATTAGGACCGTTCGATTTGACATCCTAACCTCTCAGATTTGAGTGATCACACAACGATCCAAGCTCGATACATGGAGGGGTTCCATTCGAGCCACCCCATGTCACATGCATCACACTTGTGACTTGGAATTTTTGCAGGTGTGAGCCTACACTCTCCAGATATTGCACTAGTATCCTCGCCCTCACGTGAGTCACCTCACATTCTTGGAAAACTTGCATCCGCACCCTCCGACCTCCTGAGAATCACGTGCATATCCCTACCAAGAAGAAATTGCAGAGTTGTCCATGCAGTTTTGGAAATTGCATTTCAATACTTCGAAGGTCTTTTTTAGAACATTCCACTTAATTTTATTTTATTTATGCCCATGAGCTTCTATGGATTATATTTTGTAAATTATTCATCAGATTTTGGTGTTCTTTATGTCAATTTAAGTCTTATTTAATTCTCTATTGTATGGAATAATTAATTATTCATATTTTGGAGATGTTTTTTAACATAAATTATTTGAGGAAGGGACTTGTTATATGTAAGTGCATATATTCATTGATATTGATCTTATTACTCAATCATTGTGAAAATTGGAGCATTAGTTTGGGGGAATTAATTTCGGATATAATTAATTGACATATTAATTCTGAAATTAATTAGGGCCTTGTGAAGTAAATTGATTGGTTGTTTCTGCTTGGTCCGGCATATCTGTCTCTTGCATTCATTTTCCATCATTTAAAAATTCATAAAAAAATTACATTTCCGTCTCATAAATTGCATATCATTATTTATTGTATTAAAATATTTTCAAAATTCATGCATCACATTTCTTTCATTAATAACATCTACTATATTAAAAATACATAAAAATATAAAAAACAAAACCCTAAAAAATATTCTTCTCTTGAAAATCTAATTTTCCATATTATTTGGGAATTATTTCTAAACCCTCACATTACCTTCCTGAGTTAGACCTTGGGACTTATCCAATTAAAATAAATAAATCAATCGCATTGAGATTTGATTTTCCATATTATTCTCTCAATGTGAACATTTTTTGATAGATCCTTGAATTCTCGTGCTACAATAAAAATAACATATTATTAAGGAGATCTAACGGTCTTTCAACCACCCCTACTTTGTGATGCCCCTTGAGTGGGGTGATTTACTGTCATCTCAACCATACCATAAAGGTGTGAACCCACCTTATAGTATTTATCTTTATGTCCCTCACAAGGGTGTCAACCAGACCACAAGGGTGCGCACCCACCTTATAGTATTTATCTTTATGTCCCTCACAAGGGTGTGCACAAAGGTGTTCACCTTATAGTATTTACTCAAAATTATCAATTGAGACTTAATAAATAATTTTATCATTATTAGACCAAACATTCAGTGTTTTAGTCCTTCAGGTCACAAACCGTCTCATTAACCATTTACCCAAATAACCACAAATAACATGTAAAGATTTATTTAGCGGTACTTCCACATGCATTAACACTAAAACTAGCCATTTGATTCTCATAAGCAGGGGCAGAACTAATATATGTTATGCGACGGCCATGCCACCCCCCATAATTATTATATGTCACTTGTACGATGTATTAAGTTTTTAATACAACTCCTATTTCATTGTATAAATGTTATTAGAGAAAGATTGTAGAATCATTAAATGGTTAAGTGGTAAATTAATATGGCTACTATTTTGGAGACTAGGGTTCGAATCTTATCTCCCTTTATTTTACTTTCTTTGTATAGTTTATCTAATCACTTCCAAATCGGGCATAACTATTTATATGTCACACAATGTATGGAGACGACCCCTCTTTTAATTGCATTATAAATAATGTTGTTACAAAGTGGTTTTAGAATCATTACATGGTCAAGTGTAAAGTAAGATGGCTATTTTTTTGAGACCATGGTTCAAATCTTATCTCCATCAATTTTACTTCTTTATATAGTTTTTTGTTTGTATTTTATAAACCTTAGTCCTTTAAAGTGAGGGCTTAAGGCCTACTACTTCTACCACAATACCATTAAAGGGTTTCTTCTTTATGTAGTTTATTCAATCACTTCCAAAGTATCAAAATAATTTGATATATAATTGTATTTGAGTTTATTTATCTCTCCCATATTTTTTAGTACTCCTTGTAAATAAAATAAATTTTATTGTTTCATTTTAACCATGAACTTTTTTATTTCAAAATTTTACTTGATAATTTAGTCTTTTTAAGATGGATTTAGAGAGGCTTAAATTATTATATTTATTAAACTTTAAAATCATCACTGAAAATAACAATCTATTTCAATATCTAACATTGATAATAGATTTAAAGTGTAACAACAACAACAAAGCCTTTTCCCACAATGAAGTAGGGTCGGCTACATGGATTCTTCTCCTCCATTCAGATCTATCTTGGGCCAATCCCGGGCTTATATCCACAAATTTAAGATCCCTTTGTATGGTCTGTTTCCAACACTTCTTGGGTCGTCCTCGCCCTCTCTTAGCCGGTTCAACATCCCAACACTCGCATCTCATAACTGGTGCATCAGTTGATCTTCTTTGCAAATGTCCAAACCATCTTAAGCGGTTTTCTTAAATCTTATCCTCGATCGGAGCTACACCAACTTTCTTTCTGATTGCATCGTTCCGAATCCGATCTTTACATGTGTGTGTGTATGTCTGTCCACACATCCACCTTAGCATTTTCATTTCTGCTACATTCATTCTCTACACATGTCTATGGTTCATAGGCCAACATTCATATCCATAAAGCATAGCAGGTCTCACAACTGCTTTGTAAAACTTTCTTTTAATCTTTAAAGGAATTTTCTTATCACAGAGAACAGCAGAGGCTCCTCTCCACTTTAGCCAGCCTGCATTAATTCTATTAGTAACATCTCCATCAATTTCCCCATCATGTTGCAGAATAGATCCCAGATATATAAAGGAATCTCTCTTCTGAATGTTATCGTCACCAATCTTCACCTCGATTCCTTCACCATTGCTTCCATCAAAGGTGCACTCCATATATTACGTCTTAGCCCTACTTATACGAAATCCTTTAGTCTCCAACTCATGTCTCCAGACTCAAGATTCTCATTCATTCCATCTCTAGTCTCGTCAATTAACACAATATCATCAGCAAATAACATACAACAAGGTAACTCATCCTGAATGAGATTGGTCAACTCATCCATAATGAAAGTAAAAATAAATGGACTCAAAGCAAAACCTTTATATAAACTAATGTTGATGTCAAAATATCCAAAATTCCCAGACGGAGTCCTTACACAAGATAAAGCCCTATCATACATGTCCTTTATGAGGTTAGTGTATAGGACAGGTACTTATCTCTTCTCCAACACTCTCCACAATATCTCTCGTGGGACAAAATCATAAGCCTTCTCCAAATCAATAAAGATCATGTGGAGGTTCTTCCTTTTAGCTCTATAAATCTCCATTGTTCTCCTCAGAAAATGGATGGCTTCAGTCGTTGAGTGACCTGGCATGAATCCGAATTGGTTTTCTTTTACATTGGAAATCTGCCTCAACCTTCTTTCGATCACACGTTCCCAAATTTTCATAGTGTGACACATCAGCTTGATACCTTTATAATTTGAACAGTTTTGAATACCTCCTTTATTCTTATAAAGAGGCACCACGATACTTCTCCAATCTTCAGGCATTTTCTTGCTTCACCAAATAACATTGAATAGATTCATAAGCCAAGTCAAACCATGATCACCTAAAACTCTCCATACTTCTATAGGGATCTCATCAGGTCATACGCCTTTTCCAAGTCTCATAACCTTCAAAGCCTCCTCTACTTCCTTTCTTTGTATCCGTCTATAGCATGCACGATTCAAGTAACTTTCACTACAAGCTAGATCACCCAAAGTGATATCTCTATTTCCTTCCCCAGTGAAAAGTTTATGGAAGTACTGCTCCCATCTAGTCTTTATATCCATCTGAGTAACAAGCACATGACCTTCCTCGTCCTTAACGCATGTCACTTGAGAAAGGTCTTTGGTTTTTCTTTCTCTTACTTTGGCCAACCTGAATATATCCTTCTGTCCCTCCTTAGAGTCGAGATTTTTATACAAAACTTCATAAGCTTTTGATAGCTTCGCTTACGACCTTCTTTGCTTCCTTCTTCGCTATTTTGTAGTTTGTGATAGTTTCCTCTGTTCTATCCTTAGACATAGCTTTAAATCAAGCTCTTTCTATTTTTAGCTTCTCTTGCACCCCTTCACTCCACCACCAAGCCTCCTTTTGACATGGAGCTCCTCCCTTTGACTCGCCTAGCATCTCTTTGGCTACCTTTTGGATACAAGATGCTACTGCCTCCCACATCTCGTTTGCACTACCACTACAATCCCAAGATAAGTCATCTAAAACCTTTTCCCTAAAGCTCGCTTGCTTCAGTGGAAGATTCCACCATCTAGTTTTACTTATCTTAGAAACCCTCCTTTTCTTTACTAACCCTTTCATTTGTACATCCAAGACTAACAAACGATGTTGGGTTGTCAAACTCTCTCCTGGGATTACTTTGCTATCTTTACAACATAGCTTATCTCTTCTCCTCAATTCAAAGTAATCTATCTGTGTTCTAGTTGGCCCACTCTTATAAGTAATTAAATGTCCCTCCCTCTTCTTGAAGAGAGTATTTGCTATGAAAAGATCATATGCCATTGCAAAATCTAGGATGGCTTTTCCCTCTTCATTTCTATCCCCAAAGTCATGTCCTCCATGAATACTAGCATACCCTGAATCCTCTTTTCCCACATGTCCATTAAGATCTCCACCGATGCAAATCATCTCTCTTCGTGGGATTCCTTGTAGACTCTTATCCAAATCTTCCCAAAAAGCTTGTTTAGTCCTTTCATTTAAATCAATTTGATGTGCATAAACTGAGATGATATTCAGAATTTCTTCTTCAAGCACCAATTTTAGCAAAATAATTCGATCCTCGAATCTTTTCACCTCAACCACACAATCCTTCAATTCCTTATGAACAACCATTCCAACACCGTTTCTACCCTTATCTTTACCTGATACCAAAGTTTAAAGCATGTCTTCTCAATCCCCTTGCTTTCTCTCCAACCCATTTAGTCTCTTGAAGACATAGTATATGAATCTTCCTTCTTTCCATCGTATCCTTTATCTCCATCAACTTTCCAGTTAAAGTGCCAATATTCCAACTACCAATCCGCAACTTCCTATGTAATTTCTTTTGGACTAACTTCTTTACTCGCATGCGTCCATTATGCGAGAACCCTTGTAAATTTTGGACTGCATCCGAGTGGTGATGCAACGGAACTAGCTTAATTACCCACGTGCGTTCCTCATGCGGGAACCCTTGTAAATTTTAAGTTTATCAAAATTAAAAAATGCTCATATTTAAAAATATCACTCGAAAATACATAGATTTTCCTATTTTTGAGCATACATAATAGTTGTATACTCGGCCTCTCCTTGATGAAATCCATGGTTCCTCCCCTATTCATAACCGTAGGCTCTCTAAGGAAAACATGCGCAGTCTGATTCATACAACTAATATAAAAGCTACCAATATTAGAAAAAAACCAACCTAGTAATAATCCATAATTCAAAGAATATATAATTTTATAGGCCAAAATATCATTGATTTATTAAGGGCTCAACTGATCTTCAACTTCAAAAGGCAAACTTCATGATATTACAAGAGTTTTAGGAATCTACGGCTGGTTGACTAGCATGCTTTGTCCATGTGGTAATGTTCCAAACTAGAATGTATATACATGCAACAATGTGACATGAACAGTAAACTATAACAACTTGTTAGGTCTGAAGTATTTCAAAACAATAATATCATATTATATCATTATATAGAAGTTTAAGTAGAGAATTTTAATGGCAAGGGAACAATGTTGCATGATGAATTAACAATACAACTAACTTCTACTCTATATACTCACGACAAGGTTCTAAAGCATCAATGAAAAAGATCCAGACTTTATTTTCACATGTAGAGATTTCGATTACAAGAATTGGAAATATGGTATGAAATCCTATTCTGTGTAGTTACAGCAATAATTTGTATTATGTGTATGCTTCCAATACAAGGAAATTGACTTTATAGACAATATTATAATTAAGTGCATATTAATTTAACTCCACATAAAACCATCCCTTAATTCATTTCCTAAGATAACAAGTTTTGAAAATAAAATGGTGGGTGATGAACGCTCCCGCACCCTTGGTAATTCAGTCAGATTAATGTCCAAATTAATTACTATTGTTCGTTGCAGTCGGTTACGAGAGGGAATATTAAAAACCACTTTAATTAGATTCGAGTTAATCTCAAGCGGCAGATTTTTTTACTTGGTGAAGTCCAAGGTCGAACTCAGGGAGGCATCTGTCTCCTTAGGATGATTTTTAGCAAAGTTCCAGTGTTCAATTTTCAAGGGAGAATATTTTTGGTCTTTTTCGGTTTTTTATGCAAAACACATGCAAAAATCGAGCCAATTTACAACTTAAATCTGTTAGGTATTCAAATGAAGTCCAAAAATGATAAAAATTGGCCAGATGATGAAATATGATGAAAATAAACTACCCTAATTTCTTTTGGAATTTTTCGACACTAAATGAATTTACAGCGAATTATACATGCAGGCAGGGTGATTTTCAATAATTTATTTTTAATACATATCAAATCACATCTTTTTCAGGAACAAAAATTATCGTAGATAGATCTAATGATAAGGAATCTAGGAAAATTGACAAAACTAAATTTTAATATGAAATGAACCTACTAAAATTAAAATAAGAAAATCACTAAATAATTTATTTAGCCTCGATATGTGTGCACATGACATGAAATTTTTATGCAATGTTGAGTTCACTATCCTAGAGCTACTGTGAATTTTTGAGAATTTTTGGAGCTACAGAAAATTATTTGTAAATCAAAAGGTGTCACTGGGCAAAATATCACACAAATCAACCAATTAATTCATTTAAAAATCTACTGTAATTACAAAAATGTGACAAGTGGCACAATAGATAGAGGACAAGTTACTCAACAATATGCAACTTTTGAAATTCAAAAATGATGCAAAATGGAACCTAGGGATGCATGCAAAGACAGGGGTGTATTTGCAATACAGAAAATAAAATTACATAAAATGAAATATGCTGATAGGGGCTTAAATGTAATTACCTATAATGCTGGGGGTATCAATGCAATTTCTCCACTGGCACGTGCTCCTCACGTGGGGTCTGCTTCACAGGGACCTTTTGTAATTTCAAAAAGTACCGAGGGCCTCTGTGCAAAATACCCAGGCCGCACGTGCTCCTCACGTGGGCGGCCTAGGCTCGGGTGGCTTAGGAGGCTCGGGGCTCGTCTCGGAAGCTCTTGGAGGTCTGGAGTGAGGCTCGGTGTAGCCTCGGGTAGTCCGAGCCTAGGGTCGGAGAAGAGGCTCGGACTCCTCTACGTGGCGGGCTGAAGACCGTAGGATCAAGAGCGATCCAACGGCTACTGGAAGGAGATGCGTGGCGCGGTGGGGGGGCCGTCAGATCTGGATAGATACAACGACGCCTGAGATCCGCTGATGATGGTGACGTGGCTGACTGTCGGTCGCTGGATCAGAGGATCGATCCAACAGCTGGCTGATGCTGAAGACGTGGCGGACTCCTGAGCGTAGGATCAATGATGATCCTACGGTTGTCTGTTGCTCCGGTCGTGGTGACATGGCTCGCTCCTATCCGTGGTATCCCTGATGATCCTACGGCTGACGTGATGCTCCAGATGTTGATGACGTGGTGAGCTAAGGACCGTCCGATCAGATGATCGAACGGTAGCTGGGACTTCTTCTTCAACGGACCTTCGCCGCCTGTGGAGGAGGCGGGGCTCCGACGACGAGGCCTTAGCTTCGCCCGTCCCTCCTCGTGTCGATGATGCTCTCCGGCGGTCGGAGCTATCCCAGAAGAAGCGTGGCGGTGCGAAGATGGTGCTGGTGGCCTCAGGAGCGGGCGAGAGGCGTCGGAGGTCGCTGGCGACGAAGCTCGAGGATGACTCCGATGAAGTTCCGGTCGATGCACAAGATAGGTACCTGCAGGTGTTAGAAGAATAGTCGAGGCTCATGGTGCACTTGTGGAGACGTGGGGATGGATGGCGAGGCCTAAGGCGGATCGGAGAAGGTTTGGCGGTGGTGCTCCGGCCAAGTAGCGGAGATAGATATGGTGGAGAGCGAGGTGCAGTGTCCGAGGGCGGGAAGGGGTCCGCGAGGATGAGGGCTCCGTCGCGGAGCTCGGCGAAGTGGAAGCGAGATGAGCAGATGTAGAGGGAGCTCGAATAGAAATCGGAGAAATAAAGGAAAAATCAAAACAAAAATCAAATGGAGATGGAGGAATTTACCTGGGGAGTGGAGCTCGAGGTCGAGGTCCAGGTCATCGCTCAAGGGGTTGGTAGGGTCCCAAGCTCGTGCAGCTTCGCGGAGGAGGGCTGCGACACGGCGGTGGCGCCGTGGATCTCGTCGGAGAAGACGACCGTCTTCGCTCAAGGAATCGTGCAATTACTGTCACTAATCAGATGCTCCGAGCTCAGGGAACCTCTCAGGGGTGGCGGATGGGTGTGACGATGGCCGGTGCTCGAGTATTTAAAGGGTCAAGGTGGATGGCTGGCCTGGTGATGGGGCGAAGTTTAAGGGGTTTGTGGGACGTCGCTGGAGGTCGACATGGGTAGTGGAGTGGCTGGCGAGGATAAGGGACGAGTGGGGAAGGGCGTGGAGGTGATGGTGTTCGTCGATGGTGGTGGAGACGCGGCTGAGAATAGGAAGGGGCTGCCCCTTCCGCAAGGCGAAGAACGTGGGAGAGAGGGGCGCTGGAGGTGGAAGACGAAGTCTCCACCGTTGGATCTTATGATCCAATGGTGGTGATCAAGGCGGGATGGAGCGGTGGGATGGAGATCTGGGCACGGTGATCTGAGCGTCAAGAACCCTCCATGTGGCGCGATGGGGGCGAAGTACGCGCGAGCGGTGTGGATTGCATCAGGAGTGGCTTAATCCAAAGGACGTGATGGTGCCAGATGTCGTACGGAGGAGAGGGCGCTGACAAGCGACAGAGATCAGATCTGAGGAAGATTGAAGGGCTGCGATGCACGGCGGGCTGAGCGGTTGAGATGGAGGGATGGAGTGCGTCATCCAAGGGCACAACAAGCGCCACGTGGCGCGCTGAGGAACAGGCGCGAACGGGCGGTTGGGATGAGGCGGGGGACTTGATCTGGCGGTTAAGATGAAAGGTGCATGTGGAGTCGGTGTGGCCATTGGATCTGGAAGACCATCCAATGGCTGAGAGGTGCGGCGGCCAGGGCAAGGTGGACGGGCCGCGTGGCGCAACCGGATGGCGCGACATGGCATGCTGTGAATGGCCGGAAAGATAAATATGTATAGAGAGAAGAGGGGGCCGAATTTGGAAAAACTCAAAGCATGAAAGTTGTAGATCTCGATGAGATCTACAAGTTTCATGTTGACCAAAGACAGAGATGAGGTCAAATATGACACAAAAATACAAAGATACAAATATACATACATGTAGTATACAAAGAGGCCCAAAAACCCAACTTTCTCATACGAGCTCCAAATTGGATGAAATTAGTCTCATTTTAAAGGTCTTTTAATGTGTATTATTTTGAAAGTGAGTAGACCTATTTTGGAGTTTGTATGATGGAGCTATGGCTATTTTATGGTCCAGGAGTTCTAGGGCTTTATTGGCTATTTTACAAGGGATTTTGGCTTCTTATTTAAATGCTAATGGAGTGCTAAAATGCATGTATTATGTATGCATGCATGAATGCTATTTATGCATTATAAAGGGAAATATGCCTCTATCTACTCGGGAACAAGGCTCTATTTTTAACTTTTAAAGTGATGAATTACAGATTCATCAACCCCCTATACTTAAACCTTGCTCGTCCCCGAGCAACTAAATAAAATGCAAGAGTGAAATGATTTGGGTTCCATACCAAGGTCATGAACAAAAGTTAAAAATGGAGCTTGACTCGACCTTTGGATTAATTGTGTGGCGGAACCTTATTTGGACCTGAACTTAAGACCAAACGGACTTCAAGTTCCACAAGTCTTCTATTCAAGACGCCTCAATAGTCAGGTCAGAACAAATCCTCAAACGCAAATTTCTGATGACTATGATTCTTACTTGTACTGTGTAAGTGAGATATAGCTCTCCACATCAGAAATGACTCGGAACCAGCTTCCTCTAACAAGGTAAGTCAATAACCCGGTCCAGTAACTCTTTCCTCGAGGAGCGGGGTATTCCCTTCTAAGTTCAAGTGCGACCAAGTCGAGAGGAGTGGGTAGAGAAAAGAATGGATGGTATCCAGTGTAGCTACCTATACCGGGATGCCTGACCAGTGTAACCAAGTCATCCGGCTGCATTTCTTTGCTAATATACAGACTCCGACATGTATTTTATTTTCACTTGGACCTGTCTAATTTTTTTGGAGTTTTTCATTTTTCATTTTTTTTAACAAACTCACAATGTGCAGCATGTACATCAGGAGTTTTTCCTCTTGAGTCAGTAGACTATCCCTCTTTTGAAGCATCATTGCAACCCACAGCGTCCTGTCCTTAGACTTCAACACCACCAGACTAGGTTGAGATGCACTACCCTCCCTAAAGGAGGACGGATGTTTCCACCCTTGTGCTACTCCAAGCTAAAGGATTCTACCTCCTCACCACCTCATCAAAGAAGAGCTACGTGCATAGTGCTTGTCCAAGTTAGGTCATTATCTAAAAGAATCCTGCGTATGCACGAGATATTCTACTTAGACTAATCAAGATGACATGTGAACATAGAGTTGCGGACTCAAAGAATTAAGTCACTTGACTTGAAAAATCTTAACTTTAGTTCCTATAAGGTTCCTCTGAAATTAGGTGGATTAAGGTCAAATCAAGTCCATCCTCAATATCTACTCATAACTTGGTTCAGAACCCACTAGCTTCCACCTTGCATATGCAAGATATGCTATAGATGAGATGCAGATGTCATGCTATGGATATGCAAGACTCTTTTTCTTTTTTTTCTTTTTAGATGCAGGTATGATATGCAAGAGTAAATAAGAAGCCTTATTTTATTTTCTATTGTACAACAATTTTTTTGGTTGATACAATTTTTACATAATATACAGAGTATATTTTGATATATATATATATATATATATATTATCACCCACCCATATATATATATATATATGCGAAAGTACGAGCTATGGGTAAAGTATATATGTAATATATACATGCCCCCCCCCTATACTTAGCGTGTGCTATGTCCTCAGAGCACGAAAGCGACTAAAAAGACATAGCTCGGGATAAGCGTAGGGGAGCTAAAATTACAAAAAGTATAGAAGTCGCTCCGTCCCCCTATACTTAGGCTCTGACAGCCTAAGTGTAGAAGAAGATCAAAAATGGGGCGGACGAGGGCAAGAAGGGAAATGGATGAATATATACACGGTGGGCATCGGTTCCCCCTATACTTAGGCTAGGCTCTAATCATCCTAAGCATAGTAAAGGAGTGAGTATGAGAACCGATGTGATCTGAAGGATTTACAGAGAACAGACTCAGGTGACTCATTCCCCCTATACTTAGGATCTGGTCATCCTAAGTATAGTCCAAAAATGAAGGTAGATGACGCTGGGATGAGTTACTAGAGTCGTGAGAGGAGAAAGGATAGAATGTACAGGAATGATGGTATATACAAGTGAGTCGGTCTGAATCTTTCAAGATGCTGCTGATGGCTAGAGCTCATTGCTGCAAGGTCTCCTGTGCGGCTAGATTTGTATTCGCTGAATCTGTCTTGCGCATAAACACGATCTCCTCAACATGGACTAACTGCTCATTGGATCGACGAAGTGTTTCAATAGTTGTCCATTCACAAGGGATGTCAGTACATTATCTGCGAGATCCGAGATCTCGACACATCCGCTATCATGCACCGCTCGGACAATGAATGGTCCCGTCCATTTGGATTTCAACTTACCTTGGAAGGTCTTCAGACTTGCATTAAACAACCATACCTTCTGTCCAGGAACAAAGGTCTTTTGTCTGATATATCTATCATGCCAACGCTTCACCTTGTCCTTGTACACCAAACTGTTGTCATATGCACGATTTCTGACTTCCACAAGCTCATTCAGATCCATCTCTCTCTGCTTCTGCAAAAGATGCATGTTCCAATTGACCTTTTTAATTTCCCATTTTGATTTGTGCACTAACTCTGCGGGCAAATGGCATGTCTTTCTGAATACCATTCGGAATGGGGAGGTTCCTAATGGTGTCTTGTAAGATGTCTGATACGCCCAGAGGACTTGATCTAGGATCTGAGACCAGTCCTTCCTGTCCGGGCGGACAAGCTTTTGCGATATGGTTTTCACCTCCCTATTTGACACCTCAGACATACCATTGGTTTGTGGGTGGTAAGGGCTAGCGACATGGTGTTCAATGCCCTAGTCCTTCAGGAGTTTCTTCACCTCCCGATTCACAAAGTGGCTACCCCCGTCTGATATCATCATTTTGGGGATCCTGAACCTAGAGATGATATGATCTCTGATGAATTTACAGACAGTTCTGCTGTCTGCGGCTCGGGTTGGGATAGCCTCCACCCGTCTGGATAGATAGTCTACCGCAAGAAGGATATATTTGAACCCGTGGATAACAGGGAATGGGCCCATGAAATCGATGCCCGAGGCGTCAAAGACATCACAAATGATGACAGGCTGCATCGGCATCTCATCCTTGGAACCAACGGTTCCTCCCATTCTCTGACATACCGGACACGACTTCGCGAAGGCGGTGGCATCGCAAAACAGAATCGGCCAGTAAAAACCACACTGAAGTACCTTCCATGCGGTCCTCTTCCCGGAGTAGTGTCCTCCTGCCTCCAAGCTGTGGCATAAAGAAAGGACACTCTGGTATTCCTCCTGAGGAATACATCATCTCCAGACACAATCCGGTCGTTCGAAGAAAAGGATCGGATCCTCCCAATGGTAGTGTCTAGCGTCCGACTTTAGTCGGTCAATTTGGCACTTGGGCCAATCTTCGGGAACTTTCTTGGAGACAAGATAATTCACGATATTGGCGTACCATGGGAGTGAGTCGACAACAAAAATCGACTCGTCATGGAAGGAGTCTTGAATTGGTTAATCCTCGGAAGTATTAAGATCTTCGAGACGAGAGAGATGATCGGCTACTACGTTCTTCTTTCCAGGTTTATCACGGATGTCCAAATCAAACTCCTGGATAAGCAAAATCCACCGAAGAAGACGCGCCTTCGCATCCTTCTTCTCCATCAAATATCGTAGAGCCGTGTGGTCAGTGAACACGATTACCTTGGATCCAACTAAATGAGATCTGAACTTGTCCAAGGCAAACACTACTGCAAGCATTTCCTTTTCCGTAACTGTGTAGTTATGCTGAGCGGGGTCAAGCACTTTGCTTGCGTAGTGAATTGCGAATGGGACGACATCTCTTCTTTGTCCTAATACAACCCCAACAGCATGGTCTGATGCATCCGTCATGATCTCAAAAGGTAGAGACCAATCTGGGGCTTGTAGGATGGGTGTGTCCATAATCATTCCTTGCAATAGCTTAAAGGCCTCAAGACATTTGTGATCAACAATAAACTCCATGTATTTGCCTAAAAGCTCAGTTAGCGATCGGGCAATCTTAGAAAAATCCTTAATGAATCTCCGATAAAATCCGACATGCCCGAGGAATGACCGCAACTGCTTGACGTTGGTTGGTGGCTGGAGTCGTCTGATCACATCCACCTTGGCAGGGTCAACCTCCATTCCTCTCTTGGAGATGACGTGCCCCAACACTATGCCCTCCGTCACCATGAAGTGACTTTTCTCCCAGGAGAGCACCAGATTAACCTCACAACATATTTTGAGGACTAGGTCCAGATTCCTAAGATAGGAATCGAAGGAATCGCCGTGAACCGAGAAGTCGTCCATGAAGACTTCCGGGAATTTGCTGACCATTTCGGCGAATACAGCAATCATGCACCTTTGGAAAGTACCTGGAGCATTGCATAACCCAAAGGGCATGCGCCTGAAAGCATAGGTACCAAAGGGGCATGTAAATGTGCTTGATTGTAGCCCGAGAACCCATCCAAGAAGCAGAAGAATTCTTTCCCCGCTAGTCTTTCTAGGATCTGATCAATGAATGGTAAGAGGAAATGATCCTTCTTCGTCGCAGCATTCAAGCCTCTGTAATCCACACAGACGCGCCACAATGTTGGTACTCGCGTCACGATCTCCTCTCCGTCCTCGTTGGTGGTTGTCTGAATTCCCGACTTTTTCGGGACAACATGGATTGGGGCCACCCACTTAGAGTCGGAGATTGGGTAAATGAAACTCGCGTTGCACCATTTTTCTATCTCCTTCTCCACGACCTCTCGTAAATTTGGATTCAAACGATGTTGGAATTCATGAGAGGGTTTAGCTTCATTCTCCAAGTAAATATGGTGCGAACACAGAGCGGGATTTATCCCGTGGAGATCGGAAATGCTCCAGCCTATTGCCTTGCGGTTTTTCTCTAGATCTCTAGCAAGCGAGATTTCTGCTCCTTGGTCAATCGCGAACTGATGATGTCCGGATATTTCTTCTCATGTCCTGCAAGGAAGGCGTATTTAAGTGTTGTGGGTAAAGGTTTGAGCTCAGGTAGGGTTTGATCATCTAGGAAATCTGGCTCAATCAGATCTGGCTCAGTGTTGGACGTGGCTTGATCATTCTCTGTAATAGCTGCTACCAAGTCAATTGTCTCTGGAGTCGGATCGTCAAAGGTCTCCATGTAGTTAGCCGAAGCCACGTCCGACTCTTCATCCTCATCTTCTGATTGTCCTAAAGAGGGAAGGACTGACAAGCCCAGCTGGGCTTCTAAGTCATCGAAGATGTAGGGGGATGCATGTTTTGGGCTGTACTCATTTCTGAGGATCTCGCAAACTAACTTATGCACTGGATCATCTTCGGAAGGGAGGGACTCATCTCTGCTGGCTGGGTTCTATCTCCATGTTCCAACTAAGTCTACATAATCACAGTCTGATTCGGACGAAGAGTACTCGGTACTGGATTCGGAATCCGGTCTCTGCCATCTGGTCTGCTTCATCTCAAGTTGCTCATCTCCGCCTAGAGTTTGGAACTGGATCTTCCCAATCATGTAATCAAACAAGGCCCCTGCTGTCCTGAGGAAGGGCATGCCTAAGATGATCTGGGATTCTCTCCAATTACGAGGGGTTTCCATATCTAGGACAGTGAAGTACACCATGTATTCTTGCCCCTCGACTTTGATCCCAACATTCCTCAATTCTCCTTGGGACCTCTTGGTTGATTTATCAGCGAACTGCAGGAGGTCTCTAGATTTCCTAAGAGGTCCGAGATTAAGCCGCTCATAGAGGGTTGTAGGCATTAGGTTAATTGAGGAACCATTGTCCAGGAGAGTGCGTGCAAACGCGATGTCATCAACATGACTCACTACATAGTGTGCACCCATGTCTCTTCGTTTCCTTGGAAACAAGTTCTTTATTGCACAAGTCGTGGCCACTGACAGAACGTGTTTTTCAACACGGCTTTTGGTCTTCCTGCTAACCCTAGTAGGTGTGCATCTCACCTTAAGGTATTTCTGAAATGCAGGAGTCATTTCCACGTACTTGTCAAAGGGGATTGTGACCTTGATATATTTGTTGTAGAATTCAGCCATCTCAGGGTCATCTTTTTGAATTTTTTTGATTTTCTTCTTTCTACCCGTTAGAGCTCAGGGGAAAGGGATTATTGACTCTAACTCATGTTCTGAAACTGAAATCTTTTCATTGAAAGCTGGAACTGAGTTATGTACATGACTCGGACTCTGAAACAGACTAGGACTCTGACTCGGACTAAAAGAAACATGCTGGGGCGAAATTGGTGATGCGTCTTCCGCTTCTTTTGGACGGTCCTCCTCAGATGGAGGTGTGGGATCTTCATCAGTTTTGCCGGACTCACTTATGATGCGGGAATGCTGCTTCGAGGACTCAGATGTTCTCTTCTTCTGCCGGTGATGGTGGTGGTGGTGTTGCTCCTCTTCCTCCAAGTTCTCCTCAGGTAGAGACTCGGAGGTTCCTTCCTTCTATGCCCGTGCCCGATCAGGTATGGTCACGGTCCTTCCGCTCCTGAGGGACATATGATTTACATTATCGTACGAAAGGATCTCATGTTCAGATAAATAATTATCTGAATAATATACCTGATCACGAGGTCGGTTCTGGCCATGGAGTATGTTGTTCGGGTTGGCCTGAACCTGTGCGGGAATCGGGGTCTTTGGCGTCATCTGTTGATCCTGGGTATGAGAGACACGATTGATATTGTTTCTCATATCCAGATAATCATTCTGCATCTATTGGACCCTATCAGACAGGGTCTGGATCGCCAAGGTGAGGGACTCCAATTCAGTGGGCTGGGCTGGCTGATGTGCAGACGAGGTTCTGTATTGGCCCTGCTGGTCATGCCGATATTGCTGCTGCTGATGGGACGGTGCTGGCCCCTGCTGATAGGTACGCGGTTGCTACTGGTACTGTTGAGGCTGGTACCCTTGTTCTGGTCTGGACTGAAAGCGCGGTGCAGGGACGGGCCTGGTTTCTTGGTATGCTGGGGATGGGTGGTGAGGCTGACCCTTCCCCATTTCGGCATGTCTGACAATCGGGTCACGGCTATACCAAAGCCTATTGATCTCGTACACCTGCGGAGGCTCCTCGTATCCGATCTCCACTTGTGGGGGTGCATGCTGGTCCTGCTAGGTGTAAGTCTGATCCCAGCCACTCTGAGGCCCCGGTGCTTGTACCTGTACAAGATGGACTCGATGTACAGGTACAGGTGGTGCAGAAGGGGCAGGTAGCTTTATCTTAGCTACCTTCTCAAAAAGTTCCTCCACTTGCTTCGGTAGACGCGAAAGAGACTCAAGTTCTGCGACTCTCTTGTGGATCTGCTCGACCATGGTTAGCTTGTCAGCAATCATTCCCATACTGGGAATGAGGTCCTCGGTCAGATCTGCTACAGTCCTTCGGGTTGTCTCGTTGGATAGGATTGAGGGAGACAACGCATAGGCCCTTGTGGCCTGCGACCTGTCGGTCTCCGCCATCTATTCTAGGATCTTCCATACAGCATTGTCATTTTTATTCAGATAGATTCCTCCACAGGCGGCACTTACTAACCCCTGCATCTCTGGGGTTAGACCACAGAACAAGCTCTGGACTAAGATCGCCTTAGAAATGCCGTGGCAGGGGCATTTCTGTACTAAGTCATTGAACCTATCCCAGGCATCAGGGAAAGGTTCACTGGGTCTTTGGGAGAAGCTAGCGATCTTCGTTCTCATTTGGTTAGTTCTACTGAGAGGGTAGAACTTTTTCAAAAAGAGGTCCTTGAACTGCATCCAGGTAGTACATATCACCCCTAGGTTTTTCAGCCAATGTGTTGCCTTATCTCCTAAGGCAAATGGGGCGGCCTTCAATCTAATGTAATCTTGGCCAACATTGGGATGGCTAAGATTGTTGCACACCAGCTCGAAGTCTCAAAGGAAAGTGTACGGTTCTTCGTTGATATTCCCATTAAACTTCGGTAGCAGGCTAAGGAAGTGGGGCTTCAGCTCAAATGCTTCTGCGGGAACTGCTGGTGCCAACCAATTCTGTATCTCGTTCTCTGCTGGGTTATAGGCATCAACCATTGGAGGGCCGATACCTCCAGCCACAATGATTTGTCCCATCCTAGCTGTGAGATCTGCATTTTGTTTGGCGTCAGCAAGGCGATTAAGAATCTGTTGAAGTTGCTCCTCATCTGGTGGTTATTGCTTAGGCGGCATCTTGTTCTTTATTCCTGGGTGTGAAAGAAGGTCGGTGTTAGAGGATAAATCAAGGAAGGGATTACCGAGACGATGGTCTTCCTCGGTAAGCTCGGAGGAGAGGAAAGGGTTGGTTTGAGAGTAACCACCCTGGGTGTGAGGGATCCAGAACTCAAGAGGGTCATGAGTCCTGGGTGGCCCAAGGTGTGCTTGGGCCTGTGAAGATGAATTTCGTGGGGGATTCAGAGAAAGATTGGCAAATAATGTGTCGATATTCCCCCAGTCATTCATCTTGAAGTGGTGAGAAGAAGATAGGATTTTACTCCTACCTGAAGCAAACAAGTTAATCCAAGACCTCGGGTTCACACTCAACGCGGTGAAGGACTCGAAATCGAGTCCAATTAATCTTGTAGTTTTTAAGTGTGATTTTTTAAGCAAGATAGCAAGGAGTTACGCGACCTATAGGGAAGTCGGCTCAGAGTCGGATGCGTCTTCCCTGTTTAACCTGTCGCCTAAGATACCGCCGGTCCTCCCTTTCTTTGCTCCTATCCGGAGTTGGGGACTCAAAGACGTGCCCCTATCTACCTGCAAGCAGGCGGAGGCTGACAAAGCTAGTCCTTGTCGCAAAGTACCGTTGGTTCACCCCTATCTACCCGCGAACAGGCGGAGGCTACTTGATACTGGTCAATGAGCTAAAGGTATCCAACTCGTGATATTTGCTAGGATCAGTTGGTCCGTGATATGGAAGGCGGGGATCTGAGCTCTGCCTTAAGGTGTTCACACACACTCAAGTACCCTCACTCAGCCTGAAAACAAGGTCGGGGATTAGTCTCCCGCAAACAATTTTTTTTCAATTGATTTTTTGGTCAATAATGTTAGCAGTCCTGGTTTTAAGTTAAGTTCTCACTTGTTAATCCAACCACACAGCACGCCTATCGTCCAGTCCCAATTTCCGTTTAAGTTAAGTGAGAAAAACAGAGGAGGAAATCGAGAAAAGCCGATGCACGAAAAACTATGATGCGTATGCTGAGTTGAGAAGACTTACAGTGATCCCTTCGCTTTTATGCAGGATGCAAGACAGTTTTGAAATTTTACACTAAATGAATGCAATCGAGGAAATCCGCTCCTAGACAGGCAGTTCTATTAACGAGTGAAGAACAAGTTCAATTTGACTAGATCTGCAGTCTAGGTGCGTCTTTTAAGTGTATGTGTGGTCCTAAAAATTACGAGCACAAGCAATTCCTAGAGTGGCTCGAGGAGCTGCTAGTGCAAGCCTAAATTACAATTCAAACCACACAGCACACGGGGACACATTTCCACTATTTTTACACACGCGAGAACCCAAACGGGAACCGCTGGAAATGATGCGAAAAATGTGGAAATAAATGAAATTTACAAGTTCTCTCAAATTACTCAAACAAATTCGAATGCGTGTTCCTCGATGCGTCTTCGACTCCGGTGTCCCTCGCACAGAAACAAGATGAGGTCAGATAAAGAACGACACAAAAAATGCAAAAAATTAAAAGACTGAGAAATATTCACAAGAAAAACCGGGGGTCAGACTACCCGGGGATTGAAAATCAAACAATCAGAATTTCACTTCAAATTAACCTAAGCCGTGCCTCCCCGGCAACGGCGCCATTTTGATGAACGCTCCCGCACCCTTAATAATTCGGTCAGATTAATGTCCGAATTAATTACTATTGTTCGTTGCAGTCGGTTACGAGAGGGAATATCAAAAACCACTTTAATTAGATTCGAGTTAATCTCAAGCAGCAGATTTTTTTACTTGGTGAAGTCCAAGATCGAACTCAAGGGGGCATCTGTCTCCTTAGGATGATTTTTAGCAAAGTCTCAGTGCTCAATTTTCGAGGGAGAATATTTTTGGTCTTTTTCGGTTTTTTTATGCAAAACACATGCAAAAATCGAGCCAATTTACAACTTAAATCTGTTAAGTATTCAAATGAAGTCCAAAAATGATAAAAATTGGCCAGATGATGAAATATGATGAAAATGAACTACCCTAATTTTTTTGGAATTTTTCGACACTAAATGAATTTACTGCGAAATATACATGCTGGCAGGGTGATTTTCATTAATTTATTTTTAATACATATCAAATCACATCTTTTTCAGAAACACAAATTATCCTAAATAGATATAATGATAAGGAATCTAGGAAAATTGACAGGCCTAAGTTTTAATGTGAAATGGACCTATTAAAATTAAAATAAGAAAATCACTAAATAATTTATTTAGGCCTCGATATGTGTGCAAATGACATGAACTTTTTATGCAATGTTGAGTTCACTATCCTAGAGCTACTGCGAATTTTTGAGAATTTTTGGACCCCACAGAAAATTAATTGTAAATAAAAGTTGTCACTGGGCAAAATATCACACAAATCAACCAATTAATTCATTTAAAAATCTACTGTAATTACAAAAATGTGACAAGTGGCACAATAGATAGAGGACAAGTTACTCAACAATATGCAACTTTTGAAATTCAAAAATGATGCAAAATGGAACCTAAGGATGCATGCAAAGACAGGGGCGTATTTGCAATACAGAAAATAAAATTACATAAAATGAAATATGCTGACAGGGACTTAAATGCAATTACCTATAATGTGTGGGTATCAATGCAATTTCTCCACTAGCACGTGCTCCTCACGTGGGGTCTTCTTCATAGGGACCTTTTTGTAATTTTAAAAAGTACTGAGGGCCTCTATACAAAATACCCAGGCCGCACGTGCTCCTCACGTGGTCGGCCTAGGCTCGGGGGGCTTAGGAGGCTCGGGGCTCAGCTCAGAAGCTCTTGGAGGTATGGAGTGAGGCTAGGTGTAGCCTCGGGTAGTCCGAGCCTAGGGTCGGAGAAGAGGCTCGGACTCCTCTGCGTGGCGGGCTGAAGACCGTAGGATCAAGAGCGATACAACGGCTGCTGGAAGGAGACTCGTGGCGCGTTGGCGGGCGTCAGATCTGGATAGATCCAACGGCGCCTGAGATCCGTTGATGATGGTGACGTGGCTGACTGTCAGCCGCTGGATCAGAGGATCGATCCAACGGATGGCTGATGCTGAAGATGTGGCGGACTCCTAAGCGTAGGATCAATGATGATCTTACGGTCATCTGCTGCTCCGGTCGTGGTGACGTAGCTCGCTCCTATCCGTGGGATCCTTGATGATCCTACAGTTAACGTGATGCTCCAGATGTCGATGACGTGGCGAGCTAAGGACTGTTCGATCAGATGATCGAACGGTAGATGGGCCTTCTTCTTCAACGGACCTCCGCCACCTGCGGAGGAGATGGCGGGGCTCCGGCGACTAGGCCTTAGCTCCGCCCGTCCCTCCTCGTGCCGATGATACTCTCCGACGGTCCGGAGCTATCCCAGAAGAAGCGCGGCGGTGCGAAGATGGTGCTGGTGGCCTCAGGAGCGGGCGAGAGGCGTCGGAGGTCGCTGGCGACGAAGCTCGAGGATGTCTCCGATGAAGTTCCGGCCGATACACAAGATAGGTACTTGCAGGTGTTAGAAGAATAGCCGAGGCTCATGGTGCACTTGTGGAAACGTGGGGATGGATGGCCAGGCCTAAGGCGGATCGGAGAAGGTTTGGCGGTGGTGCTCCGACCAAGTGGTGGAGCTGGATATGGTGGAGAGCGAGGTGCAGTGTCCGAGGGCGGGAAGGGGTCCGCGAGGATGAGGGCTCCATCGCGGAGCTCGACGAAGTGGAAGGAGACGAGCAGATGAAGAGGGAGCTCGAATAGAAATCATAGGAACAAAGGAAAAATCAAAACAAAAATCAAACGGAGATGGAGGAATTTACCTGGGGAGTGGAGCTCGAGGGAGAGGTCCAGGTCGTCGCTCAAGGGGTCGGTAGGGTCCCGAGCTCGTGCAGCTTCGCGGAGGAGGGTTGCGACACGGCGGAGGCGCCGTGGATCTCACCGGAGAAGACGACCATCTTCGCTCAAGGAATCGTGTAATTGCTGTCACTAATCAGATGCTCCGAGCTCGGGGAACGTCTCAGGGGTGGCGGATGGGTGTGACGATGGCCGGTGCTCGAGTATTTAAAGGGTTAAGGTGGACGGCCGGCCTGGTGATGGGGCGAAGTTTAAGGGGTTCGTGGGACATCGCTGGAGGTCGACATGGGTAGTGGAGTGGCTGGCGAGGATAAGGGACGAGTAGGGAAGGATGTGGAGGTGATGGTGGTCGTCGATGGTGGTGGAGACGCGGCTGAGAATAGGAAGGGGCTTCCCCTCCGCAAGGCGGAGAACGTGGGAGAGAGGGGCGCTGGAGGTGGAAGACGAAGTCTCCACCGTTGGATCTTGTGATCCAACGGTGGTGATCAAGGCGGGATGGAGCGGTGGGATGGAGATCTGGGCGCGGTGATCTGAGCGTCAGGAACCCTCCACGTGGCGCGATGGGGGCGAAGTATGCGCGAGCGGTGTGGATTGCATCAGGAGTGGCTTAATCCAAAGGACGAGATGGTGCCAGATGTCGTGCGGAGGAGAGGGCACTGACGAGCGGCGGAGATCAGATCTGAGGAAGATTGAAGGGCTGCGATGCACGGCGGGCTGAGCGGTTGAGATGGAGGGATGGAGTGCGTCATCCGAGGGCGCAACAAGCGCCACGTGGCGTGCTGAGGAAGAGGCGCGAACGGGCGGTTGGGATGAGGCGGGGGACTTGATCTGGCGGTTAAGATGAAAGGCGCACGTGGAGTCGGTGTGGCCGTTGGATCTGGAAGGCCATCCAACGGCTGAGAGGTGCGGCGGCTAGGGCAAGGGGGACGGGCCGCGTGGCGCAACCAGATGGCGCCACGTGGCCTGTTGTGAATGGATGAAAAGAAAAATATGTATAAAACATGAAAGTTGTAGATCTCGATGAGATCTACAAGTTTCATGTTGACCAAAGATGGAGATGAAGTCAAATATGACACAAGAATACAAAGATATAAATATACATACATGTAGTATACAAAGAGGCCCAAAAACCCAACTTTCTCATACGAGCTCCAAATTGGATGAAATTAGTCTCATTTTAAAGGCCTTTTAATGTGCATTATTCTGAAAGTGAGTAGACCTATTTTGGATTTTGTATGAGGGAGCTATGGCTATTTTATGGTCCAGGAGTTCTAGGGCTTTATTGGCTATTTTACAAGGGATTTTGGCTTCTTATTTAAATGCTATGGAGTGCTAAAATGCATGTATTATGTATGCATGCATGAATGCTATTTATGCATTATAAAGGGAAATATGCCTCTATCTACTCGGGAACAAGGATCTATTTTTAACTTTTAAAGTGATGAATTACAGATTCATCAGTGGGATAAACATAATATTAGGAAACCAATATTTACATAGATTCAGTAATTTGATAATTTATGCGAAAAGTTTAGCATGATTACTTCAATATGTAAGGATCTAAGGAACACATTTTATTTAAAGAACATTACAACAATATCAACCATAAATCACAACATGGAAGTTGACCCACACAAGCATTCCTAGGTTAAGATTTTGATCACAACCATCTAATATCGAAAGTCCAACCAAAGTTTTCATTTAACTATAAATAGGTAATAGGCAATGATTGATCACAGATACAAAGAAAGATTAATAACATAGATTTACACAAGTTACTAATTAGTCCAATACTTCCTTCTCAACGAAATCCATTATCTCGTCTTCATGCAGTATTCTCTAAAACCAATACACTTTCAGATACCCAATTCATTCTTGCTATCAAGATAAATCATCTACTAATAGGGTGACTCATACTAGTTATCGCATGAAACCTCAACAAAGCGATCTCACAAAAGGCACGCGATAAACTGACAACAAGATGATATCCCAAGGTTTGAATCTAATATTTGCAGTTATTTTCGAAAGGTTAATCGACTTGCTTGACCTTCGATTTTCTTTGTGAGGTTGAGGGGATGTTGGTCTCCTCATGATTCTAGACCCTGGTATCTAAGGCTTCGGTAGATCTTCCTGTGACTGTAACTAAAAAAGTTCCATTCTTCAGCTACCTTTTCTATTGATGAAAACATGTTTCACTGAAATTAACCCCCTATCTTAGACTAGGTGTCAATAAATACCAGAAAATCCTTGTAATTATCAGTCTTTAAGTAAATTCAAAACCACAAAAAAGTAGCAAAATTAAAATCCGTTGTGTTTTTAACCTTAAAATACCCATTCCGCACTCAATGTCAGCCCTTCGATAATAATCCTTATCTCCCCATCGTCGTCCACTTCCGCCTGCCATTGCGCCTGACACGTGGCAACATCTCCTCCACCTGATCTTCTCCATCTCAGCCATCTATCTCCTTTCTAAACCTTAACCCTCTGATCACCTTCCTGATATGATCTTGGATGCCCGCCATTGCCGCGCTCACAGCACTCCACATGGCGCGCCTAAACACCCTTCGATCGCATCGCCTGGGGATCCATCATAGCCGCTCTTTAGCACCTGACATTCAGCCATTGGATCTCAAGATCCAACAGCCAAAGCGTCGTCGTCAACCTCCGTTCGACTCTCTCTCTCCCACGATTACCAACTCGCAGACCACCTTCCCCCTTCTTATTTTCTTGCTCACCATAGCCACTTCCTCCACTCACTAACTGCTCCAGGACCTCCCCCACTCATCCCTCATCCTCGCGGCCATCCACTCGTCCCACGTATCCCCTCCGCTCGCTCCATCTCTCCCGCTCAAACCACTACCACCACCTCATGAACTGTCGACCCCCTTCTTCAAATACTCCGTACTCGTCCACATTCAAGCTTGTCCACCTTTACGAGGGGACTCTCCCAGTCCTCTCCTCCTCCCCATGACAGGGGGAGGTCCGATCAAGGTGCGAAGACGACGAAAAGCCTCTGGTGTTCATCCGCCACCTTCCATGGCTGCGTCGTGGAGCTTTGCTTCTGCTCGAGCTGCCTTACCTGGCTGAGGGGGTCCAGCGAAAACTCGGGGTTCAATCAAACCCCAAGCCCAAGCCTTCCTCTCCGCCCAATCTCAGGTAAGCCCATCCGATCTCATTATGCTTTTATCCTTAATTTCTTCCAATTTATTCATCTCGTCCGCACAAGTTCATCCTTAATTGACCATCTCGTCAGCTTCATCATGTTTTCCCCATTCACACGCTCAATCCGACCAATCCAAATCTTCCTCCATAACCCCAGATCATCATCGATCCAACTCCTCCGGGCTCGCCGGAGAAGATAGCCGGCCGCTGCCTTCTTCAGACCATCACGACCAACCATGCCACTTCATCCTGCATTCATCATATCCCTAGAATGCTTCAGCTATTGTCATTAACCATGCAGGTACTCGATCCTTCAATAGTCGGAAGACTTCATCGGAGCTTCTTCGCCAAGCTCGTTTCCGACATACTTGCTTTGCCAGCCTCCTCTAGACGTCCCAGCTGCTTCGCCGAGCTTCAAGGTTGTTTTCCAGGTGGTCAAGAGAAGCTGGGGGCTTGCACCGATGCTAGAGAAGAGCGGCGGAGCTTGTACCACTTCGTCGGAGTCCTGGTTCCGCTGCCCGTTGAAGCTGAGGATGAAGGTACAAGCATCGTTGGATGCTCCTCCCCGGAGCTCATCCAACGGTGTAGGAGCGTCCACGTCGACATCTATCGCAGCCTCCAGATACCATCTGATCTTGATGATCAGACGGTCTTCGATGGGCCATGTGTCATCAACAGAGCCCCTCCAAACCTCAGTTCCATACCTGCAGGCTCGTTTCACCCGAACCATCGCTGAGCCTAGTCCGAGCCCAAAGCGACAACCGAAGCAGCCCCGAGCCTCAGAGCCGATCCGAGCCTAGTGGTGCACGTGTAAATCCGTGTACTCTGGGTAAGTTGCAGGGAGGCCCATCTACCTTCTTCAAATTGCAATCAGGCCCTGGTTTCACGTGCCAACCACATGCATCGGGGTTATTTTGCATTTATACTCTCGTGGGTTCTAATAATTACAAAAATAGCCCTGTGTGTGGGGGTTACTTAAAGGTAGGGTCCCGAACTTTCTTTTAATTGCATTTTAGTCCCTCTCAGGGTTCTATTTGTTAGTTATCTTTCATGTTTTCTTATAGTTATGCCTTTATCTTCTTTCATGCATATCTTGAGCATCGTATCTCTGTTTCAATTGACTTCAGTTTCATTTTAAAGCCTGCTTGATGATCTTTTTAAGGGTATATACATTTCTTATTTTGGACACTATGATTTTGATGCGTTATTATAATAGCCAAGTGTCTATTGTTGCTCATGTTTATGCCTTGCTTAATTTATCCATCGAGTTTGTTACTTGAATTAAACCCGAAATTAACTCTCTCTTTTTTAATTGGTCATCGTTCTGACCTAGGGCATATTTGTATTACGTTTAATTGCATATATTTGCATGATTAAAAATCAAATAAAAAATGCATAGTTCCATGTTTACTTGATGCATTGTTGTTTTGTGTTCGTGCATTTATTGACCTACGGTTCTCTAACTCAGCACTTAATAAAATTCATAAGAGTCTAAATATCATGAGAGAGGCTTGTGTCCCTGAAATCGACCTTGGGGTTGCCCAAGAAAAATATTAATACGGCCATTTGATTTCATCGACCTATTAAATTAGATGGTTTTTGACGAACCGAATTCATCCCGACTGCAATGAACAGCGGTGTTAATTCCACACTTTTAAAGGGCTGGATTTTCGGTTAGTCAAATGGCATCGTTGCCGGGGATACGGCTCATCTTTTATTTTACTTGGATTTTCATTTATTTTATTAAGTGTTTCATTTATATAGGTCAATTTATTCATTTTTCTTGCATCATAAAATTTTTCTTTTTGATTGATCTCTAACCTTCGTTTTTGTGACAGGGCCCTTGATGTTCAAGGAGGCGAGGAGAAGATGCTTCCCCGCTGAGAGGAGCCGCGAAAGCATTCTTGGAGCAAGTAGAAAAGAAAGAGAAAAAAATGTTATTCATTTCATCTCATGTAATAATCGTCTTTACAGCGATCTTCGATCGAAGACTCGCGCTTGTAAACGAACGAAGTATATGTTGTTGTGTGGGGATCGTCCCCACTTGAGTGTTGACCTAGGACTAGGCACGCGGCTCATCGGGCTTCTTTCACATTTTTATTTTACGTGCTTGCTCATAGGTAGGACACACTTTAAATATAGACGGACATTAGTATTGCTTCATTTAGCCAAATTAAAAGATGTTCTACCCTGCTAATAGAAGCATGTTAGGTACGGTTTTCAATCGACTTGCATACACATTATTTTGGTTTTCAAAACAGTCCAAGATTTTATGTATTTTTGCTAAGGCCCTGCATGTTTTCGTGCTTAGCCTAGATCATGGTTTTTTATCGAGTACTTGGTTTTTCTTGATTTCCCCTCCTAGCATGATCACCTAGGTTAATGGAAAATGGGAATGAACGGTAGACAATGATTGCTTGGTTTATGTGCTCACCTTAATTTAGTGATAACATTAAGCAAAATAATTAGGACTGTTAATTGCAAGTCAACCTAAAAAATGGAGTAAAATCTTGTTTTGGGAGAGCAACACCCTCGTTTACGCAATTGGTTCTACTTGACATTTTCTTTCGTGTAAAATAGAATGTTTTAATCACCAATAAAAACGAAAAGATAATAAACCAACACATGTTGGTTTCATTTGTGAGTTGGTGAATCAAAGGGTTTTTGCATGCTTGATTGAGCCTTGTTTGCTCTGACACCCTCCCCATAGCCTTAGCTACTTCATTGATCTTCGAAGATTCATCCACTCACTTGTATATCCATCCGTCTTCTTCGTTCACCTCGGGTCTCTCCAAGCATCAACTCTCAATCTTTATACGTAGGCTACTCTCAGCCTAAGTTGGGGGGGGGGATCTGAGTCCCCGTGATTTTCTATACTCATCTTTCCTTGCCTCAATACTTAGGTTATTTCTAACCTATGTATAGGGGGATCCCTCCTTAGTTCCTGTATATTTTCCTATATTTAAATGGACCTATGGACTTGTATCATTTAGTGATATGAGGACATAGCAAAGTTTAAGTATAGGGGGTATACTGTATTTAAAGTATATGTACTTCAGCTAAAATCTGGAAAATTTGAAAATTTTAACTTTTTGGGATAAAGTAAAATCCTTTGAACTAAGTGGACAAAATTATTTTCAAAGATTTCTATATTATGTTACACTACTTTTATAAAAATCTTTTCGAAAATGATTTGAAAAAATGAGTTTCCCTTGTTTTGAAAAAATCTTTTTAAAATGTTTTGAAAATCTTTACTTGTGTGACATCATATTGAAAATTATTTTTGATTTCAAGGAAAGTTGAGTCTAACTTGTGTTCTAACCTTTAATAAAAAATCCATAAAAATGAGAAAATCCAAAAATCCCTTAAGAGTCAGATTGACTACTAAACCCAAATAAGTAGCCGCGTTCAGTGAGCGCCTTAGCAGAGTGGGTGGTTTAGAGGACATCGCATAAGGCTCCGTCCTCAAGAAACGGGCTCTGGCCTGTACTTACACCCATACTGGCTGAATGCAGATGCATCTACTTAATTTAGTTTAGGCAGTCATTATGTCTCTTAAAAAAGAATAGAAATAAAAAAGAAATAAAATGAATGAAGAAATGAAAAAAAAGATGATGAAGGAGTTGGATTAAATTCACTACATTCTCACTTCTACCCAGGATCTGAATTGTTCAAGAAAGTTTGATTTGCGAGGTCTTGAGATTTTAGGTTAACCAGCCTTAGTCATCAGGGTCTTAGTACTTAATCATTCACATTCCCCTAGATTTCTAGATTTTCGTGCTATATTGCATGCTTAGTCTCCGACCTTAAGAATATGATCAGCACAACACATGCACGATTGTGGTTTCGATGAGATGAGTTGATTCTTCACTTGAGGAACTGGACTGGGGGATTTGAGTCTGGACTTCATCTAATGATGCTCGAGGATGGGATAAAATCGTTGAAGGCTTCAAGAAACTTGAGTGTTAGCAACTTTAGCCAATATGAGAACTTGGTTCTTATACTAATGTCTTGGCATTACCTAAGTGCCAGGGTGTGAAATAAACAAAGATGTTGATCAGTGTGCGCCAACTCTTGGTAAAAGCAGTGGAGCTAGCCAAAAATACTACAAATCAATGAAATGTCAAAGAAAAGCTCTCATTTCACAAAGTCAAGTATCAAAGAGCTTCCACCAAAGGCGAGCGCTCCCAACCATTTCAAAGTGTCCGCTTGGACCAACGCTATTAAGACCAGGAGTCGAGCATGCACCAAAAAAGGGCTCTGCATCGTAAATGCTACAAGTCTGGGTGTAGAAGGTACGATAGGTACTCAAAAGAGACACACCCTGGTGTATTCCCAGGAAAACAAGTGCAGACGGCTCCAACTTCTCTTGACGGGCGTACTGATGAACACCAAAAATATATGCGTTGAGTAATAAGACACTTGAGAGGATCCTTGTTCCAATGAGAGGGAGAGAAGAAATGACATAATCCCATATCATCCATTACTGTCCTTCCATCTACACTTTCAAGTCTGACAACTAAAGCGATGGTGGACTGAATGCAAGATTTGATTTATTCCCTAGTGTTGAGGATTGGGTCTTTAGGAGAATTTCTTGGACCAAGACCTTGGGTGACGCTTTGACTCACTCTCGCGAACGCAGTCAACACTAAATGTCATATCCTTAGTTTATATGTAAATCAGAGAGAGTCTAGATAACTAGAAGAATAGGGTGCCTCTTGATTAACACTGGGTTGAGATCTAATATTTTGGATCTCTAAATTTGAGAAGACTTGAATAGACTAGATCCTCTACGCACATGCACGAGGGGGTTAATCTAGTTCATTCATTTTCTTTGATGCTCGGGGACGAGCATAGTTCAAGTATAGGGGGTTGATGAAATCATGTTTCATGCCTTTAATTCACTGAAATTAACCCCCTATCTTAGACTAGTATCAATAAAAACCTGAAAATCCTTGTAATTATCAGAGTCTTTGAATAAATTAAAAACCATAAAAAAGTAGCAAAATTAAAATCTGTGGTTTTTAACCTTAAAGTACCCTCAAAAATATTTTATGCCTTTTAATGACCTCATCTCTGTTTTTTGTCAACATGAAACTTGTAGATCTCATTACGATCTACAACTTTCATGTTTTGAGTTTTTCCAAATTCGATAATTTATCCCCTTGTAAATCAATTTCTATCTTCGAATAAACTGATTGGGCCACGTCGCGCCTTCTGGTTACCCCACACGGTCCGGTCCTTCTCACGCCACGCGTCGCCTTTTTTTTTGTCGTTCGATGGCCTATCAGCTCTCCTCATCGCCACCATCCATTCCGCACTCAATGTCAGCCCTTCGATCATAATCCTTATCTCCCCATCGCCCTCCACTTCCGCTTGTTTGTGCTCATGACACGTGGCAACATCTCCTCCACTCGATCTTCTCCAT
The DNA here is from genome assembly GCA_037367405.1 of Ottelia alismoides. NCBI lineage: Eukaryota > Viridiplantae > Streptophyta > Magnoliopsida > Alismatales > Hydrocharitaceae > Ottelia > Ottelia alismoides. Next base: position 194,084 of record JAZKJV010008890.1, on the reverse strand, counting down.
CTCATCCATCTATCTCCTTTCTAAACCTTAACCCTTCGATCACCTTCCTGATATGATATGGGCCACCTGCCAATACCGCACTCACAGCACTCCACCTGGAACGACCAAACACCCTTCGATCGCATCGCCTGGGGATCCATCACAGTCGCTCTTTAGCACCGACCTTCAGCCGATCCAACGACCAAAGCGTCGTCGTCAACCTCCGTTCGACTCTCTCTCCCACAATTACCAACTCGCATACCACCTTACCCCTTCTTATTTTACTGCTCACCATAGCCACTTCCTTCACTCACTAACCATTCCACGACCTCCACCACTCATCCCTCATCCTCGTGGCCATCCACTCGTCCCCATGTATCCCCTCCGCTCCTCCATCTCTCCCACTGAAACCACTACTACCACCTCATGAACTGTCGACCCCCTTCTTCAAATACTCCATCGCCATCCATATTCAAGCTTGTCTACCTTTACGATGGGCTTGCCCAGCCCTCTCCTCCTCCCCGTGATAGGGGGAGGTCCGATCGAGGCGCGAAGACGGCGAAAAGCCTCCGGTGTTGACCCGCCGCCTTCCATGGCTGTGTCACGGAGCATTGCTTCCACTCGAGCTGCCCCACCTGGCTGAGGGGGTACAGAAACGACACGGGGTTCAATCGAACCCCAAGCCCAAGCGTTCCGCTCTGCCCAATCTCAGGTAAGCCCCTCTGATCTCATTATGCTTTTTTCCTTAATTTCTTCCAATTTATTCATCTCGTCCGCACAAGTTCATCCTCAATTGACTATCTCATGAGCTTCATCATGTTTTCCCCATTCACGCGCTCACTCCGACCAATCCAAATCTTCCTCATAACCCCAGATCATCATCTACCCAACTCCTCTGGGCTCGTCGGAGAAGATAGATGGCCGCACCTTCTTCAGACCATCACGGCCAACCAAGCCACTTCATCCAACACTCATCATATCCCTAGAATGATTCGGCTATTGTCATTAACCATGAAGGTACTCAATCCTTCAATAGTCGCAAGTCGTCGTAGGAGCTTCTTCGCCAAGCTCGTTTTCGGCATACTTGCTATGCCAGCCTCCTCCAGACGTCCCAGCTGCTTCGCCGAGCTTCAAGGATGTTTTCCAGGTGGTCAAGAGAAGTTGGAGGCTTGCATCGATGCTAGAGAAGAGCGGCGGAGCTTGGACCACTTCGCCGGAGTCCTGGTTCCACCGCCCATTGAAGCTAAGGATGAAGGTACAGGCACCGATGGATGCTCCTCTTGGAGCTCATCCAACAGTGTAGGAGCATCCACGTCGACATCGATCGCAACCTTCAGATACCATCTGATCTCGATGATCAAACGGTCTTCGATGGGTTATGTGTCATCAACAGAGCCCCTCCGAACCTCAGTTCCATACCTGCAGGCTCGTTCCACTTGAACCATCGCTGAGCCTAGTCCAAGCCCAAAGCAACAGCTGAAGTAGCCCTGAGCCTCAAAGACGATCCGAGCCTAGAGGTGCACGTGTAAATCCGTGTAATCTAGGTAAATTGCAGGGAGGCCCAACCACCTTCTTCAAATTGTAATCAGGCCCTGGTTTCGCGTGCTGACCATTGAGGGTTATTTTGCATTTATTCCCTTGTGAGTTCTAATAATTGCAAAAATACCCCTATGTGTAGGTTATTTATAGGGAGGGCCCTGAACTTTCTTTTAATTACATTTTAGTCCCTCCTAGGGACCTGTTCGTTAGTTATCTTTCATGTTTTCTTACATTTATGCCCTTGTCTTATTTCATGCATATCTTGAGCATCGTATCTCTGTTTCAGTTGATTTCAGTTTCATTTCAAAGCTTGCTTGATTATATTTTTAATGGCATATACATTTCTTGTTTTGGACACTGTGATTTTGATGCATTATTATAATAGCCAAGTGTCTATTGTTGCTCATGTTTATGCCTTACTTAATTTATCCATCGAGTTTGTTACTTGAATTAAACCCGAAATTAACTCTCTCTTTTGTAATTGCTCATCATTCTGACCTCGGGCATATTTGCATTGCGTTTAATTGCATATATTTGCATGATTAAAAATCAAATAAAAAATGCATAATTCTATGTTTACTTGATGCATTGTTGTTCTGTCTTTGTGCATTTATTGACCTACGGTTCTCTAACTCAACACTTAATAAAATTCATGAGAGCCTAAATATCACGAGAGAGGCTCGTGTCCCTGAGATCGACCTTGGGCTTGTTCAAGCAAAATATAAATACGACCATTTGATTTCATTGACCTATTAAATTAGATGGTTTTTGACGAACTGAATTCACCACACTTTTAAAGGTCTGGATTTTCGGTTCATCATCTATATGCCGCTTTCACTCTCATGTGCGCCAACTTTAGCATCGATTATTGGATTCAAGGGGGATGTAATGGACCCGCGGGTACGCCTCAAACAGAGTTGGTGAAAAATCTTGGGATCTAGCTCACAGGGGGAAATTGGAATAGTACTACAAACTCCTTCGGGAAGGGAAGTATGATATGTCCTCTAAGAAGTCTGACTCTGGGACAGAGACTACCCGTACTGTCTCACAAAGAAAATCGAAGGTCAAGCAATCATCCCCTAAAACCACATTCACCAATATCGCAAGATATGCGAAAGAAAAGGGAGAAGGGTTGTGTGCAAGCCTTTGATCCATGCATATGGTCAACACTCTGAGTGCATCGATGCATTCTCCTTGTTGACCCGAAAAATAACTCGAACAACCAAGGGTAGACAAAAATAGAGCTAAGGTCATTGCAACTTCAGTCGCTCGAGAGATCAATCGGATCAACAAGAAAAATTAAGGTTCATACCACCAAACAGAGATAAAAATCGAATAAAATCAATAGTGGCCCTGGCTATTGGATTAGCCTGGCATCGCGACTAGGGTCGGACTCAGGGAGCACGTAATGGCCTTGCGGCCTACGAAGTAGTCAAAGATAGTGAAAAATAAAAGATAGAATTTTTTTTGGTGGATTTTTAGTATTTTTATATTTTTTTGGATTTTCAAGTTAATGAAGAAAATAGGAAAATAATAAAACAATCAACTACCAACAATTATTTAATCACTCAAAAAGCACCCAAAAATTCAAACAAAAATGTTTTTATGTTTTTTATATTTGTATATGTTTTTGGTTAATTTTTGGTATTTTTCTGATTTTTAGGGAATTTTATAAAAATCAAACAGGACACGAAAAGAAAGGTACTGTCCAGTCAGACTTGGAGGACCAAAATAAAATGGATAATGGTCCTATCAAGGTCTGAAGGTAATTTTCCTGTATAGTAGAAACTACAAGGAAAAATTAGGCACTGTAATTATTAATTTTTTGTTTTTCTTTTAATTATTAGAATTTTTATGGGTTTTTAGGGGTTTTGTAATTTTTATAGGTTTTATAAATCTAAAAATGACCAAAATTGGTCACAAATCAAACACAGTAAAAACATAGTAGCTAATTTTTTTTATAATTTCTAAAGTTGATTTAATATTTTTTTGTGATTTTTAAAGTTAGACAATAAGAAAATGCGTGTTTTTGAATTTTTAAAAATATCAAAAATGCTCAGAAATGTCTCCAAAATTTAGAGAAAATTTTACACCATGGCAGGAGCCATGTGTCCAATTTTCATCGAATTTGGAGTCGATTTGCTATTTTTATTAAAATCAAACACAAGGGCACAGTACATAGGGACCTATACACAATTAAAATAAGTTCCAGGGGGTCCGGTGCAAAATTCCCAAGAACTCACGTGCAAAGCGCGTGACCTGGGTCACTCAGGGACATATTTGCAAGAAAATTTAAGTACCTGGACTAAATAGTAACACGTACTAAAATTCTAGGGGCTCAAGTGTAAATTACCCACTATATAAAGCATATACACAAATTCAACATTCATAGGGGCATTTCTGCAAATTATAAAAACATAAATTCATTCATTAACACCCTGAAACCATAGGTCCATACATGCAATTAACCCACAAAAGCACGTGTTCCACTACAAACAGGGGTATAAAAGTAAATACAGGAAACGGCAGGGTCCTCTATGCAAATTACCCAACTAAAATAAAGGTTCGAAAATATTTACAGGAGTAAAAATTAACAGCTAAAAATCTAAGGGCCTAAGAGATATTTACCCTTTATTAAGTCGAGGGTCAGATGGGCGCCACGTGTGAGATCCAACGGTCGGGGAAGGGTGGCGCCCAGCAAAGGAGCCCTCAGTGCGATCGAACGGTGGACCACGTGCCACGTGGGTAATCGGACGGCTATGAGGCGTTGTGGCTAAGCCTCGCTAAGTCGACGGTCACGATCAAGTCTCCCAAGATCCGACGGTAATGGCAGCTCCTGGAATGGACGGATCTGATCTGAACTGGAGCTGGAGGATAATCGGACAGCTGCGGAGGGTGCTCGATGAACAAGAGGCTGGCGAACTTCGCCGGCCTCGTGCGCGTACGGGGGAGTTCCTCAGAGGCTGCTGAAGATCGGAGATGCTACGCCTTGGCCTCCCGCGTCGAATGGTCCCCTCCGATGGCGAAGCGGAGCTCCGTAGAGCTCAGGCGACGGCGGCGGAGGAGAAGTTGCTGCTCCAAAGAGACGAGCCCTTAGATGGACTCGTTTGGACCTGAAAAGCACAGCAACAGACTCGCGGGTCGAGGGCAAAGTGTCTCGACCTGGTAAGCGATGGTGAAGGTGAATGGTGTGGCGGGGCGTGCGAGCTCCGGCGGAGCGACGGCGATGGAACTCAATAACCAGTTCCTGTGTGAACTGGGGGGAATGAATGGGCGGAGAAGGTGCGCAGGGGAAAGGCGGAGATGATGGGTGAATCCGATGGTCGGAACGAAGGCGAGGGTGGTCGGAATCAGCGATAAACGGCGATGGGTCGATTTGGGCGAAATGCAAAATTAAAGAAATAGAGGAAGAACGGAGGCTACCTACTGGATGTTGTCGACTGTGGAAGAGCTGGGGATGTTCCAGGTCCTTGCCTTAAGGGCCGTCGGTGCCCGAGGCTCGAGCACCACCTCCAGGCAGCGCACGGCGGCGCGTAGCTGCCGGATCGATGGCTCGTCCACTCCCTCCTCGCTACGACACGGCCGGAAGCGAGTATGTACACTATAGTGCTATACATAGGTATATACACAATATTAATTTTTAATTTTTGATTTTTGATTTTTAAATTAATTATTTTTGTACATTTTTATTCCCATTTTATATTTTATTTATTTGTATCTTAAAATTAGGAATAAAAGGATATTTTTATTTTATTTTTATTATTTATTTACAAGGGTTAAATAAATAGATATATACATCTATATACATGGTACATATACAATGCTCTTTTTTATTTTTTATTTTGTTCTTTTTATTTAATTTTGTTTTTGATGGTTTTTATTTTATTTATTTTCAACATGAAATATAGAATATATACAAATTTTTAGGGATTTTATTTATTTATTTACAAGGTGAAATAAATATAAGTGTGGGTTTGTATACATGGTGAATATGTACAAGGAAGGTGTTTTTTATTTTCTTTTTAATTTTTCTATTTTTATTTTGATTTTGTATTTAAAAATATTTACAAATATATATACAAGCCCATTTTATTTTAGAGGAAAATATTTTTATTTTATTTAATTACAGGTATATGTACACATGAGCTTCCTTATCTCTCTCTACTTGGGCGTTTATGCGGTCAGGCCCATGTTGAGCCCTCCCTTGGGATTAGGTCGCTCAATATTTATTCTAAATATCTCCCTCTTTTTCTTTTGTCTCTTTATTCTTTTATTTTTGCACAAAAACATGCTATTTATTAAACTTTATACAATGCATGCAGTTTGGTAATTATCTGTATTTACAAAGATATACATGTATTTGCAAAGGTTTTTGTAGCTAAAATATAAGAATAAAGAGTGATGAATGGGTATTCATCACCCCCTATACTTAACTTTGCTAGTCCCTTAGCAAACACTTATTTGAAAAAGAAGTGAAAAAGAGAAAGAAAAAGAAAAAGAGGAGAATATACATGGATTAAGGATGATTATTAAACTTGTCTTCATTAAATTGAAATATGGAGCTCGATCAGATCTTTGGATTATTAATGTGTCAGAACCTTATTTGGACTTAAGCTTAAAACTCAACAGACTCTAAGTTCCACCAATCTATAGGCAAGACTCCTTAATAAACCATATCAGAACAAGTCTACATACACAAACTCTCATGACCATGAATCTTTCCATGCAGTGTAAGTGATATGTAGCTCCCCGCCTCAGAAGTAACAAAGAAACAACCTCCCCCAACCTGATAACTCTAATGCCTTGGTCTAGCAACTCTTTCCTCGAGAAGCGGGGTATTCCCTTCTAAGTTCAAGTGCAACTAGCTCAAGAAGAGGGGGAAGAAGAGAATGGACCATGGCCAGTGTAGCCTCGTATCCTTGGGATCTCTAACCAGTGTAGCTGAGTCTCCCGCTGCAAGCTTCATGAGATGTAACATGTATACCATAAGCTTGTGCTTTATTTGACTATATACACTCCTGTGGGATTATTAAATTTTCAATCCGACCCACAACTTTTTTTGGAGTTCTTTTCTTTTTGCACATTTTTTTGTGCAACTGTACAACATATCTACATGGTGCAGCATGTATACAAGGAGTTTTTCCTCTTGATCCAGTAGACTATCCCTCTTTTGAAGCTTTATTGCAACCCACGACTTTTGTCTTTAGACTTCATCACCACTAGACCAAGTTGAGATGCACTTCCTTCACTAAAAGAAGAAGATAGGTTCCGCCTAGAAGTACTACCCTCATATGTTATCCCAAGCCAAAGGAAACTGCCTCCTCACCACCTCATCTGTGGAGAGCTATGTGTAAAGTGTTGGTGCAAGTCAAGCCATTGTCTCTAAGAGTCATGCGTGTGTTGTTAAGTGCTCTACTTAGGCTCATCAAGATGACATATGCTTATAGCCTAATGGACTCAAAGAATTAAGTCCCAATGGACCTGAAAAGCCTTAACCCTAAGCCCTATAAGGTTCCTCTTAGAATTATGTGGATTAAGATCTTAATCAAGCTCCATTTCCCAATTTAATTCCAGGCTAGTTTAAATGTCAACTATAATCCAGGAAAAACTATACAAGTATTTACAAATATGCTGTTTACAAATATTTACAATCGTGCAAAATTTTTGAAAAATGTTTTGAAACCATGGATGTATGCATGAATGCAAGTTTTGCAAAATATTTACAAATATTTACACAAGGTTTTTGCAAACTTTTTGATTTTCAAAACATTTTCGAAAAATTTTGTACTATATACATAATTTTGATATACACATATTTACACAATCTTTACACAAATCATTTTACAATCATTTGTACAAAAATAATTTGTATGAATAAATAGGTATGTGCAAGATGAATTTTATATACAAGGGAGAAAATTTTTAATTTTTATGGGTTTTTAGCCATTTTTGTTTATTCACACACTCACACAAAGTACGAGTTATGGCTAAAGTATATATGAAATATATACGCACCCCCCTATACTTAGCTCGAACGATGTCCTCAGAGTGATAAAGAGCGATGAAGAAGACATAACTCGTGCTTAGTATAGGGAAGTGAAAAGGAATGGCTAGATACAGAGATGAATGAAAGAATAGAATGAGGAGAACTCGGTGGTTTCCCCCTATACTTAGGATCAAGTAATCCTAAGTATAGCAGTTGTACATGAAGGGAAATCTGAGTGAAGGATGTACGGGTCTTACCCCCCATACTTAGGGTGAAATATCCCTAAGTATAGGCAGCAAAACAGAGGTAGAAAGAATGAAAAGAATACTCGAAGGTCCTACATCCCCCTATACTTAGGGTAAAGTATACCCTAAGTATAGCATAATCATAGGATGAGAAAAGGGATGTGGGACTAAAGAATAGAGTGATATGGACAACTGGATCTATACAGGTCGGAAGAACGGTGATAATCAGGCGTGAGATGCAATAGATGTGAGTCAAGAGACCACATCTCACGCAAAGTGAATAGAGGCAACATCAACGACCCGCGGCTCATGATCTAGATATGGCTTGAGCCGTTGGCCGTTCACTCGAAAGGTACTCTCAGAAGACAACTCAGATATATCAATACTCCCATTGTCATGTACCTTTCTCACAAGATAAGGTCCCTTCCATTTGCTCTGTAGCTTCCCTGGAAATAGACGAAGCCTAGCATCAAACAGCCATACTCTCTGTCCAGGCTCAAAATGCTTGTGGCTGATATGAGAATTATGCCACTCTTTCACTCTCCCCCTATACTATAGGTTGTTTGAGAAGGCGGTATCACGAAGCTCCTCCAGTGTTGCTAACTCTGCCCTCCTCTGGTCTCCTACACTATCTGGATCCAAAATAATATCTGTAACTGCCCAAAGTGACCTGTGCCTCAACTTAACTGGTAAATGGCACGGCTTGCCATGTACGAGGCAAAAGGGAGATGTACCCAAAGGTGTCTTGAAAGACGTCCTATATGGCCACAATACCGAATCCAAAAGCTGTGACCAATCCTTTCGGTCACGGTGGACGACTTTCTGCAAAATAGTCTTGATCTCCCTATTCGACACCTTGGCTAGACCATTCGTCTGTGGATGGTATGGAGTGGCAACTCGATGGTCTATGCCGAACTCGCTAGCAAGGGCCTTCACCTGGTCATTGATGAAATGAGACCCTCCATCTGAAATCAATACTCGAGGTACCCCGAACCGTGTAATGATGTGCTTCCTCAAAAATCTGCAAACTGTCCTGGCATCTGCGGTTCAGGCGGGGATGGCCTCAACCCAACGACTCACATAATCAACGGCCAACAGAATGTACTCAAATCCCTGACTCTTAGGGAATGAACCCATGAAATCGATGTCCCATGCGTCAAAAACCTCACAGAAGTGTATGGGCTGCATCGGCATCATATCACGTTGTCCACAAGTGCCCATCCTCTGACAGTCAGTACATCTCTTCACGAACTCATCAGAGTCCTTGAAGAGAGTAGGCCACCATAGACCGGATTGGAGTACTTTCTGTGATGTTCTCCTCCCTGAGTGATGTCCTCCTGCCTCAAGCTTGTGGCAGTAAGTAAGGACGTTGTGATGCTCCTCCTGAGGAATGCACCTATGCCAGATACTATCCACTCCCTCATGGTAAAGGATGGGATCCTCCCAATGGTAAAACTTGGCCTTCGCTAGGAAGGTCTCAAGTTTCTGCCTGGGCCAATCTTGTGGAACTTTCTTGGCAACAAGATAGTTCACAATATCGGCGTACTATGGGAGCGAGGCGATAGCAAGGATCTCCTCATCTGGAAAGGTCTCACAAATAGGGTCAATCTGCTCAGAATCCTCAAGATACTCCAATCGGGAGAGATGATCCGCCACCACATTCTTGACTCCAGGCTTATCCTTAATCTCTATGTCAAACTCCTGGAGTAGAAGGATCCATCTAGTCAGTCTGGCTTTGGCATCCTTCTTTGCCATGAGGTACCTGATGGTGGTATGATCAGTATACAAGGTCACTCTAGATCCAATAATGTACGATCTGAACTTATCTAGGGTGAAGACTACGGCTAGCATCTCCTTCTCTGTGACTGTGTAATTCCTCTACGCGGAATCCAATGTGCGGCTAGCGTAGTGAATAGCAAATGGAACTCCGTCCCTCCTCTGTCCCAGCACAGCCCCCACGGCAAAATCGGAGGCATCCGTCATGATCTCGAATGGGAGAGACCAATCAGGCGGCTGAAGGAAAGGAGCCTCAACAACACATCTCTTGAGAGTCTCAAACGACGAAAGACACTTGTCATCGACAAGGAACTCGGTGTCTTTCGTCAGCAGATCAGTCAACGATCGGGCAACCCTACTGAAATCACGAATGAATCGCCTGTAGAAACCGGCGTGCCCCAGGAATGAATCGGGAGGGTGCTCGATGAACAGGCGGCCGGCGAACTTCGCCAGCCTCGTGCGCGTACGGGGGAGCTCCTCGGAGGCTGCTGTAGATCGGAGATGCTACTCCTTGGCCTCCCGCGTCGAATGGTCCCCTCCGATGGCGAAGCGGAGCTCCGTAGAGCTCAGGCGACGCCGGCGGAGGAGAAGCTGCTGCTCCAAAGAGACGATCCCTCAGATGGACTCGTTTGGACCTGAAAAGCACGGCAACAGACTCGCGGGTCGAGGGCAAAGTGCCTCGACCCGGTAAGCGGTGGTGAAGGTGAACGGTGCGGCGGGGCGTGCGAGCTCCGGCGGAGCGACGGCGATGGAACTCGATACCCAGTTCCTGTGTGAACTGGGGGGAATGAATGGGCGGAGAAGGTGCGCGGGGGAAAGGCGGAGCTGATGGGTGACTCCGATGGTCGGAACGAAGGCGAGGGTGGTCAGAATCAGCGATAAACGGCGATGGGTCGATTTGGGCGAAATGCAAAATTAAAGAAATAGAGGAAGAACGAAGGCTACCTATTGGATGCTGTCGACTGTGGAAGAGCTGGGGATGCTTCAGGTCCTTGCCTCAAGGGCCGTCGGTGCCCGAGGCTCGAGCACCACCTCCAGGCAGCGCACGACGGCGCATAGTTGCCGGATCGATGGCTCGTCCACTCCCAACTCGCTACGACACGGCCGGAAGCGAGCTGTCACTCTCGCGATGGGTGTGGAGGTCCCAGGGTGGAATGAAATGATCCAAGGAAGAGTGAGGAAGGAGGCGGAGCTCGGACTTTATACGGCAAGGGGTCCGGCTAAATCAGGTCGGGCAGGGTTCGGCGAGGCACGGATCCCAATGCAATCAACCTGGCGAGGATCTCGGATGCACGAGGAAGAAGTAGAGCCCGGGGTTTACGGGTTTGGTAGGCAGATCGAGTGTAGAAAATTTCAAGAAGTCGGGTCGCGGGCTTGGATCCGGAGCTCTGTGGGGGGAGTTAACCGGGGGTCAACGTCCCCCTTAGACCAATCAGAGTAGGCCATGTGGAAATGATTTAAAAATTCATTTAAAAATAGAAAATAGCCGATTTAGGAAAAACTTAAAACATAAAAAATGTTTATTTTAATTTTTTTCTATTTTTTTGTGATTTTTAATTATTTTTTTGAAAGAAAAATAAGGTATGTACACTATAGTGTTATACATAGGTATGTACACAATATTAATTTTTAATTTTTGATTTTTTAATTAATTATTTTTGTACATTTTTATTCCCATTTTATATTTTATTTATTTATAACATAAAATTAAGAATAAAAGGGTATTTTTATTTTATTTTTATTACTTATGTACAAGGGTTAAATAAATAGATATATACATCTATATACATGGTACATATACAATGTTCTTTTTGATTTTTAATTTTGTTCTTTTTATTTAATTTTGTTTTTGATGGTTTTTATTTTATTTATTTTCAACATGAAATATAGAATATAAACAAATTTTTAGGGATTTTAATTTATTTATTTACAAGGTGAAATAAATATAAGTGTGGGTTTGTATACATGGTGAATATATACAAGGAAGGTGATTTTTATTGTCTTTTTAATTTTTCTATTTTTATTTTGATTTTGTATTTATAAATATTTACAAATATATATACAAGCCCATTTTATTTTAGAGGAAAATATTTTTATTTTATTTAATTACAGGTATATGTACACATGAGCTTCCTTATCTCTCTCTACTTGGGCGTTTATGCGGTCTGGCCCATGCTGAGCCCTCCCTTGGGATTAGGTCGCTCAATATTTATTCTAAATATCTTCCATTTTTTCTTTTGTCTCTTTATTCTTTTATTTTTACACAAAAACATGCTATTTATTAAACTTTATACAATGCATTCACTTTGGTAATTATTTGTATTTACAAAGATATACATGTATTTGCAAAGGTTTTTGTAGCTAAAATATAAGAATAAAGAGTGATGAATGGGTATTCATCAGACGACGCCCTTCCTCCTCTCCCCGTAACGAAGCTCCGTAGCTTCGCAGCTTACTAATATGAGGTCTCTCTTCCTCTTGACTTTCAAAGGAAGAAGAATGTAAAAAAACATTTGGGGAGAAGAGCAAGATGGAAAGAGATCAATTGGTACTTAAAGACAATTCAAGGGTGATTTTAGGAAATAAAGTTATCAACTTTGAGGTGAAAAAATACCTCAAAATCCCAACGAACAATGAAGGTCAAAATCCGTGGGGTCTAATTTTCATAAATGTCCCTAACCACGATTCACTAAAACAAACATAACTTCCTCATACGAACTTAGAATCGCGCATTCTTAATCTCGTCTGAAAGCTTGCAATGGGACGCTTCTTTTGAATTGACATCTGGTAGGTTTTGAAGTTTAGGAAAATTTTCAAAATTCTGAAGAATGACATACATAAATAACTGATAAAAACTCTTTTTATTATTATAAGTATACAACACATTTACTAATATACATTCGTTGATTTAAATTTATTTAACAGTAATTTTATTGCATTAAAGTTACATATACTACATATACTAATCTATGTTCATTTATTGCATATGTATGTAATAAAGCTACAAAACTCTTTTTTATTATTGTTGATGATGCACTACTAATGATGTATTATTATTTACTATTGAACGTATAAATAGTAATGACACTTCATTGCTAATTTATTATTATATTGTTATTGACATTATGTCGTAATTATAGGGGTAAATTATTGATGTTGTGTTATTGTTTACTACTGAATGAATTGAAAATGTCGGTGCTATGCTATTATTTACTATTGTATTGATATATTCTACATAACACGTGAAAAGTACGGAAAGTTACAAATGCTTTGATATTTTCTACATTACTATTTACTATTGTTATTGACGTTGTGTTGTTATTATAGGAGGAAAATGACTAATTTGTGTTATAACTTACGACTAAATGAAATAGAAATACTGATGCTATATTACTATTCACAAATGTATTGCTATTTTCTGCACAAGTAAAAAAATATGGAAAGTTTCATATGCTTTGCTATTATTTACTATTATATGAATAAAAAATATAACTCTCTTATTCGAATATTACAACTTTTCTACACAAAGTACAACTCTCTTCTACATCCACCCTACCCAATATTCTAGCCCGGCACTATCGCCATCATCCCCCACTTGTGCCAACACCTCTTGCTACCTCCACCCCTTCTCTTTGTTATCGCCACCTGAACCCTAAACTCCATCGTCACCCTATCTAGGAGCGCTACAAGTGCAACCATTACCGTCGCTAAGTGCATTGCATAGTCGGCAACCCTCATGTTGCTACTAATTCCCAAAAGAATGGTGAAGCATCATCACGCATTGCTACGACTCTTGGCGAAGGCATGTGTAACACCCCAACTCACAAACATAGTCTCACATCTAAATTCATGAAGTGTGGATGCGGTTATGGGAATTAATACACGAAACCTTGGGCTTAAGCTTTTTGGACGGTTGTCAATGTGTCCATTTGGGTAAGCCGATTTTTATACTAGTTTTCCTCGATAACGGACCAAAAAACTAAGCTCGAGGTGTTACAAGTGGTATCAAAGAGGAATTTCCCTCTGATAATGGAAAGGACTGCCCAAGAGGTGGATCCATCCTCACAAAGAGATAGGAGGCAAAGGCTACCTGAAGCGTGCATCAGCCTCTATCACTGAGAATAAATGATGAGCCATGTCTCAACGAAGATGTTGCGACTATAAGTGGGAGAGGGAGGTGAAAGATATGGTGAGATCCTTAAGTGCATCACAGAAGCGTGAGGATTGCATCGTATGCAATCGAGAGCGCTCGGTTCTTGTGAAACCTCTCAATCCTTCCAGATGCCTGGGGAGCCCTAAAAGTATTCTCTTCCACCTCCACCATGACCTAGTTCGCTTCGCGCCTCCTCTTCCTCCACTAAAGCCTTAGGATTTAGACAGGGTCCTTGAGGACTCTTTTGGAGCTCGATTTTGGTGTACGGTTGAGTTGAGCTCACTCGTGGACGGAGTATTCCACCGCAATCAGCCTCCTTGGTCTTCCGTAACATGGTCGAGGCTACGACCCTACCATTCACTCTGCTTCACTTCGTCATTCATTCAGACACTCAGGTACCTTCGATCATCTCCATTTTGCAGTTTATCCTCTATTTCCTCTATCAGTCATCATCAACCACATTTGCTTTGACTAGGGGGTCTGGAGCCCTATATCTCTTATCTATCTGCTTTGATCGACTCGCCACTTCACCCTCCATTTTATTATGCAACCTAACCCCCCTAAATCTTGCTCATCTGAGCAACATTAAGATTAGACTTCCCCCTCCACATACGTTGAGAGTCGACCAACCATCCACCACCGCTTCTTGGGTCCGTTTGGTAACTGGGTTACCTCGGGTAATGCAGCTTACCCTGTTTATTCTTGAGTTGGATTTCCATTACAAATCATAGTGACATCACATAACATTCTTTATTCTAACCCTCTCCAACCATCATAACCATCCCAAACGGCTATTATTCACATCAGGTTACCCCAACCCAACAACCAAACAAACCCCTTGTGTTTTCTTTGCAGAATAACCCTTGCCGAAGAGTCATCTCCGAACTGTGAATCCCCTTGCAGGTGTAGGTGTACGTGAAAAGGCCAAATCAGGCCCCAATAGAGGTGGCGGAGCTGCTCCAATGGAGCCACCTCCCAGATCTTCATCGACCTATCCATCAAGCCATCAGAGCATCCCAATTGGCAGGACACTCTCCAACAAGATGTTGGACCTCTCAACAAGACGATCTGAGCTGTGGAGCACTAGATACACTCGATCGAATCTCTGCAGGAGGCCCCTTCTTATGAGTTCTCCACAGCCCTTCAGTGTCGTTGGATTAGATGTCCTCCACACCCCCAGATTTGATCCGCGTCGCACCTTAGAGCCCAAATCTGGGCATTCAAATCGAATCTAGGGGTCATCGCTCACCACTTGAACCGTAAGGTCCGTACCTGACAGATCAGATCCCAACCGCACGTTCTCAACTTTTCTCTGAACGTCAGATCCTTTTCCAAATTATCAGAATTGTATACCTGAGTCGCGCTCCAGACTTTCAAATCTTTTCAGAGCCATGTGTCGCACACATCTACATGGGTATATTTCCCTTTTCCTCTGCCCTTTATGTTATTTCCATTTAGTCTAATAACTATAAAAGATAGCTTTGAACATTTGCAATAAAGACCTCATAGTTTCTTGATTTGCATTTTAGTACAATTGAGTTGAAGTCACGTTCCCATACACGTGTTTCAAGGTTATTTGCATATTCGAACATGTGCTTTAATTTGTTATCTGAATTAGAAAAGTTTTTAGTATTTGTATTTATACCCCTGTGATACTATGCCACGTGTAGCGCGTGCTTTTGACTAGATATTTGCATCTTCGGCCCTAGATTTTTGGGTCTTGTTAATTTTTGGCCCACGAACTTAATTAAATTGCATTTTGGTCCTTCTACAGCCAACATTTTTATTGTGTCTTTGTGGTTGCAATAAGTAATGAATTTTCTCCAAAAATTCCATAAAAATTCCCTATAACTCCTGCTATTATGTTTTTCATGCGGTGATTTTTGAATGGTGATTTTCTTTTATTTAATGTTATTAAAAATTCAAAGAAAAAACTAAATTTGCATTAAAAAATTCATAAAAATTAGAAAAATTATTTAAAAGTTCAAAAAATAGTTTGATTTTGACTTGTTTCAATTTCTGTGCAAATTTCATATTATTTGCTTTCCTGAAACTATAAAAATATGCAAAACTCTAAAAACACCATAAAATTTTATAAAATCTTTGAAAAATCCAAAAATTGTGATTTAAATTTATGCTTGTAGATATTTAAATATAATTTTTGAAAAAATGGATTTCTAGAAGTTTTGAGTTGATTTGTTATTTTTATTTGAAAAATACTCTTGGTTGTGCATTGCTTGTGTGTTTCTCAATTTTCATTTTTTTATAAATCCCAAAAACATCTAAAAATCTTTTAAAAATTACAAAAATAGTAAAAAATTGTTAAAAACAATAAAAGAATTTTTCTTGAATTTTCTAAATATTTTTACTATATTTCAAAAATACAAAAGAATGTTATGTATCTTTTACTTTATTGTTTTTATTTATGCTTTGTTTGAAAAAAATAAAATTAAAAATCTATAAAATTTTAAAAAGATAAAAATTCAAAAAGCTAAGAGTAGTGTGCCTTGATTTCCTCTTTCTTGTCTTTGATTTTTTACTAACTTGATTCATCCTCGTAATAATTATTGCCTCCTTGTGTTTGACCCTACTTGTTATACCAGGTTAATAGAAGTAGATGAGACCACTTCCTTTATTTATTTGATTTATTTTGTGGTTGAATAAGATTTTCTCAATTTTGAATTGGTTGACTTGGGTAACAACGATACTGTAATTAATCCCTTAACCTGAGTTAGCACAGTTGAACATCAGAATTGTGTTGTTGCCAGGGACGCACAGCGGGGTTAGTTAGGTAGTATTTTCCTGTTATTCTTGGTTTGTGTATATACTTGTTATTCTTGTTCCTTTTATTTTCTGTATATATTTCAGTCACCTGTCTTTGTATATATCTTGTTGTAGTATGGATATTGTTGAGGAGTGAGCAGTCGGATTGAGTACTGCATGCCGAGAGAGTCCTCCATACAGGCTTGCAGGACCCACTATGGTGGGCATCGAGGGGGCTCCAAGACCGGACCTTGATTATTCATCCGATATTACTATAAATTTTATGTTGTAAATAAATAAAATATAAAATTGGGGTATTTGTACAAAAATAAACAAAATAGAAATTAAAATAAAAATAAAT
Organism: Ottelia alismoides; assembly: GCA_037367405.1. Classification (NCBI taxonomy): domain Eukaryota; kingdom Viridiplantae; phylum Streptophyta; class Magnoliopsida; order Alismatales; family Hydrocharitaceae; genus Ottelia; species Ottelia alismoides. The sequence continues at coordinate 177,282 of JAZKJV010008890.1, read as the reverse complement.
AAATATTTTATACATGTATATAACATAATATAATGTATATACCTTAATTTTTTTCATAAAAATAAATAAAAATCACGAAAAAATAGTTTAAAATAATAAACATTTTTCATGCTTATCATATTTTAAATTAAAATCGTTTTATATTTTAAATTATTTTACAAATGATTTTGACCATCGAATTTTCTGATTGGTCCAGGAGGGATGTTGACCCCGGTCAACTCCCTCTCCTGGACCCTCTCTTCGTGGATCTATCTCACGCGCCTGATTTCTCCAAATTCTTTGGAACAGATCTGACCATCTCCTTCCCTAATTCCACCGCCCGCTCCTTCTCCTTAGATCCACGATCCTTGTGGATCCCTAGGGGAGGACGGATCTTCCTCAGTTCGCACGCAGGCTCCGATTCTTCTTCGCCACCTGGGACGTGCTATAAAGTCTTCATTCCTTTCCCTAGAGCCGGAGCTCGAACCGCACCCTCTCCTTCTACCCTAGACTTCTTCCCCTTGGTGACAGCTTTCGACCGGAGCCTTTGGTGGTCGGAGAAGGTAGCTGCAGTCGACGCTCACCCTACGTGGTCGGACCTCCGCCGCGTTTGAGCCTCCCCACCTTCCGCAGCATGTTCGAGGCAACGACCCAATACCACTTCACCCGATGGAGCTTAGGATTAATCTCAGACCTTCAGGTATCCGTGGTTTCGATCCTAGTTTTAGTTATATCCAATCTTTCATCTGTCGCTCCGCTAGCTCCGACCCGGTGGTCAGAGCTCCATCAGTTACCTATATCTGTTCCGATCGACACCCCCATTCATCGTTACCCTTCCTCCGCATCCTGATCACCAAAATCTTGGCTATCTCAGCCAAGACTAGGCTTAGGTTCCCTCCGTTGTCTCACTGGAACCTCCCTTCTCCAACCACCTTTGCTTCTCCTTATCTTTAGTCAAATAACATTGACCAGAATACCCCTCCGAGTCAGAGCTTTATCTCGTAGGTCTTCGCGCACGTGGTCACATCTCAGTTCGCCTTCATCCAGCCTTGCTAGAGCTCACACAGGTCGCACACCCCGTCCAAGAGATCTGACCGTCGGTGAATCAATCGGACCCATCCACCCGACGTGGAGGAGCGGCGCGAGTCTATCCCTGTCGTCCGATCGTCCATCAGAGCGTCAGATCATCACCAGTTCTCCGGTGAACTTCGCCCAGGTGGAGTTCGTCCATCTTCCTTCTCCACCGTTGGATCATCGCCTCTCCGCCAGTTCACATCAGAGCCTCTTCTCATTTGGCTTCTTGTCAACATTAGTGTCTCATCTCATTGATTTTTTATTTACTGTTTTATTTTCTTCTATTTTCTTTGTTCATATTTTTCATATGGCTATTTGACGCATATTTTATTTCACCTTTGTTGTGAGGGGCATGCAGAGCGAGGGAGGCTATCTTAGGAGAACCGACACATTCGAGTGAGGCAGAGGCTGGATGTTCTACACCGACCGGTAGGAGAGAGGGCAACTAAGGAGGAGTAGGAGGAGTAGAAAACCATCTTTATTTTTCAGTCATTCCATTTTTGTAATTAATTTGTAACTATTATTGGCACTTGCCCTTTTTGTTTTTGTAGGATTTGGGACTCTGGACACTTAGCCTTATTCGATGTCTGTTTCGCCAAGTACCTCGGCACTTGGGGGCCTCAATGGGTTTCGATTTTCATTGCTTTATTTTTATTTGTTTTCTCGTTGTTTTTGTGTGCTTGAGCCCATAGACTTAGGTTTTTATATGGTTGATCCAGGTAGTAATTATGTCCACAACCCTAATAGAATATATGTTCCTATAGAATTTGATTGGACTTAGTCAAAATAAAGTGGTTCTTCCCATAATAGAAGCTTCTATTTAGGATGGTTCTTTCCTTTGCATGCATATAGCTTAGTTTTAATTTATACATGGATCATAGTGTATGTGGATTGTTGGAGCAAGGTACGCCTTCTATCTCGTGCATGCATTCATAATTTCTCGTGCATTGGCTTTTCTATCTTCCTCCACTGTTTTCTTGGACCTAGGAATTAAAGGAAATCAGATAATTCATTAGATGTATTTTTATTCAAAAATACCAAAAAAGTGATAACTAACTAAAATAAAGGTTGTTAAACAAACTCAACCCTAAAAATAAACGTAAGGAATTATCATCATTATTTTAGGGAGGGTAACCCCTCCTTATTTGCAGGTACTCTCCAGACTAAGTGAGGCACATACATTTAAGGAATAGAGCCCAAAGACCCGGACTTGTGCCCTAAGAGTTTGGACTTTGACTCTCGGATCTTGTTATTGATGCAAGCACTTGCCTCGGACCTTAGAAGAAGTAGTCGCATGGATACAGAGGTGGATTCCCATGAACGATTCCCGAGCTCTTAAGAGAATAGTTCTCTACTTGGGGGATTCATCAACTTATGCATGTTCTACTCTGGGAGACTACACATGTGAGCGTGTTAATATAACTGCTTTATCACTAAACTCTAAAATTAAAAAGATTAATGATCGAGCATTCACGATCATCATTGTATCGAGTTGGTGAACTTGGCGGTTTGTTTTCTCATCATTGTTTTTAGTCCAGATCTACTCTTCACTTCTCCCATTACCTGAGGTACAACAATAGTAACCAGAGCAAATTTTTGTTAACTTGGTGACACATGAGGTCCGCTCTTTTTCCTTTTTCAAAGTCTGACAAGATGGCCCAATATCTGAGAGAGAATTAGCAGCCAGATATTCACGATGTGTTGATTAGGCTACGATCAACAAAACCCTCTCGGAAACCCTAGAGGCGATGCAGGGACGGATTAGGGACCAGAGGTTGCTCATGACAGAGGTAAGGCAGGAGTTGACAGAAATGCGAGATGGGAGAGAAGATGCTAGAGTTGAGAGAACCGGTGGTGGTGGCGAGATTCCTATATCTGAGGACTGAACAGAAGATAGATACAGACACCAGGAGGAGGCCAATGATCCACATAGACCTTTATGTACCATACGAGAGTTGTACAACCTTGGTGCAAATCTCACTCATAGGTGGATTCAGTTGCCAGCCATTTTGGGAGATTTTGAGATCCGTCCACAGATGATTCAGTTGTTGCCCAAGTTCCATGGCATGCCACCTAATAACCCCACTATATCTCATGAAGTTTGAGATGATCTGCAGTACCATCCACGACAAGCTGGTGGAGATGATACCATCAAGTTGATGGCCTTCCCAATTTCCTTGGTTGACAAATGATGAATCTCACATTCATCATGCTAAAATTATTCAATCAGGCTATGTTCCCCAAAATTCATATTCATTTAATAATTAGTATTGTATCATTAACATTCATACATGTGTAAATAATATTCGCATTTCATCATGCATAATTGCATAATGTGTAAATTGGCCTAAAAAGCTACTAACTTCCCATATTTTTAATTAATTCATCCTAACTCTGATTGACCCCAAACTACCTCCATTTTGTAGGTATTACTAACAAGAATAAATTTAAAATAAAAAAACTAACTCAAATAAGTGTCAAATAAACCCAAAACTAAATTTCACATCTGATAGAATAAAATGCACATATCTTCCTCATACACTGTCGGATTTTGGTCTACTCACTTTTAAAGTACTCCATTTTTCAAATACCTTCAAAACAAGTCCAATTTCATAAAATTCGAAGCTCATATGTGAGTGTTGGGTTTTGGGCCTCTTTTGCGCACTTCAGCTTTTTGTGAATTTTGACATGAGTTTATATGTACATAACTAACCCTTTTAATTATATTTCTTATTCATTTGTTTTCTTTGATGAAAGTTTTATGAAACGATATAAAAATACAAATCTAGATTAAGACCGAAATCAAAGAAACTTACTAAGTCCGATGTCCTTTGAGACTCTATATAAACATCTCGAATTTCTTACTTCTATTTTATTTCCCGATTTTCTTACTTATTAAAAATCCAAAAAAATAGATTAGTATGTAATTAATTTTCTTGTATTTTATCATATTTTTCCAAATTTTTATCCTCGTTTAAAACTACTCAAAAATTACAAAACCTCAAGAAGTCGGTTTCATATACACATAGGGACCACCAAAAATATTATTGTATACAGATAACCTCTTTTGTTCCCGGACCCTTCATGAAAGTTGTAGATCTCATCAAGAATAACAACTTTTGTGAATAAAATTTTTCGATCCGAGGTCTTGTTCTATTTCTTTTCTATTTTTCTCCCTCTTTATATTTTGAAATTTTTTGGGGTGCCACGTGACAACCTCTGGGAGTGCCATGTGGCACCCCAACTTTCTCTCTCCGACTGCCCCTCGTCACGTACCATTCATGTGACCTTCTTGTTCTTCCCAAATGGCTTCCCATCGCCTCTCCTCTTTTCCATAACCGCCAGCACTACCTGCATGTAACGCCCCCACCCACCTATGCCTCGTCCGCAATGGCCGAGCCCCTCCTCCTCGACCGTTCTCCCTCATCGTAACCAATCTCTCCTCCTTCCCATAATGCCCTCTGTGCCTCCCTATGAAACTCTATCGCACAACCCGTGTAGCCTCTTCCACCATTATTGAAGCTTCCCTCGACGATCCGTCTCGACCTTGGTGACAACAGTGGCACACAACCACGACGAGCGAAATCGAAGAAATCATGTGCAATCTGTGGCTTCTCTCTAGCTGTGTAGAAGCTTCCCTAAAGACGATGAGCTCATATCCATCATTCGTCGGGATCTTCGAGCAAAGATAAAAGGAGGTTCTTCCTCCTATCCTAGACGTTTCCTTCCATTTCCGACCGACCCCAGACCATCTTAGCCCGCCTCACAACCATCCTCATTGCCTTCTGCTCTTTTCTTCAAACCCTCCACCTCCGACCTTGCAAAGGTTGGAGCTCTGCTCCGATCTCCCACCCTTGCATTCGGAGCTTTTCTCCCTCCCCCCTTGTGCCCTTTTTGTTTGCTTGTAGATACAACATCCGCGCCTCCACCATCTTCCTCAAATACAAATCGATTCGCATCACCCTCATCGCCTCCTTCCACACGCGAGCAACCGTACGCGACTGCGCCCATGCCACCGCCCCCATTGCGTCCCCTCGCATCTCCACCTTACCGTAGCATGCTCCAGCCTTCGCTATCGAGCTCCCCTGGGTATGTGTCAACCGATTGAGCTCTGCCTTGCCAGCAGCACAACAACCTCAGGCGTGTGCCGCCTAAGGTTGGTCAACCTATTTCTCTACACTGCTCTGCCTTCAGCCTTCGATGCTCCACCTCAGCCTCAATAGATGATCGTCATCATCCCCGACGCCTCCAGGAAGGATCGGGCCCAAGCCTTATCCAACAGTTTCCAAAGTGCCACGCATTCCTCCTAGTCTCAGGACACTGAGCCTCTACCTCAGGCTGTCCGAAGGTCCTACGCCTGCCACGACGGCTTGGGTGTCTAAGCCTCAACCTCAACCATCATGTCTCCTGCTCCACGGAAAAGTGCACCAATACCCCTTGTTCTTGAATAAATCATGCACACACCCCACCTTAGGAAACGCGCATAGTACACGTGCTTTGTTGGAAATTTTGCAAGGAACCCCACATAGGTTTTGAAAATTACAAAAGAGCCCTTGCCTCCAGAATTCACATGCATAGCATGTGCCCCCTATGTAATTTGCAGAAAAGTCCAAGCGAGTTTTTCTTATTGCAGATAAGTCATTTAGGGACCCAATTGAGATAAAAACTTAAGCTTTTGTTGCATTTTAGTCCCTATATACTTATTTTAGCATATCTTCTCCATACGAACTCTGATTTTAGTGTATATGTCATTTTGAAGCTATGTTCATGCTCTATTGATTTGCAGCTTATGTATAGATCTAAAGATGTTTAGTGATGATTATTATTTGAGTATATTTATTTGACATATGCATGTTGATTTTTGACGTTTTGTGTAGTTATTGAGAAAATTGATAGTCTTATTTGCAGGGATTCGGTTGCGGAATTTAAATAAAATAATACCCTTGGGATTCATGATTATTATTTTGAGATACTAATATTTGTAGGGGGAAAGATCGAGGAGGAATTATTGTAATTTATTGATAATATTAAGGAGATTTTAGTCTTTTAATGATAATCTATCATATTTGAGGATTTAATTTTTATAGGGGATAAATTGAGAAGAAGGATTAATTAAGATTTTTTCTTTAATAATATTTTCAACTATTTGAGGAATAAAATCTCAGAATTTTTTAGGATAGATATTCTGCTTCAAAATTATTACGAGTATCGATTATCCTTCTTGCCTACAGTCTTGGATTAATTTGAATACTTCTCTTGAAACTACATATTTTGATCTGTGATTAATTTTGAGGACTTATTGGTTATATCATTGAAGATTTAATTCATATAAAATCACCGATCATGTGCCCCATCATTCTCTCAATTATTTCTTCGCATTGCTTCTCATTTTCATGATCATATTTTCTATTTATTTTCTGACATGGAGATTAATCGAATATTTCATTATCTATTTAAATTAATTTAAGATCATGCAACTAAAAACCGTCGTTCTCTATGTTCGTCCTTGGTAGACTTGCCAAGAAAAATTATCCACAACATTCAAAGATTGTGGTTTTTATTGAATTGAAGATTGTCTCCTATACTACAATTATCGACAATTAAAGAGGATATTTTGACATTCATCAACGGAACAGCCTACTGGCTGTAGCACTTGGGGATGTTTATCACTACCTGGGAGCAGTTGAGGACCGAGTACCTCAATAAGTGCTATCCATTCAATCAGACGAATGCAACGAGAGTAATGATCAGTAACTTCACCATGATCCCAAATGAGCAGTTCCATAAGGCTTGGGATTGATTCATAGATATCTTAGATAGGTGTCCACATCATGATACAGCAAGCTCAACTTGGTTCGGAGCTTCTTTTGTGGGCTAACATCTGAGCTGTAGGGGCTTATCAATGCCTCCTGTGGAGGATCCTATTTTTCTAAGGATGAGGATCAGGTCATGGCCATTTATGAGGAGATGGATGAGAAATACACAATGATGACCCAGACCTGTGTCTGCACTCAGGGGAAGCCCTCCCAACAAGTGTTGTCTCACTATAGAGATGCACATATGGAGGCTGGTTTATCTTCATCTTCTACAACAGCAACACTAGGAGAGTCATCAGCTATAGACATGGGTATTGTCAGCCAGAAGTTGGACCGCATGGAGATCATAAAGAAGAAGATGTGCCAAGTCTTGGATAAGCTCAACAAGATTGATGAGCTGGCCCAGAATTTGAGTAACCTTAAGACAAAGATCATGTGCCTTTAAGATGCATAGACGGCTTCTTTGCCACAGTCTAGGTCACATGGTGATCAGGGGGAATAGATCTTCACAACCACTTACCTCATACATATAGGTTCACCACATTCAGGCAGAGCATGGTCAGTCACCCTCGTAATACCAATTGCCACCACCACCTTCACCAGACACACAGATAGTGGTCTATTAGAGCGATTAGCCATTGGCGTCCCTTCCCCCATCGTTGCACGAGCACATATAGCCGTTGATGGAAGTCAATGGGATTTGGTATTCCCAGTACCAGCAGCAGCCAAGTATTCGCCATGATCACCCAGGCTTCATATGGTCTACTGGAGGTGTTCAGTCCTAACAGCAGCCTCCGACACAGTTAAGATAGGGTACACAACAGTAGCCCTAGTACTCCTAGCACACCATTCCTCGACCTCAGTATTAGGGTCAAAAATGGAGGCCGCAGTAGCCTCACCCCCAATTTCACCATCATCCCCCCCCCCCTCACTCTTACGTACAACATCAATAGAATGGAGAGCCTCAACACTTTCATAGAGGCAACCCATTAGGTTCCCATACATCCTCATATGAGAACCCAATGTTAGAGGATCTCGCCTGTATGCTAGCAGAGCAGCAGACCACTTCAGGAGAGAGATGGATGAGCTTCGGTAGGAGATGAGAGAGATCATCAAGGGAAGGTCTCCATACGCACACAGATCGAGATAAGTCTGAATAATCTAAAGAGGAAATCTGAGTAGGTACAGTCTACATAGTCTGACACTCCTAGTGAGGTACTTGATGATATGAATTATTTATTTGATGATGATTTTTTTATACTTAGGAACAGTAGGAAGCCATCATGTAGCACCTCATCTAGACGACAATATAATGCCTAGTCGGGAACTCCATATGAACTAGAGAGCGGTGCTAATGTCGTTGCTGTTGATGATGATGGTGGTGTCGATGCCACCAGTATTCCATATGATGGGCCAGAGCACGGTACTGATATCGCTTCTTCAGATGTTGTCGGTGGTACTGATGCCACCAAGAGTCAATATATACACTCCAGTTGTTTTGACTTCTATTACTATAACTAAGGATGATTGTTTTCGAAAAATACAAAAATGGAAAATTTTGAAAAAGATAAATAAAGGAAAGGTTTATGTTTCTTCTCCTCGTCCATCTAATATGATACGTGATGATGCTTGTACGGATTCCAGCGATTTGTACGCTCAGAGACCTATTCCTACTCCAGACCCTCTAGTTCCTAATGAGGGTGCAACCATCCCCTTCCCTTAAGCACTCTGCTTAGGGGAGGTCAAAAAAATAGAAAATCTCAAAAATAGATAACAACTAGAGTTCAACGAACTGATGATAGATCAATTTCATATCGAGCTGACTCTTCAAGAGGCATTGAAATACATTACTCTCTTCCAACAGAATCTTAGAGAGAAGACCACAGTACATAAGAAGAAGAGGCGCAACCACAATGCAGAGATCCATATGCTACCCGTGCCACATGCTTCACCATCTAGAATCGATTTCCAGCCAAGAGGCTAGATGCAGGGGCTCCATATGTCAGATGCCACATTTACGAGCAGTGGTTTGATCGTACTCTATTAGACAGCAGGTCTTCGATTAATCTTCTTCCGACAGCCTTACATGACCTCTTTGATTTTGGCCCTCTTAGACAGAGTAGGGTGGTACTTCAGTTTGTAGACAGATCTATCAAGAGGCTGAAGGGATTACTGAAGGACATTATTGTCACCATTCAAGGCTTCAAATTCCTCATGGACTTCGTTGTGTTGGACATGGAGATCCCTGAATTCATGACAGATACCCCGATATATTAGGACAAACTTTCTTAGAAATAACAAAGGTCGTATCTGACCATGATAACGGGAAGGTATACTTTCGCTTCGAGGGTGGGAGTATACAAATAGAGACGATTGAGGAGTTGAGAGCCAGAGATTCACCCAGCTCACTGCATATGACAAATTCAGAGCCAAACATCCACCATGAGTGTCGCTTTAGGACTTGATAAACCCAAAATTATCATCGGTCGTGCATTTCACACAAGGCGGGAATGAAGTCGCTGTGATAATCGACCGAAAACCTCAAATTTGATCAAGAATTAATCCACAACAAGACTAAACAATTAATATCAAAAATGTGGAGTTAAAATTTATTATAACTCTATAACAAATGTGTATAGGTGTAAGTATGTGTTGAGGTTGAACACAGGGAGCAAACGATAGAAGGAGGCATGAATAATGCTCAAAAACTTTGTTTTTATCTCTTTTCCAATTTATTATTTTTGTAGGTTTTTAATTTTATTTTTTATTTTTTATTTTTATTTTTATACTTTTATATTTTTATATTTTTCCAATTTTTATATTTCTTTTTCATTCAAATATAATACATATATATATGTATACATATATATACAATATAAGATATATATAGATACTATAAATACATAAATATGTAAAAATAAGAAAAATATGCTAGATATAATATTTTTGTGATTTTTATATTTTTCTAATTTTTTATTATTTTTCTGAAAATTTTCTAATTATATGCATTTTTCAAGTCAAAAATATCTCAAATAAGGATTAGTAAAATACCCGAAATTGATTTGAATATAAAAATAGTAAATAGGTCCCAAAATTACACAAATCAATTTTAATATATAAATATTTTTATAAAAAATTATAAAACAAAAAACATATTTATGATTTTTTAACATATTTTTTAGATTATTATAAAAGATTCTAGAGTTTTTCAATTTTTAGGCTTTTTATTTTTCTATTTTTAGTGATTTTTGGTACATAATTAAAATAGGTCAAAATATACTATATATATTTGGAATTTTAAAGATGTTATTTATATTTTTTGGTATTTTTCAAGTTAAATATGGAATAAATAGGCTCCATTATATTTTTAATAAATAGATTAAATGAAAAAACTGCCAATTAAAAATATGGACGTGAAAGTACAATGCATGAAGCATCTAATCCTATTTTTGCAAATTTTTGGGAGCACATTAGCTATATTTAATAAATAGATAAAACATACAAAAATCAAAATCCTAGCAGGGGCATTTTTGCAATTAAAATAAATTCTAGGGTTATAGTGCAAATATTCCAAAAATATACATTATTAAAAAGTTATTGGATTCATAAATAATTAAAAAATGCTAGGAATATACATGCAATTTTCCCATTATGTGGGACCACACGTGACACGGCTTGGGAAGGACTAAATGCAAATACAATAAAGTCCAAGGGCCTTACAACAATTTTAACAAAAATATACAACTTATTCTAAATTTATTGAACTAAATATAATTACAAAAATATGTAGGGTGTCCCTGTAATTTCTCCACCTCACATGGGATGGCACATGAGGTTATGTGGACTGGACGCAAATGTAAATAAAGAAAGCCTAGGGGCCTAATTTCAAAATTTTTAATATTTTTAAATGCTAACTTTTATTTACAAGTCTAAATATTATTTACAAAAATGCAGGTCTCAGTCTGAAATTTACCACATTAAAGGCTGGATCGAGTAGCGGGGTTTCATTCACTTGGACACGTGGCGCTCATCCGACGGCTGGTGATGCTTCGACCACCAACGATTGAGATTAGATCACTTGAGGTGATCCCATGGTTAGGACATTGCTGGATCGAACGTCTCTGCTACGATTTGGAGCAGCTGAAGAATCGAACGACCAGAAGGAGATATGGAAGAACAGACCAAGAACTCGCTTGGGGCGAGTTTCGATCCAGACTCCTAATCTACTCTGTCTATTTTGAAGGCTCTAGCTAGGGGCAAAACGGAGCTCTTGCTCCTCCGCAACATATGATGTCCTCAACATGGCACCTGGAACTCCGACGAGGTCAGGTGGAGCCAAGGAAGCAAGGGGGCTCCATGTACCTATTCCTCTGAAAAATTGACTCTGTTTGGAGTCCTTTGGCCTCCAGAACCTATAGTAAGAGTTCGTGAAAGCACAAGGGGGTTTTGTGGCTCTTATTTGGTCGGAATGGGAGGAAGGTGGAGCGGGTGGAGTTCCTCCACGAGCGGCAGAGTTGGAGGAGATGTTCTCCAGATCCACACTGAATCTAGGGGTATGAAAGGGGTCTGGTGTATATGGAAATGGAAGTGCAAGAAGATGGGGGTGTTCGTGGGGTCTGGGAACGGTGGCTCACGGTGAATCTTTCGCCGGAGCAGAGCTCCGGCGAACTTCGAAACCCTAATTTTATGCTAAACCTAAGGTTTATATGTTAAACTAATTGCATAATTAAAAAGCATGAATGAAAATCTAACTAAAGTAGTAAAAGTGCGAAGCTCGAACCTGACCGGAGCCAAGGAGCAGGACGGTCGCTCGAGCGCCGCCTGGGTGCACCTCCTTCATCCTTCAGCTGCTTCCAAGCTCCAAGGGACCTCCCCCTGTCACGATGATCACGCTAGGCCGGAGTAGAGGGGTTTTAGGACTTAGAAAGTGACCAAAATTACGAGGAGGGAGGGAGACTTTTATTTATAGAACAATCACGCACCCTTATTTGACTGGGAAAATCGAGAAATTGGCGCTATGTACAATAGATCTGAAGGCTCGACGTGAATCGCGGGTTATCCATGATGAAATTCCATCAATAAATCGAGGTCGATTGATCAATATAGAGGCCAATAAAAATGCATGAAAATGGGGGGAAATACAATTCACGTCAAATCTAGAGCAAGGGGAGTTGACAGGTGGTCAACTCGAGACTTGATGTGGTCGGTCCACATCAGGTCGCTACAAGACAAAATAGTTGTTTATTCGTATTTTATTTATTTAATATAGTAAATGAATTTATTATTTTTTATTATAAAATAAAAAATTATTATTTAATGTAGTATTTTAATCTGATTTTATTTAGTTTTTGGCTTTATTTATCAGTAGCTAATTTTTATTAGTGTATTTATAGGCATTTTCCATCTTTGTTTTGTACATGTTTATTTTGTATATTTTATTTTATTATTTCATTCTATTAATTTATATATTTATAACTTGTTTTATGAATATAAATATATTTTTGTCATATTTTTATGATGTAATTTGTACACACAAATAAATAGATATGTATATTTTATAGGTATATTTATAGCTATTTTACCTATATATAATATACATCTTTTTTATTTTAATGTATTTTAATGATTTTTATTTTAGATTTATATTTTTAATAGAATATAGATAATATTTACAATATTATAAAAATATAAAAGAATAAAGAATGAAAGAATGAAATCCACTTTTATTTATATACAAGTAATAACATAAGTATTTTATCTATGTTTTCACACAGACTTATTTTCTTTTACATTTTTCTTTTGGTTTTATGTTAATTTTAATATGTACATGTGTTATGAGTAATATTCACAAAATTATAAAAATATTAATTTGTAAAAACAATAAGAAATGAATAAAATAAATATTTTAAACGGGTGTAGTGTACAATAAGGGTCAAAAACCTAACTTTCACACAGTAGTTCCAAAAATATAAAACCACTATCATTAAATAGCTTGTGAAAAGTTATATACAACTAAAGTGATTGTGATATGTTTTGAGTTTTTAATTGAAAGATATGGGTCTATGAAGTTGGGTTTTTGGCTTTTTATTTTGTGTATAAAATGAATACTATATATTATTTTTGTATAAACTTAATTTTGTATTTTTATTTATATTTTTATATAAAACTTTAATGTAAAAAGTTTCTTTATTTGATGAATAAATAATAAAGAATAAAATATGTGTCAAAAATGCATAAAATAATGAATGAATGAATGAATGGATTTTGATCCTATTCTTGGCCCTTATCTTCCCTTACTTTATTACTTGTCGACCAACTTAATTCTTGACTTGATCTCGGGGTTTGGGGTCATAAAATATTTTCAATATTTTATTTTCTTCTCTTTATTCTATAATTTTGGCATTAAAAACCATGTTTTATATACAATTAATACAATAAATGATGAATGGTTATATGCACAAATTAATGCCATTTGCATGCATTAGCTAGGGGTTTTAAGGCCAAAATGATAGAATAAAGATGATAAAATGGAGATTCATCACACCCCCCCATACTTGTGTGTGCTAGTCCCTAACAAACACTTATGTAATAAGTATAGAAAGAATAAAGAAGGAAAGAAAAGGAAAGGATAATTGGAATTGATTTTGAATATTGAACTTATTTGTACAAAGTCAAAGTTTGGAGCTCAGGTTAGACATTGGTATGAGAATGTGTGTGGAGCCTGGTCAGGAACCAACTTTAAAGCATAACAGCCTTCGAGAGTCACAGAACTAGGTTCAAACCACCTCAATAGCCAGATCATAACTAGCCTACATCATACGCAAACCCTTATGACTACGAAGTTGACTTGTACAATGTAAGTGATAGTGGTTCTCCCCAACTAAAATGATAAAGGAACTGACTTCTCCAGAATGACAACCCACTGATTCCCCAATCCAGCACTCTATCCTCGAGGAGCGGGGTATTTCCTTCTAAGTTCAAGTGACATCCAACTCAAGAGGAGGAGGTGAAGAAAAGAATGGACAGTAGCCAGTGTATCTACCTATCTTGGGATGCATGACCAGTGTAAAGTCATCAAGCTGCAGGCTCACATGGTATAACATTGATGCTAAAGCTTGCTTATTGACTATACAACATATATACATACTCCGGCAGGCACTTTTATTTTATTTTCAGGACTGTCCACTTTTTTGGAAGTTTTTTGAAATACTATTTACAACAGCATTTTCATAAGGACTTTTCCTCTTGAGCGAGAAGACTATCCCTCTTTTGAAGCATTATTGCAACCCACACTCTCCTGTCATTTGACTTTATGGCAACTGGACCAGGTTGGGGTACACTTCCCCCTAAACGAGGATGAATGTTTCCACTTGTGTGCGTATCAGACCGGCAAATCCAACCCCCCTTAGCACTCCAATTGAGTTGAGCCAAGTGAAAGGTGCAAGTGTCCAAGTTAGGGTATGACCGACAAGAGTCATTCATGCGTCTCGAAAAGTTCTAGCTAGTCAATTGAGGTGACTTGAACCCAGCCCTGCATTTCAAATAATTAAGTCGCAATGGACCTAAAGTACCTTAAACCTAGTTCCCATAAGGTTCCATTGCAGTTAGGTGCAGTAAGGTCCAATCAAGCTCTATATTAGACTAGTTCAATCCTCAAGCTCAATCTGAAAGAATATGAATGCTATGCAAATGCTATGTACAACGAAGAAAGAATGATGCAATTTTTCAAAGAATTTTGAAAATAAAGAGACTTTTTGCACACAATATATGAAATATGTACAACTATTTACATGGACGTGCTTATTTTTATTTACAAGAATTACATATTTACAAATTTTAACAGTTATTTTATAGATATGTACATACAATTGGTAAAGAACTTTATGTATATATTATTATTTATTATATGTTTTTATTTTTAATGATGCCTTTATTCCTCAAATTTATTTGAAAATAATTTTGAAAACTATAGTACAAAATAATTTTTGCAAATATTTACAAACATTTGAAAGCCATTTTGAAAAGATTTTTTACATAGTATACATAGAATTTTACAAATATTTTTACAACCAGTTTCAAAATCATTTGAAAATAGGTTTTCAAATCCTTTATTTAACACAAAGAAAAGAATTTTTGCAATCAAAACATTTTTACAAAGGTTGAAAATATCTAATAAAAAGTTTTCCAAATGGTTCACACCATTTTTTAAATAATTTTGCAAATATATTTTTAACCTGATTTATTACTCAATATATACAAAAAGAATTTTTGAGGAATAAAATTTGTTTTTAATGAATCGTATATGTATATATTGTAATTTTAGCCATATTTATAATTAATAATACGAAAGTACAAGTTATGGATAAAGTATATACATAGTATATACGACCCTCCTATACTTAGCATAAGCTATGTCCTCATAGATCGAAAAGAGAAAGAGAAGACGTAACTCGTAATGAGTATAGAAAAGCCTATACTACAACGACTAAATAAGGAATGAAAGAATAAATGAATCAGAAGTTGATTGTCCCCCTTATACTTAGGATCAAATAATCCTAAGTATAGCAGACTATAGACAATGCAAGGAGGGTCAAGGGTGGGAATAAATAGATCACGGCTCAGGCTGTCTACCCCTATAATTAGGGTAAAATATCCCTAAATATAGTAGAGCAAATCAATAAGAGAGGGGACAGTGGAGAGGATCAAAGAATGAAAGAATTCGGGTGCACCCCCTATACTTAGGACAAAGCATGTCCTAAGTACAGAAAATTGACACAAAGGGGCGACACATTTTCTATAGAAAAAGAAAAATGAATAGGAAAAGAAGAAAAGAATAAAAGACGGAGATATACAAATAGATGAAAAGATCGTAGAGAATGTACGCATCACGCCCCCCCCCCTAATACTTAGGGTAAAGGATCCCTAAGTATAAGCTACGACAGGAGTGATGAAATGGACGACGAAAGAACAACACGGTGTGTTCCCCCCTATACTTAGGACAAGGTACGTCCTAAGTATAGACACACGGATATGGTGAATGATCTGGGGTACATATGTCATACAGGAGAAAGAAGGAATATAATACACAACATGTATATACAACAAGTAGAATGTGAAGTATAGGATAATATATGGTAGGCGAATATCGTGCTCTCGTCATCGTCTATCTTTGAGATGAGGACACAATCAGACAGTAAAAAGACACCCGGGTATGCAATCAGATGGGTGCCAGCTATCGGGGACAAGAGATCGAAAACTAAACCACGGACCGATAACGAAAGCAGAATATCGGCTCATAAGGAAGGAATGGGAGATCATAGCTGATACCGTAAGACACAGAGGAACAAGGAGCAGTACATGCTCCTCCAAGTCAATCATGGTCTCAGAACAGTATAAAAGGTGAAGAACAGGATACTCTCAATGCAGCGTGATATTCGGTGATCATAAGATTAGAAAGTCACATTGATACACCGAACAACGCAAGACGAGTCTCAAGCCTGCGAGGGTCCTCAAGGTGAGCAGACTTAGATGAGTCAAAGATCTCAGAACATTCAGAAGACTAGGATTTGTGTCCCGATAGATAGGAGACACAACCAGAGAGGAAACCGAGTACACAAATTAGAATACTCGGCTTCATGCTCCAACAGATAGGAGACACTAGAAGTGAAGCTGAGTACAAAGAGAATGATGTATCCTCTCGCAGATAACCCTCGGGGAGTAATACATGCTAGTCAGTGAACAATCAGAACATAATCTCACCCTTGCGAGGGTCGTTAAGGTGAGCGGACTCGGAGGAGTCAGATCCATCAGACGGATCAGCGGAAGCGATCTCGGTAGGTGACATATCGTCTACAAGTAGAAGAGACCGACAGATCAAGAAAATGTGGTAGCGTCCCACAGATAACCCTCGGGGGGCATACTACCAACTAAGCATTCGATAATCATAATAGGATGGGCCATCCTTGCGAGGACCGTCAAAGAGAGAAGACTCAAAGGAGTCTAGTTATATGGGTCCCAAGATCCGACACAATACGAAGTCAATGGGGACCAGAAATACATATAGAAAACTCGGTTCTGCGCTCCAACAGAAAGGAGACATAATCAGCAAGGGGAACCGAGCGTAAAGAAAATGTTGCATTTTTTCGCAGATAGTCCTCAGGGAACAATGCAAGCTAAGCAAGGAATAGTCAGATCGTATCTCGTCCTTGCGAGGGTCGTCAAGAAGAGAGGACTCAAAGGAGTCAATCAGAATGGTCTCGGTAGACGACAGATTGGCTACCCAGCAGAAGAGACCGTAGATCTAACAAGGTGTCATAGTCTCTCGCAGATAACCCTCGGAGAGTACTATGAATTAGGCAAGGAATAATCAGAAAAGTGATCTCATCCTTGCAAGGACCGTCAAGGAGAGAATACTAGAAGAGAGTCAGTGAAATGGGCCCCGTGCACCTATAGATTAGGTGCGCAATCGGCAAAGAGACTAAATAGTCCAATCAGACGACTCGGTTTCGTGCTCCAACAGATTGGCAGCACAAGCAGTGAGGGAACCGAGCGTAGAGAATGTGTTGCATTCTTACACAGATCGTCCTCGAGGAGCAATGCAAGTTAAGTCAATCAAATCTTGGGATTGCTGGCACCACATCTCAGGTCCTCAAAACCATCAAGAAATCAATGAACCATCTGGAATGCATAAGATCATGTGAAAGATAAATAGTCATGTCAATCACAGTACATTCCTCAAGTCAATTCAATCAGTTGAGATGGCACAAAATATCAGAAGAAATCCTCTAAGTGCCACAGATGGATGATAGTCAGGAGATCGACGATGGATCAATCAAGTAGATGAATGAAATCATGTGGCTTCCGTACACCATTGCTCTGAAGTCCAAATCAGAATAGCCAATCAATCCTTAAAATCAAGATGGTTGGAACCGCAAAATAGATTGATCAGTCATAGCTCATGACATCATCATCAAATCATCAAATACGTCACATCCTCAATCTGGTGTGTGTGATAAAAAAACCTCAATAAATAATTACACCTAGTGATCTTGCATCATCAAAGTCCTCAATAAGCTCCCTGCACATATCAAAATCAGATCCACCCAGAGTAGGATATCAATCTTAGCATCCTCAAAACGTGCCTGACTTACTCCAATAATCAATGCAAGTCAAAATCCTCGATGCGGGATATATCCATAAGCACAATAATCCCAAGAGAAGTGATGATACAGAGGGGAACGAGGAGGGTGGGTGAGATGAAGGTGGACATAGTCAAAATTGTGGTTCAATGAGAGGGTCTCCTCGAACCGGACTTGATGTGGGTGATATGGGCAAGGAAAGAAGCTGCAAAATCCGTCTATGAAGGTGAATCTCAAAACCCAATATCATGACTCAATGAGGAGATGTATGTATAAGAGAGGTAGAGAGACTGAATGATGAAAAATGATGACTCGCACGGGTGGGACCACAAAACTTAAAGAGATGAAAATGTAAATGGACTCGATGCACAATGAATGCACAAAGGAAACCCCCAGTTCACCGACTCAACATGGTGAAGATCGATATGTGATCTTTTATCTTTTCGATTTTAGAGTTAGGTGATCATCACAAAGTTCTACACATCGAAGACATGCTTTGTATTTAGGCACTAATCCGTAACATGTACGTAGGAATAAAATGCACAAATAAGGAGGAGGTTGATCTCTCCAAAGAAATGAATCCATTGCATTTTTATTTTAAAGTCCAATAGAGTTAGCCGTCCCAATTTTTTTTTGGTTGTCACTTTTTTTTGTTATTTTTCAATGCACATTCCTAACGATTTTCCCATTCCATTTAGCATACTAAGTGATCAAAATCAGAGGGAGAAGGATGGAAAAGACATGCAAGTCGTAAATTGATGATGCATGCAAAGACAGAAGACTTACAGTGCTTCTCAGCTCTCATTCGGGATGCATAACATAATTTGAAAATATGTGCTATATGCAAATGCAATTCGATGAAATGGCCCTAGGTGAGAGATTGTTATTATAGTGAAGCACAATATGTTAATTATTCGAAAACAAACCCCAAGGTCCGATCTTGGAGACATCTCGGTGCCCGCTACAATAGGTCGTGTCAGCGTTGTATGACTCTCTCACGGCACACGGGTTTGAATCTAAATAACTAGCATTTATTATTTGACTAAGTCCAAAACTACATCTATAGGTACATGCAAATATATTAGGGGTTGCGGACCTTAATCTATCGAGCAAACAATTCCTAAATTAGGGCTCATTCACACAAAATAATAAAAATAAAATAAAAATAAAGGTGAAAAGTATCAAAATCATCGAGGCCCCCAAGAGAAAAATTCCCCGAGCACTGTACCTCGGGAAATCAAAGTATAGAGAGTCTGAAGTATTACATGCCAAGTGCCACTCTCTCACACATGAATATACATAATGATAAAAAAGCAAAAATCAAGGTCTGCTCTATAAAAATTCTCCTCCATTTTCCTTTAATGCTCTCTCCTGTCGGCCAGGTCTGAAAGTCGACTCCGCCTCGCTTGGATGCATCGGTCCTCCTAGGAGATCCTCCCTCACGTAGCGGTCCCTCGCAACAAATTCAAACAGAGAAGAGTGGTCAGAGTAGTTCACAATAATATAGAATAAATAATGAAAAATAAATAAATAAATAATGCAAGAGATAAATGAATGAATAAGAGATAATAGACAAAGTAAAATAATCTCCAACTAAGTGACGTTGCTCCCCGACAACGACACAATTTGATAAACCCAAAATTACCATTGGTCGTGCATTCCACACAAGGTGGGAACAAAGTCGTTGTGATGACCTACGCAAATGTAGGATTTGATCAACAATTAACCCACAACAAGAATAAATCAATTAATAAAAAAATGTGGAGTTAAAATTTATTATAAATTTACAACAAATGTATATAGGCATAAGTACATGTAGAGGTCAAACATAGGGAGCAAACAGTAGGAGGCATGAATAATGCTCAAAAACTTTGTCTTTTAGCTCTTGTCCAATTTATTATTTTTTATGGGTTTTTTATTTATATTTTTTTATTTTTGTTTTTATAATTGCGTATTTTCTTTTATATTTTTTTAATTTTTATATTTCCTTTTTTTTAAATATAATGAAAATATGTGTATATATATACAATATAAGATATATATATAGATACTGTAAATACATAAATATGTAAAAAAGGAAAAATACAGTAAATATAATATTTTTGTGATTTTTATATTTTTCTATTTTTTTTCTTATTTTCCTAGAGTTTTTGCTAATTTTTGTGCATTCTTCAAGTCAAAAATAACCCGAATAAGGGATTAATAAAATATCTGAAATTTATTTGAATATTAAAAATAATAAATAGGTCCTAAAATTACCCAAATAAATTTTAATATGTAAATATTTGTATAAATAAAATTATAGAATAGAAAAACATATTTTTGGATTTTTAACATAGATTTTTATAAAACAAATTTGGGGTTTTCAATTTTTAGGCTTTTGTTTTTCAATTTTTAGAGATTTTTGGTCTATAATTAAAATAGGTCAAAATATACTACATATAACTTTTTGGAATTTTAAAGATTTTTTTTATATTTTTGGTATTTTGTAAGTAAAATAGAGAATAAATAGGTTCCATTATATTTTTAATAAATAGATTAAATGCAAAAAAAATGCCAATTAAAAATATGGGATTGAAAGTACAAGGCATGAAACATTTAACCCTATTTTTGCACATTTTTGGAGCACATTAGCTATATTTAATAAATAGATAAAATATATAAAAACCAAAATCCTAGCAAGGGCATTTTTGCAATTAAAAAAATTCCAAGGGTTATTGTGCAAATATGCAAAAAAGTGCAACATTAACAAAATTTTATTTGGTTCATAAATAATTACAAAAACATCAGGAATATACATGCAATTTTCCCATTGCATGGGACTACATGTGACGTAGCCTAGGAAGGACCTAAATGCAAATACAATAAAGTCTATAGACCTTCCAGCAGTTTTAAGAAAAATATACATAGTTATTCTCAATTTATTGGGCTAAATGTAAATACAAAAAGATGTAGGGGTGTCCCTGTAATTTCGCCACCTCATGTGGGACGACACATGAGGTGACATGGACTTGAACCAAATGTAAATAAAAAAAGCCCATGGCTTAATTACAAAATGTCCAATTATTTTTAAACGCTAACTTTTATTTACAATGCTAAATATTAATTACAAAAATGTAGGGCTAAGTTTGCAATTTACCCCACTAAAGGCTAGATCGAGCGGCGGGGTTTCATTCACTTGGACATATGACACTCATTTGACGGCCGATGATGCTTCGACCACCAGTGGTTGAGATTAGATCACTTGAGGTGATCCGACGGTCGGGACATTGCTGGTTTGAACGACTCTGTTGCGATCTAGAGCGACTGAAGAATCGAATGGCCAGAAGGAGATCTTGAATAAAAAACCAAGAACTTGCATGGGGAAAGTTTTGATCCGGCCTCCTGATCTACTCCGGTCGTTTTGAAGGCTCTGGCTAGGGGCAAAATGGAGCTCTTGATCCTCCGCAACAGACGATATGCTCGATATGGCACCTGAAACTCTGGTGAGGTCAGGCGGAGCCGAGGAAGAAAAGGGGCTTCAGGTGCCTATTACTTTGAAAAATCGACTCCGTTTAGAGTCCTTTTTCCTCCAGCACATGCAGTAAGGGTTCGTGAAAGCACAAGGGGGTTCTGGAGCTCTTATTTGGTCGGAATGGGTAGAAGGTGGAGCGGACGAAGTTCCTCCGTCGAGCGGCAGAGTTGGAGGAGTTGTTCTCCATATCCACGATGGATCTAGGCGTATGAAGGGGCCTGGTGTGTAGGGAAATGGAAGGGAAATAAGATGGAGTGTTCGCAGGGTCGAGGAACGGGTGGCTCACGGTGAATCATTCGCTGGAGCTCCGCGAAACCTATGGTTTATATGTTAAACTAATTGCATAATTAAAAAGCATGAACGAAGCGTGATTGAAAATCTAACTAAAAATAGTAAAAGTGCATAGCTCAAACTTGGCCGGAGCCAAGGAGTAGTACGGTCGTTGGAGCGCCGCCTGGGTGCACCTCCTTCATCCTTCAGCCACCTCCAAGCTCCAGGGGACCTCCCACTGTCACGAGGATGCACACTAGGCCAAAGAAGATGGGCTTTAGGACTTAGAAAGGGATCGAAATTGTGAGGAGCGGGGAGGACTTTTATTTACAGAACAATCAGACACCCTTATTTGATAAGGAAAAATCGAGAAATCGGCGCTATGTACAATTGATGTGAAGGCTCGACGTGAATCGTGAGATATCCATGATAAATGTCCCGAAGAAATTGGGGTTGATTGATCGATGTAGCGGTCGGAAAAAATTCATGAAAATGGGGGAAAATACTGTTCACGTCAAATCTAGAGTGGGGGGAGGGGGAGTTGATCAGCGGTCAACTCGTGACCTGACGTGATTGGTCCACGTCAGATCGCTATAAGACAAAATAGCTTGTTTATTTGTATTTTATTTATTTAATATAGTAAATAATTTTATTTTTTTTGAACAAAAAATAAAAAATATGTATTATTTAATGTAGTATTTTAATATGGTTTTTATTTATTTTTTGACTTTATTTATTAGTAGTTAATTTTTATTAGTGTATTTATAGGCATTTTCATCTATGTTTTATACATTTTTATTTTTATTTTGTAAATTTTATTTTATTAGTTTATTCTTGTAATTTATATATTGATAACTTATTTTTATGAGCATAAATATATTTTTGTTATATTTTTATGATGTAATTTGTACACTCGAATAAATAGATATGTATATTTTGTAGGTATATTTATAGGTATTTTACCTACATATTATATACACCTTTTTATTTTAATGTATTTAATGAGTTTTATTTTAGATTTATATTTTTAATAGAATATAGATCATATTTACAATATTATAAAAATTTAGAAGAATAAAGAATAAAGAATGAAATCCACTTTTATTTATATACAAGTAATAACATAGGTATTTTATCTATGTTTTCATATAGACTTATTTTATTTTACATTTTTCTTTTGGTTTTTGTTAGTTTTAATATGTATATGAGTTATGAATAATATTTACAAAATTATAAAAATATAAATTTGTAAAAATAATAAGAAATTATTAAAAAGAATACTTTAATTAGGTATAGTATACAATGAGGGTCAAAAACCTAACTTTCACATAGTAACTCCAAAATATAAAACCACCACCATTAAATAGCTTGTGAAAAGTTATATATAATTAGAGTGATTTTGATATGTTTTGGGTTTTTATTTAAAAGATATGGTCTGTGAAGTTGGGTTCTTGACTTTTTATTTTGTGTATAAAATGAACAATATATACTATTTTTGTACAAACTCAATTTTGTACATTTATTTATGTTATTATATACAACTTTCATGTACAAAGTTTCTTTATTTGATGAATAAATAATAAAGAATAAAATATGTGTCAAAAATGTATAAAATAATGAATGAATAAATGGGTTTTGATCATATTCTTGGCCCTTATCTCCCCTTACTTTATTCCTTGTCGACCAACTCAATTCTTGACTTGATCTCGAGGTTTAAGGTCATAAAATAATTTCAATATTTAATTCATTTTTCTTTTCTTCTCTTTATTCTATAATTTTGGCATTAAAAACCATGTTTTGTATACAATTAATACAATAAATGTTGAATGTTTATATGCACAAATTAATGCCATTTACATGCATTAGCTATGGCTTTTAAGGCCAAAATGATAGAATAAAGGTGTTGAAATAGAGATTCATCAATATTACAGATGATGAGACAGTTTGGGAAGATGAGGATTCGTGAGATTTAGTCACATCTACAGGGGTAACAGAGTTAGAGTTGATAGTTGATGAGAGTTTGGAGAACATACTTTTGGAGCAGAATACTATAGAGGCTGGTGATATCGATTTAGTTAGCAAAGCTGATCTCGTTTCTTGTCATTTTGCTCTCTCTGATTCAGACACAGACTTTGATTGGAATAAGTTTGATGAGTACCTTCCGTGTTTGATTTCTGTAGAGCCGACAAACAGGATGGAGACAGAGCCAGTGTAATTGATAGAGACACCCATAAGGCCTTCATCAAGTTCAAATGAGCAACAAGAGTTCTCACATTTCGATCTGGTAGATTTCACGCAGACATTTCAGAGACCAAACTTACCATCTCCCACATGCCCAGAATTGAAGACCTTACTGCAGAGCATGAATTACATATTCCTTACGGGTGGGCCTGATATATTTCCAGTCATTATCTCATCAGATTTGACTGGTGACCAAGAATCTCATTTGATGGAGGTCCTTGATAGGAAATGTAAGGTGATTGGTTGGTCTGTAGAAGATCTCCATGGGATAAGTTCGACACATCTATCTCGAGGATGACGCTAAGCCTTTGCATGAGTTCCAACACATGCTGAACCTGAATATTTGAGAGGTGGTTATGAAGGAAATATCCAAGTGGTGGAGCGTCGATTTTATCTACCCCATATCTCGACTCTAATTGGGTTAATACAATACATGTGGTACCCAATAATATGGATATCTCTACAGTTGTGAATGAGGTCAGAGAGGAGATTGCTACCCATGTACCCACTTCTTGAAGGGTTTGTGTGGACTACAAACGATTGAATCAGGCCACCAAGAAGACTCCTCGCTACCATTCATTGTTCAGATTATTAATAGATTAGTTGGAAAGAGTCATTACTGCTTTCTTGACAGGTACTCGAGGTATAATCAGGTGGCCATTGCTCCCAAAAATCAGGATAAGATGACATTCACATATCCGGTTGGGACATATGCTTTTAGATGTAGCCCTTTGGATTATGTAACGCCCCAGCTACGTTCTAAAGGTGCATGAATTCCATCTTTTTGGACATGGTGGGAGAATGTTTAGAGGTCTTCATGGATGATTTTTCGATCTACGGTGATGGGTTTGATGCTTGTCTTTCTTTCCTAGACTGTGTGCTTCAGTGGTGCATTGAAGTCAAAATTATTATATCTTGGGAGAAGGGTCATTTTATGATAATTCAAAGGATGGTCCTTGGTCAGATCTTCTCCAACAAGGGCATAGAGGTTGATCCATCCAAGGTGGATATCATCAAGAAGCTCACTCCACTGTCCAATCTGAGGCAGTTGTGGTCTTTTCTGGGGTATGTTGGTTTCTACCGACGGTTCACTCATGACTTCAGTCATATTTCCCGACCGCTTACTGACCTTCTCACAAAAGACATCGAGTTCCTTGTAGATGATGAGTGTCTTTCATCATTTGAGACTCTTAAGATTCTGGTTGTGCATGCTCGTGTCCTTCAGCCACCTGATTATTCTCTCTCATTCGAGATCTTGAAAGACGCTTCTGATTTTGCCATAGGGCCTGTGTTAGGACATAGGAGGGATGGTTTGCCTTTTTTCATTCACTACGCTAGCTGTACTTTGGATGCCACCTAGTTGAATTATACTGTTACAAAGAAGGATATGCTAGTGTTAGTCTTTGCTTTGGATAAGTTCATATTTTAAATTCTAGGAACTAGAGTGACAATTTACACTGATCACACCACCATCCGGTACTTAATGTCTAAGAAGGATGCCAAGACATGATTGACTGGATGGATACTTCTACTCCAGGAGTTTGATATTGAGATTAATGATAAGCCTAGAGTTAAGAATGTAGTGGCAGATCACCTCTCCCAATTAGAGCATCTTGAGGATTCAGAGACAACCACACCTATTACTGGGACTTTCCCATACGAGGAGATTCTTGCTATCACCTCTCTCCCTTAGTATGCTGACATTGTGAACTATCTTATTGCCAAGAAATTACCACAAGGTTGGAGCAGGCAGTGACTTGAGACTTTCCTTGCGAAGGCCAAGTCGTACCGTTGGGAGGACCCCACCCTTTGCCATGAAGGAGGGGATAGTGTCTGGTATCGGTTTATTCCTCAAGAGGAGCACCCCAACATACTAACATATTTCCACAAGTTTGAGGCAGGAGGACATCACTCTATGAGAAGGACATCACAAAAGGTTCTCCAATCCGACGTTTGGTGGCCAACACTCTTCAAGGATTCAGATGAATTCGTGAAGAGGTGTACTGACTATCAGAAGATGGGTAGTTGTGGTCATAGAGACATGATGTTGATGTAGAACATTCACTTCTATGATTTTTTTATGCATGGGGCATCAATTTTATGGCCCATTCCCTAAGAGTTAGGGATTCGAGTACATTTTATCGGCTGTAGATTATGTGAATTGTTGGGTTGAGGCCATCCCCGCTCGAGCCATTGATGCAAGACTATTTGCAGATTTTTGAGGAAGAATAACATATTACAGTTTGGGTTCCCAGAGTTCTGATTTTTGATGGGGGGACTCATTTTATCAACGACAAGGTAAGTACCCTTACTAAGGAGTTCAACATAGACCATAGAGTTGCCGCTCCATTCCATCTACAGACGAATGATCTTGATAAGGTTTCAAACCAGTAGATCAATATGATATTACAAAAGGTTGTCTCTAGATCGAAAGGATTGGTCACAACTTTTGGACTCGATCTTGCGGGCCTATAGGACATCCTTCAAGATTCCTTTGGGTACATCTTCATTTCGACTCGTTTTTGGAAATCCTTACCACTTACCTCTGGATATCAAGCATAAGGCACTAGGCCAGTCACAAAGATATAATTGGATCACTACAAAAAAGACGAGATTGGCGTGCACATGATGGCCCGTAATGTGCACGCCAACTGCACGCCATGTGCACGCTCGTACACTAGGCGAGCACATGTGCTCGTTCAATACATGGTCGTCAATACGAGAGTTGCCCGGGCAGGTAGGCGAGCACATGGGGATGCTATGTCCTCGCCCGCTTGTAGGAGTGCATATATGTGCTCGCTGAAATGATCGCCCCTAAAAAACATGGCAATCATTTACGGAGCCCCTGGCGAGCACATGTGCTCATCCAAACTGAAGCCCAGAAAAAAATTATACAGGGTTTGACGGGGTTTAGATGCCCCATCGAACTTGTATAGCCTGCCAATAAACCACTGCATGTGCTTAATATATATAGTATACCAGTTCATCAACTAAATTAACTAACATTGACATGTCGAACTCACACAATATACATAAATTTAGAAACTAAACATTCATATTTATGAGCTAAATACTACAAATATATGTTCGAAAAGGATCCACAAGTAAAATTACAACAAGTTATACTATCAAAGTTCATATAAATTGAAAGACGTGCTAAAAGTTCAACAACAAAACAAGCCAATAACAATATTTTAATATAGTTGTTTCTTTGCAATAATATAGTCGTTTCAATCTCGATGTCAACAGAAAATAACATAAAATCTCTCTTGAGATTTTTTTCCCACTCTTATTTTCTTCATGTTATCTTGGCTCGTCACATTCAGGACACCGTTGTAAATGTTGGTGCTCACCGTAATATAAAATATGGTGATTTATAAAAGAGTCTATATTAACTTACACTAAACCCATCTTCCACATCATCTTTTTCGTTTTGTAATAATTATCAGGTAATTCTGCATCTTCTACTAACATTTTCTTGATAATCCTAAGCATTGCATCAAAATTATGATCAGTCATATTATACTCCATCTTCATCGATAGAATATCCGAAACCGCAGAGAGTTTTGAAACAACCACAATAGCTCTTATGCTTTTTTCAACAACTCGTAGAATTCTGCAGACTCTCTATATGGTTTCTTATCATCTAAAAAATCAGCATTAAAATCTGGACTCGCAACGTCCATAACCATATCTACAAATGGATTAATATTGTCCACTTCTTCCGCCTCATTCATCTTGTCCTCGTAATCCTTACCATGCCTGATGTCCTTCCATGAAACCCATTTTATAAATACGTAACTAAGTTTCATCCTTAGATCTCTTCCTCATTAAATGACATTTTTGACACGGACACAAGATAGTTCCATATGAATCCATGACACGGGAACGTTGTGCGTAAGCAAATTGTATAAATTCCTGAACACCTCTTTGAAAGGTATCTGTTACACATCCATCTACTACACACTTGTACATCCAATCCCTGTTAGTCATATTGAACTTTAATGAAACAATTTATATTGTCAAATCTAGGAAAATATGTAAAGAATACCTAAACCTAACCCATTGTTGACATAAAAGATGAGAAGAGAAGTGTCTTAATTATGTTATCACTTGAGCCTGTCCATAAGAATTCAAACTTACTAAAAGATGCTCGTTGTCACATGCTTGCTTATTTCTGATGAAAATTCGGCAACATAACCTTGCACCTCTCCCATATACCTCAAAAATCAATCACAGTCAACTTTCAAAATAATCATAGTAAATTATGATTAATTTGGTATACCGAAGAGGAAGGGGTTATGGAACTGAATTTCCATCACAAACAAACAGCTTGTGACAACGATCACATTTTAGTAAATTTGAATCCTTACTGACTCCCTTAGTCCGGGATCTCCGAACTAAGGAAAACTAACATAAATGTAATACTTTAAGATCACTTCACGTCATACATTTGTACGTGCTACATATGAGACTATAAAATAATCTTGAAATATTTATTCATTTATGTTAGCAGGGCATTTACGTAAATTTGGTTGGTAAATGATGGGGATAAGGATAAGTGTGATCCTAAATTAGGGCCAAATAAAGTGTTTGGCTCAATAATATTAGATGGGTACCTGCAAAAAACTGAATTTTACACCTACAAACATCAAAATTCACGACCATTGGTCTGGGATAAGTCATCCCAAAGTGAGTCCAATAATGTTGTTAAATAAAAAAATATAACACATTTGGAGGTAATCAAATCCTCCAATGTGTTGCACACGCCTCCCGGTGTGCAGGACCACAAACCACCCGGTGTGGAGGGACGCACTACGTGTGAATGATTTGTGTGATTTTATAATAATTAGTGGTTAGTATTTTATCCTTATCATTAACCTAACTATAAGTTAATGTGATAGACTTGATCACATTAACTAGAATTTAATGTAATAATAAAATATCACAGAAGAAATGTTTGTGTTTATAGTTATCGTCACGCTCCAAAAATTTTGACTTAAATCAATGAATAATTTGACATCCATTATTTAGTTCTTATTCTCAAAGGCTTTGTATCTCTCATCCCATCTTTCAGTGAACCATTTCTAACCCTACTTCAAATTCAAGTTCAATACCACAAATACATCCTCTAACTCCTTCCCATGTGTTTGTTCTTTCATTCTCTCATATCATCATTCATCTACTTCTTTATTTTTTTTCCACTTCCAACTGCAATCCTAAAATCCCAAGACATTAACCATTGTGATGAAACTAGTGTTATGGCATAATTCAATATTCTCTATTTCTATATCAACATTTACCTACTTCTCTATTTAAGCACTTTACTTGTTGTGACATTTAATCAAACACTTGACATGCCTATGATATTCCATCTATATTAGATAAATATATACTCAAATCTAACAACAACTACATATTAATCAACAATATGAAGCATAAGCAACAAGTTTAAGAACTAGTAATATAAAAAATAATAAGAAAATAATCAAAAATATTAAGACCTTAAACCATCAAAACAAGATTGAAATGTGTAATGAAATATGAAAAAATGAGAGAAAGGATGATAAAATATACCTAAACAAGGGGTGTGTGTGTGATTGAATACTCAAACGGAGGTCGATCGAGGCGGGGATGATGGAGCACGGATCGTCGGAGGGGAAGAATTGAGAAAAAAATCGTGTGGAATGAGAAAAAGAGGATGCTCGATGTTCTGTTTACAGGCATGGGCGAGCACACTTATGTGCTCGCTCACTACTCTCTATGTCCTCGCCCGAATATTGACACACGTCAGTCCCGCCGTGCCTTGAATTTCAAATGGGCGAGCACAAATTGACGAGCACATGTGTTATTCAAGTGTTCACCCATATACGAAAATATATCATGCCTTCAGATACAAAAGGGCGACCAACCAAGGCGAGCACATGTGTAACCTAAGTACTCATTAGGGTATGCGGGAGCACATGTGCTCGCCATGCACTCCATAACATGCGCGCCAATTGCACTTTTTTTGTAGTGGATCCAGAGAG
The DNA here is from genome assembly GCA_037367405.1 of Ottelia alismoides. Lineage (NCBI taxonomy): Eukaryota > Viridiplantae > Streptophyta > Magnoliopsida > Alismatales > Hydrocharitaceae > Ottelia > Ottelia alismoides. The sequence continues at coordinate 147,221 of JAZKJV010008890.1, read as the reverse complement.
TGTAGAAGATCAGAGGAGAGCAGAGTAGGTAGCCCTGGATGAGCTTAGGGATACATCCTTTTTCGAGTAGCCTACAACATAAGGACAGAGTGAAGATATGGCATAATTCACACATCAACCATAAGCAGTTTGAGCTGAATCAGAGAGTATGTCTATTTGATGCACGACTGAGATTATTTCCAGGAAAATTACAGAGCAAGTGGAAGGGACCATAATTGGTCATAAAGGTGCATGACAATGATAGTATTGACATATCTGAGTTGTCTTGTGAGTCCACCTTTCGGTTCAACGGTCATCGCATGAAGCATTTCCTTGATCATGACATGTTGACCGTTGATGTTGCCCCTATCCATTTTGTATGAGATGAGTTTTTTTATTCTCATCTTTTTCATCTCATACTTGAGTTATACTTCTGTCTACTTCTTTGTATATCCATATTTTCTATTTTATTCATTCATACTTCTGTTTTGTTTAACACCCCAAGTCTCGCTTATGATTCTTGCTATACTTAGGATATGCTTTATCCTAAGTATAAGGGGTGTTGAACTTGTGTTGTTCGTATTTCTTTTTGTTCAATTACCTCTGTTTTGTTGCTTATACTTAGGGACATCCAACCCTAATTATAGGGGAGGTAATATCTGTTTTTCATTTCGTTGACTCTCACTTGTCCCTTAAATATTGATATTCTTTTCTATACTTAGGGATCTTTTAACTTAATTATAAGGGGACAGATCGAGTCGTTGATTTCATGTGCATTCTCTTCCTTGATTTTCCCCTTTTGTACAGTTTTTTATACGTAGGATTATTTGATCTTAAGTATAGGAGGGATCACTCACTTCTATTCATTTTATTCATTTATTCTCTAGGTCATTGTAGTATAGGATTCTTTTCACTTTTCTATAGTTATCATGAGTTATGCATTTTCTTTGTTGCTCTTTTGATCACTATGAGTACATAGTTCAAGCTAAGTATAGGGGGTGTCATCTACATTGTATATACTTTTAGCCATAACTTGTACTTTGGGGTTAATAACAATATGACTATTATTTATAAAAAAAAGGAATAAAAATGCTTTGAAAAAATGCTTGCAAAAATGTGTATAAAATTTTTATAAAAAGATTTGCAAAAAATGTAATTTTTTTAAAATCTTTGCAAAATTTTTTTTATAAATTTTGTAAAATGTTTGTAAAAATGATTTTTGTAAAATTTTTGTAAATTATTTTGTGTATCAAAATTATGTATATGCTACAGATGTTTGTAAAATGTGTGAAAGTAAAATGTTTGCAAAAATATTTTTGAAAAATTATTTGTAAACTTGTTTGTAAAACAAGCTTTGAAAATGTTTTGAAAATATGTAAAGTGGTTTGTAAATTTTTTTGTAAAATATTTTGTCACGCAAATTATGGGTATACAAATTACTTGTATATATGTGTTGTAAAATCTTTGTAAATAAAATCTATACTTATTTGTAAGGGTTTTTATCACTTGTGCCCCTCCGAGATATCGCAATTTCAGTTATGCCCCTATTTTTTTGGTAATATCAGGTGTGCCCCTCACTTCTTGCTAATCTATCACTTGTGCCCCTCGGGTTAGTAACCGTCCATCCATAGTGCAAACGGACGTTAACTTTGAGGATATAAGCGGAATTAATTTAAAAAAGGATAATATGGTCATTTTACACCCTCTTCCTCATCCCCTTCTTATTCCTCCTCTTCCCCCATCCTCTTCCTTCTCCTCCAACCTCCTCCTCCTCCCCAGCCCCCACCTCCTCCCAGCTCTGCCCCGAGCTCCTCGGAACTCCTCCCCAGCCCCGCACCTCCTCCCAGCCTGCATCTCCTCCCAGCTCCGCCCCGAGCTCCCCGGAACTCCTCCCTAGTCCGCATAGCCTCCCAGCTCTGCCCCGAGCTCCCCGCAACTCCTCCCCAGTCCCGCACCTCCTCCCATCTTGCACCTCCTCCCAGCTCTGCACCGCCCCCTCCTCCTGCCCCGCACTACCCCCTCCTCCCAGCTTGCAACTTTGCAATCATATTGCTAAACTGAAACAACGTGTATCATCTATAGCACTTCATTCTCTCAATGAGCACAGATCATCAAAAAATCGGAAATAATGTACTCGTAAATAGACAAGTCTACTTGATGTCTTCAATATCAGCCCTTGCAATCGGATCCATTTGTGTTTGGGAGTTGCTTCAAGAAAGGCATCCGTCCAAATCACTACGATGATCTCAGCCTTTCTCACGCATCCTGAATCTGTAGAGCTTGATGATGCAGACGTGCAACATGGACTGCGACAGATTGATAAACACTTATTTGCCAATGAAGCCAATGAAGACATTCAACAACCACATCCAGAATTTGCAACAGATTGCTATACTTCTACTATAAGTCAGAAACCATTCACAGCTGGATAACTCGCCCTGACTGGAGTTGTCTTTTAGATGGAGATGTCCAGAAGTGAAAAAACAAATCTTAGAAAGGCAAACCAACAACAATATTTGATGCAAAATCTAGATTCCACGATAGAAGTTGCATCCCTGCTCCCTCTCCCCCTGCCCTGCACCGCCCCCCTCTCAAACCCCCGCCCCGTCCCCGTGCCCCGCACGGCACCGCCCTCTGATCCCTCTCCCCTTGCCCCGCACCGCTCCCTCCCTCTGGAACCTCTGCCCCCTCCCCCGTCCCCGCACGACACCACCCCCTCCCTCTGGAATCCCAGCAGTCCGCCACGAGCTCCTCCCTCGAGCTCCCCTCTGCCCCTCAATCCCCGCCCCGCACCTCCTTCTGGAACCCAGCACCTCTCCTCCTCCCCGGCTCTTCCCCTCTGCCCCCAGCACTTCCATTCTGCCCACACCCACCCTTCCTCTCCTCCAGCCCCGAGCTCCCGATGCCTCTCTCCAGATCCACTCCTAATTTTGTTGACCATAATACCCTTCTTAACCACACCATGGTTTGAATAAATCATGGTTATTTTAATTTTTTGACGATCAATCTGACGAAAGGGCACAACTGATGATGGAGCAAGAAGTGAGGGGCACAACTGATATTACAAAAAAGATAGGGGTGTAACTGATATTGCGATATCTTAGACAGGCACAAGTGATAAAATCCCTATTTGTAAACTTTGTATATAAGATTCTTATATTTAAAATCCACATGTAAAAGTTGTACATAAAACCTGTAAATATTTTCTTTGAAACATGTGTATAAGTCCTTGTAAAACATTGTAAATATATACGAAGTTTTGAAAATGTTTGTAAATACTTTCTTTCTTTACTTTATTATTAAAAATACCATAAATTTAAAATTTAAACAATTCCATAGAAACTTGTAAAAATCCTTTGGAAAACTTTTCAAAAAGATTTTATTTTTTATTTTCTTTTCTTTTCAAATATTTTGTAAATATTTTTTGAATGTGCATTTGCATTTTTCAGAATGGTATTGACATTTAAACTAGTCTGAAATAAAATTGAGGAATGGAGCTTGGTCTTAATCAACTTAATTTCAGAGGAATCGTATAAGAACTGGAATTGAGACTTTTCAGGTCCTGGCGACTTAATTCTTTGAGTCCACAAGACTAGTCATCTTGGTTTGGTCTAAGTATAACACTTAATAACATACGCATGATTTTTTTAGGCAATGACTTAACTTGGACAATCACTCTAGACGTAGCTCTTCATGGATGAGGTGGTGAGGGGGCAGAATCCTTTGGCTTGGGGTAGCACACGGGTGTGTAACAACTAGTGGAAACATATGTCTTCCTCTAGGGAGGGTAGTGCATCTCAACCTGGTCTAGTAGCATTGAGTTATAATGATAGGATGTCTGGGTTGCAATAATACTTCAAAAGAGGGATGGTTTATTGGCTCAAGAAGAAAATTTCCTTATGTACATGCTGCATAATTGTATATATTTGAAAAAAAATGCAAAAACTCCAAAAAATGGAACATTCCTGATTGAAAATAAAAGGCATGCCGAAGTGTATATAGTTGAATAAGCAAAGCTTATGTGATTCATTGTCTCATCTCATGGAAGCTTGCAGCTGGAGAATTGGCTACACTGGTCAAGATCCAAGGAATACGCGGCTACACTTGCCACAATCGATTCTCTTCTTTCCCCCTCTTCTTGAGTTGATTGCTCTTGAACTTAAGAGAGAATACCCCTCTCCTCGAGGAAAGAGTTGCTAGACCGAGGGACCAGAGTCACCTTGTTAAGGGAGGATGTTTCTTTGCCACTTTTGAGGTGTGTTGCTATATTTCATTTACACGTACAAGTAAATATTCATAGTTATGAGTTTGCGTATGTCGACTTGTTCTAACCTGGTTGTTTAGGCAATCTGAATAGGACTCTTGTGGAACTTGAGGGTTGTTAGGTTTTAAGTTCATGTCTCAACAAGGTTCCGCCAAACTAATAATCCAAAGGTCTGGTCGAGCTCCATACTCCAATATTATGAAGATAAGTTTAATAATCAATATTGTTCTAAATTCTTTGCCTTTTCTTTTCTTTATTTCTTTTTCACTTCTTTTTCAAATAAGTGTTTGGGACTAACAAAGGTAAAATGTAGGGGAATGGTGAATTCATGATTCACATCCTTTATTATTTTATTTTAGGAAAAATCACTACACACAATAACTGTAAATATATATAAATCTAATAAATTAGCATTGCGTGTGCTTTTATTAATACTGTATATTTATATTCTTTTTTTAACCAAAATAAAAGAATAAAGAAGAAAAGAAAGATAAAGAAATAGAAGAAGGCTAAAATTATGTAATAAGTACATACGGATCCGACCTCATTATAAGGTCAAATATTGGCCTGATAGACAAAGAATAAAGTAGGGCGAGATAGGTTATATATTTATTCATAAAATCCAAAGAAAAATGTTGTTGACATTATGTATTCTTTATTTATTTTGAAAATATATAACATTGTTCATCATCAATAAAAAGATCGCAAAATTATTTATTTCCTTAATAAAATTTGTAAATAAAAATATGTATCAAATAATAAAAAAATAAATTGTGAACCATTGTAAAATACCTATATCTATATTTATTTATTTATTGAATAAATATATATTGTATTTTTAAATACTTGTAAATATTCCTAGTAATTATATAAAATTAAAATAGATTTCATCAAATAGAATATAAAAAATAAATCCAGTTGTTCATTGTACAAAAGAACCAATAATGTATATATTGTGCATAAACCTAATTAATTAATACATGCAACTAATTTGTAAAAATCCAATAAAAATGTTTTATACACTTAAATTATTTTGTAAATAAAAAAATATAATTTATTTTTGTAAAAATTATAAAAATAAAATTATATGTATATAATATATAGATATACTATAACTATACATACTAACATATACTATATATATTATTATATATTATCAAAATTAGTAAAATCACAAAAAATAGCCTGTAAAATAACTAACATTTTTAATTTTTATAACTTTTATTTTAAAATCATTTACTATTTTAATTAATTTTCTTTTATTTTGTAAATTTCTTTTTCTGATTGGTCAATTCGGGTCAACCATTCCCCCTCCCAGGTCTGACCCGCAATTTGCTTCGCCGGATCTCTTTTCTCCACTTTCTCCAACTCAGATCTGACCACCTTCTTCCTCGAATCTAACACCCGATTATCCCGCCAGGATCTGTGATCTTCATAGATATCTAGGCTTCGTCGGATCCACCTCAATTTGTGTGAAACCTCTCGATCCTTCCAGATGCCTGGGGATTCCTATAAGTGTTCTCTTCCGTCTCCACCGTGACCTAGTTTGTGTCGTGCCTCCTCTTCGTACACCTGAATCCTTAGGATTGTGATAGGGTCCTTGAGGCTTTGGAGCTCAATTTGGTGTCTGGTTGAGCTGAACTCGCTCATGGCCGGAGTATTCCACACCAATCAGCCTCCTTGGTCTTTTGCAACATGCTCGAGGCTACAATCACACCATTCACTCCGCTTCTCTTTGCCATATATTCGCACACACTCAGGTACCTTCGATCATCTCTATTTCGTAGTTTACCCTTGATTTCCTCCATCGATCATTGACAGTAACACTTACTCCGACCAGTGGGTTAGGAGCCCTATATCACTCATCTATTCGTTTTGATTGACTCACCACTTCACCCTTCATCTTCTCACACAACCTGACCCCCCCTAAATCTTGCTCATTGGAGCAAGATTAGGAATATACCTCCCCCTCCACGTACGCCGAGGGTCAACCTACCATCCCCCATTGCTTCTTGTGCTTTCTTTGTAGAATAACCCTGATCGGAGAGTCGTCTCCAAACTGTGAATACCTTTCAGGTGTATGTGTGTGAGAAGAGTCTAAATTAGGAACCAATAGAGGTAACGGAGCTGCTCTAGCTGAGCCACCTCCCAGATTTTCATCGACCTATCCATCAAGCCATCAAGCATCCCATTTGACGTGGATACTTTCTAGCAGGGTGTTTGACCTATCAGTGAGCTGATCTGAGTTGTAGAGCGCCAGATACACTTGATCCAAGCTCGGTAGGAGGCCCCTTGTTATGAGTTCTTCCACAACCCTTCAGCACCATTTTGAGGCATCCTCCCCCAAGATTTGATCTGTGGCGTACCTTGGAGCCCAAATCTAGGAGTTCATATAGAATCTAGGGGTAATCCCAGTCGCACGTCACCGCCCACCACCTAATCCGTACCTAACAGATCAGATCCCAGTTGCACGTTCTCAACTTTTCTCTGACCGTCAAATCCTTTTCCAGATAATCAGAACCGTGCGCTTGAGCCGTGCTCCAGCATGTCAAATCTTTTCAGAGACACATGTCGAACGTGTTTGCAAGGGTATATTTTGAAGGATATGGTGAAATCCTCAAGCGCATCATGGAAGCGTGAGCATCGCATCGAATACGATGAAGAACGACTAGTCGGACTAATTGTTCTATGCAGCGGAATTTAAAAAATTTCCCTGCGATGATACCACATGATCCAACTTCTCGGATCGTTTCGTCTAAACCACAAACAAGTAATAGGATTACCTCTTGAAGCGTGGTTATGATCGAGTCTCTAAATGAAGAGACCTCTTGTCTCAAGTCCGATCCGACAGAGGAGACGCTTGTGAGCGCGGGGATGAATCGCGTGCTTCTCGCAATCCACATTGATAATCCAAGTGGTGGATCCCCTGATCTCATCACACGAGATCCATCATCTTCTTCATGAGCGAGGCGCTCCGAAGGAGACGGAGATCCACGAGCAAACGATCGAGCAGCATAACAACGACGTTGCGGCGATGAAGAACCTCTCCAGGGCATCCATGGTGGACAGCCACATGAGAGGGAAAGAGAGAGTAGATGTGTAGAGAGAAAGAGAGAGAGAGAGACTTATGTTCTCTTGTGTGTTATGTGTAAAGAAGAGCAATGGGGTGCCTCTCATTTTATACTATTTTAGGATCCATGGATCTCAATCCATGGACAACACAAATCCAATGGTTCTCATTGATTGTGTTTCTTTCAATAGCTAAGATTTTTGTTGGTAAAAACCAACAACAATTAATTTAATAAAAATCAAATATATATTGAATATAATTTGATTTATATCAAATCAGTCTCAATTAGAGAAATAGGAAAGGAGGCAAGCCTCCTTCCATAAGGAGGGTGGACGGTCACCACATTCCTTATGGGAATCGTGGCCGTCCACTCTTCCTATATGGAAGGTGGATGCCTCTCTTCTATTATATGAGATTGCATTATCTCATGATTCTCTCTAATATTTGCAACAACTTTTACTGCATATTATTTCACAAAAATAAATCCAATTTATTTTGTGAACATTGTAATCATGCCATTGGAAATTTGTGAATCACATTCACTACCCAAAATAAAATGTAAATTACATTTTCATATTAATGTCCGATGTGAATCCAATTCACATTAACATTTAATTAACAAATGTAAATTACAAATAGCTCTCTCTCTTATCTATTATAAATCACATTTATAATATATATGACTAATATGGATATTGCTATCCACACTATTCATATCCATGATAATTAAATCACATTTAAACATCTTGGATCTCTATTCTCATGTGCCCAAATAATATGAATCGCATTCACATTATTTTCATCTTTGATAATCAAATCACATTTAATTATCTAAGATAGCTCTCTCTCTATAATATGAATCAAATTCATATTATTTATAATAATTAAATCACATTTAATTATCCATTTTCTCGATGCTCTGATACATATATCAATAATAGAATTATCCATGAACTCCTCCAAGGATAATGCGCTTTCTCCGCGAATACTTGGAGATAAGGACAGGGCGATTGTATTGTTCCACATATAGTGACTTGGATATTGAGATCATATCTCAAATCCAAATCGCGGGCCTCCCATAGATGCTTGATTAAATCAAGACCGCAAATCTAATCTTCTCATTGCATCTGAATCACATTCAGTTAAATGTCGAACATTTGGACCAAGATCAGATTGCTTCTCTATTGAGAGGAGTCACTAAAATCACACGTTTCATTACTTCCTAGGAATGGAAGCGGCATGGTTATACAATCGTTTTTTATCACATCACCCTCAGGTATTCCTAATACCTATACATCCAGCATACTGGAAGACTCATATTAAACCCGAAGTATTGGATCAACTTTGTACTATCTACTTCATGGTTTTATCAGTAAGTTTCTCATTCGATCATTAGGAGTTGGTATCGATCATATACTTTCCAAAAGCATATATCATACCTTGGTCTTGATCATATACTTTCCAAAAGTATATATCAAACCTACAAATTCAGTCAAACTTCCAAGGCGAGATGACCGTGCACGGAATTTTATTCTTCCCAATATCTCATGAGTGCGCTCATGCCTTCCGGTTCAGTACATGAACATGTATGATCCCTTTGAGAGATCATATTACTCATATGCCCTTATATGCACACCAACGCGCCGGTGTATAGACCTTGGTTAGGTCATCAACCTATTGGTCTGCCAAATGTACATATTCAGACATATAGCAACACATCTGTCTCCGGTCAGAGGATGCATGCCTGTATCGTGAAAACATACGATATAGGACTTTGGTTATCTCGATCTCGTTAAGTCAACTCTTTGACCTAACTAATCTGACACCTCCGAATCTCTATTCCTATGCAGAGGACCTGTATCAAGAGGTCGTTTAGATATCAGCCTTTAGAGATAAGGATTGCCATCTCCTACTCATGCTGGAGATCGTCTCTTAACAATCATTTGACAGTGCTTGATGAGTCCTCAATCTAACCCTTTAGATATGAAGGATATGGTTAGGTCCTCAAGCGCATCACGGAAGTGTGATCATCGTATCGGATACGATGAAGAACGACTAGTCATACTAGTTGTTCTATGCTACGGAAATTAAAAATTTTCATGCGACGAAACCACATGATCCAAGAACACTACTCGGATCGTTTCGTCTAAATCACAAACAAGTAATAGGATTACCTCTTGAAGCGTTGTTGTGATCGAGTCTCTAAACAAAGAGACCTCCTGTCTCAAGTCCGATCCGACGGAGGAGATGCTTGCGAGCGCGGGGATGAACTGCATGCTTCTCGCAATCCATGTTGATGATCCAAGCGATGGATCTCCTGATCTCGACACACGAGATCCATCGTCTTCTTCACGAGCAAGGTGCACCGAAGGATACGGAGATCCACGAGCAAACGATCGGGCAGCATAACGACGACGCTGCGGCGATGGAGAACCTCTCTAGGGCATCCATGGTGGACGGCCATGAGAGAGGAAGAGAGAGTAGGCGTGTAGAGAGAAAGAGAGAGAGATGTGCTTCTAAAGCATTGTGTCATGTATAGAAGAGCAAAGGGGTGCCTCTACTTTTATAATATTTTGGGATCCATGGATCTCAATCCATGGGACAACACAAATCCAATGGCTCTCATTGATTGTGTTTCTTTTAATGGCTAAGATTTGTGCTGGTAAAACCAACAACAATTAATTTAATTGTGATTAAATATATATTGATAAATCAACATAATTTAATCCTAAAATTAAATCAACTAACATTGGAGATAATGGAAAGGAGAATCTCTCCTTCCATATAAGAGAGGTGGACGTCCACCCTTTTCTTTGTAGGAATTGGTGGTTGTCCCTTCTCCTATTAGGAAAGGGAGATTCCAATGAAATATCCAAGATTCCATATATCTCCAATATTTCAACAACAATTGTTGTTAATGTTGGACATGTGAGCCCACGGTGAGCCATTATGCAATAAATGTTATTGCAAATATCATTCCCTGATCTGAAATGAAGAATAATAATTTGCATAATAGGTCCCTCTGTACAATTAGGGTTATGTACCATGGCTGTCTTAATGATCAAACAGCTGTTGATTCAATAATTGAATCATAGAGGCTGGTGCTTGGATGAATATCTAAAGAGTTAAATTGAGGACTCATCAAGCACCGTCAAATGATTGTTAAGATGTGATCTCCAGCCTGAGTAGGAGATGGCAATCCTTTGTCACATAGGCTGATATCTGACCGACCTCTTAATGCAGGTCCTCTGCATAGGAATAGAGATTTGGAGGTGTCAGATTAGTTAGGTCAAAGAGTTGACTTAACGAGATCGAGATAACCTAAGTCCTATGTTGAATGCTATCACGGCATAGGCACGCATCCTTTGACCGGAGACAGATGTATTGCTATATGTCTGAGTATGTACGTTTGACAGACCAATAGGTTGATGACCTAACCAAGGTCTATACACCGGTGCGTTGGTGTGCATATAAGGGCATATGAGTAATACGATCTCTCAAAGGGATCATACAGGTTCACTACTGAACCGGAAGACATGAGCTCACTCATGAGATATTGGGAGGAATCAAATTCCGTGCACGGTCATCTCGCTTTGGAAGCTTGACTGAATTTGTAGGTTTGATATATACTTTTGGAAAGTATATGATCAAGACCTAGGTATGATATATGCTTTTGGAAAGTATATGATCGATACCAAATCCCAATAATCAAATGAGAAACTTAGTGATAAAACCCTGAAGAAGACAGTGTAAAATAGATCTTGATCTTCGGGTTGACCATGGGTCTTCCAGTATGCAGGATGTACAGGTATTGGGAATATCTGAGGGTGATGTGATCATAAACGATTGTATATCCATGACGCGTCCATTCCGAGGGAGTGATGAAACAGGTCTGGATTTTAGTGACTCCTTTCAGTAGAGAAGCAATCCGATCTTAGTCCAAGTGTTGGACATTGATCTGAATGAGATTCAGATTCAATGAAAAGATTGGATTTGCGGTCTTGATTTAATCAAGCATCTGTGGGAGGTCCGTAAGATCTGGATTTGTGATGATATCTCAACATCCAAGTCACTATACGTGGAACAATACAATCGCCCTGTCCTTATCTCCAAGTATCTGCGGAGAAAGCACATTATTATTGAAAGGGTTCAAGAATAATTCATTTGATGAAATGTATATCCAAGCAAGGACTTGATGATTAAATGAGATTTAATTATCAAGCATAATATGAATATGATTCATATTATTATACAAGATAATTAAATGAGATTTAATTATCAAGGATTAGAGAATGTGGATAATACTATCCATAATATTTGTGTATTATAAATTTGATTTATAATATACATATATTCAAGAGAGAGAAATTTAGTAAATAACATTTGTTAATTATTAAATGTGGATTGGATTCACATTTGTTAATTAACTGGAAATGTCATTTACTAATTAGTTTGGGATGTGAATATGATTCACATAATTTTCAATGGCATGATTGAAATATTCACAAATTAATTTGGAATTAATTTGGTGGATATTTTTGTGATAATTGAGAGATTATGTAATATAATAAAAAGGAGAAATAAAACCACCATTTTAGGAGTCAATATTATCTCCATTTTATTATGATGATTAATCTCTCAACTAACTTATTTATGTTAAATTAAAAATGTGTTGATAATGTTGCAACATATATTTAATTTAATTATAAATAAATGTTGTTGGTTTTAACCAACAACAATTATAGCCATTGATCTTACATAGACCAAGCCTAGCCGTTGGATCTATGTGTCCCATGGATTGAGATCCATTGGATCCTAAACTAATATAAAAGGAGGGCTAGGGTAGCCTTCCAAAGGTACATCATTAAGAGTTGTACAAGGTGACAACTCTCTCTCTTTTTCTCATTCTCTCCCTCTCTCTTTCTCTTCTCCATTAAGTGGCCGTCCACTTTGTGTTGAGAAAGGAGAAACTCTCGGCTTCTTCTTCGACGACTCGAGGATCTCCTTCTTCTTTGGAGTTTCTTACTATAAAGAAAGACGACGGATTTCGTTTGACGAAATCAGGGGAGCCATCGCTTGGATCTTCATCGAGGATTGCGGGAAGGAACGTGACTCATCATCGCGCCCGCAAGTGTGTTCTTCGTGGATCGGACTTAAGACAGGAGGATCTCTACTTTGGGATCTCGCGATCACAACCACGCTTCAAGAGGTATTCCTTATACTTGGTGGTTTGATGAAACGATCCGAGAAGTGTTCTCGTGATCATGTGGTTTCATCTTTAGTTTTAAAATTTTTAATTTCCACTGCATCTAGCATCTAGTGCGACTAGTTGCTCCGATTTCATATGATGCGATCGACACGCTTCCGTGATGCGCTTAAGGATTTACAATATCCTTCAAGTTGTATCAGAGCCATAGGTTGAATAAGGTTTTGGATATGATCCATAGACCTTAGACGATTTGGTTCTTGAAAGGGTTGCAAAATTTTTACTGCATTTCAATTTTCGCAGCTCTGTCTAATTGATTTTTTCGGCACTGTTTAAAATGTTTAAACACGAAATTTTCAATTGGATTTTGTTCCCCATTAAACAAGGAAACCATAGGACTTAAGTTTACTAAATTTGGACTTTATTTGCTCAAGATATGGCTTTTTGAATATGACTATATTCACTGTTGCGGGAACGGCGGATTTAAACGTGATTAATGAGATAATTACGGTTTTAATCCGCCTCGAAATGCGTTAATTATCACTTGGGTTCTTTAATAAATCAAATAAGAAATCTTTGGAAACTGAGTTTGCATTTTTTGGATTTAAATTGATCAAGATAAGTTAATTTTAGTGATTGGGGGTCACTGCTGGAAATTAACAATTTTGATCTTGAACCTTGTGATATGTCATTCAATTATCATGATGAAAATTAATTGTTAATTTTCTGGAATAATTAGTGATAAATATTTGTGAAATATTTAAAGAGATAATTATTTCATTGAATGACACTTGCCTAAACCATAATGATGGGATATTAGATCTTGATCATTGGTTCATCAACAAACATTGCTTTCATGAAAATCATAGTTTATCCTACAATAGTTGTAGGATAACTTTTACATGAACAACCCTTTTTTGCTTGAATAGGATTGGGGATTTGTCTAACAAATCTCCTTATAATCAAAAATGTTTTGATTTATATTATATGGTATAATTTCGGTCGAAAACTGATGAACATCTCAAAGTACATGATGGTCTATCTGGTATTATCCTTTCCCGAGGCGGATGTGGTGCCTAGTCGGAGAGCATTGGGGTAGCGGGTTGCAAGTATGTGGTCCGTCTCACTCTCGTCGGTACTGGCCATGACAGCGGGTAGGGACTGTATAATACCGGAGATAGACAATGTGTATTTTTCTAATTATTAAAATTCGAATAATACGTACTTTGAGTATATACCTACTATTCAAGTAAAAGACATGTTTGTTGATTGATGATTGGATTAATGATTAATTTAATATGATTAAATTAATTATATCCAATAAACACTCTATTTTGAATAGATGTGTATTTCCCTTGGAAGAATTAATTATGTGAATATGATTCACGATAATTAATTACAATTTGAATATGAGGTGGAGGATCACATAAGTGACATCCATGGTCTCCCGTCAAGGCAAAGGATTCCGTCGCCAGTTGTTGTGTATAGGAGACGCATGTCCAAAGTGACAGATCCTATACATGATTTAATTGGATCGGGTTCTTTGCTTCTCGAAAGAGTAAGGCCGTATACGTAGTGACCCCAATATCGGGTCCTCATATTATTGGGGCGATATTGGATTGCGTATAGCGAGTATTAAGCCTGTTGACGGTTGGTTCAATTAATGACGGGTCAACATCATCTTAGGGGTGGTGGGCCTGGGTATTAAAGACCGAATTGGGAATGCAAGTTGGACTTGCTAGGCGGAATGTGTTCCCGCTTCTTTTTATCCGAGTTGTAGGTTCTCATATTATTGGGATGCAACAAAGATAGAAAAGGAGATCCCAGATCTTGTTAGAGATATAATGGTAAGAATATCTCTTACATTGAAAGTGATTAAGGGAATGAACTTTCAGTGTTGACAAGGCAAGACAACTTTGATATAAAAATTCCTAAATCAAAGTAAAACATGTATATATAATATATATACACTTATGCAAATTTCTTATTTCAGATAATCCTTCATTAAACCCACTCAATGTAATACTCAATAATAACCAGTAAAATATCTTGGATTGGACTCATGATCCAGATATTGTACTTGTAATTGGACACATAATGTATGTGGTTGCAATGTGCAAGTTTCCTCAACATAATGAGGAAGGACAATTAAATAAGACAATAAGACATCACCTTAGGGTTTGTATGTCTCTGTAGTCTTGATCTTTCATCGAATGTACTTTGGACGTGACATGTCGATGGTGATCGTAATTGTTGAATAATCCTTATAAAATAAAAGAAGATATTTTGGCATACATATGTGCTCTAGATATTTAATCATGAATGACATGGTTCTCTGTATTATGCAGAATGGTGGCTCAAAAGAGATGATGTATTCAAAATGTTTGAATACCTACCTGAACCTATGTGTCTAAGAGTTAAGATGTATGTATATATGATGAATGTCATCATTCTACTATCTATACTCAAGTCATTCATGAAGCTTCATAATAATCATTTTGAATGAATTTAATGAAGCATGTATAAATGTTGAAGTTCTCTTATATTGAAATCCTTTGAATTCAACATAAGAGATTCTTTGTCTTGAACAATGGTTGTTTATAGATGAAGAGAGCACAGTGGAAGCATGGGTCGGACCCGAATAAGAAGGAAAGTCAAAGAGTTGACCTACTTCTGTGACTTCCATATGGCATCCAAAGAGTTGGATGAATGCCAATACTGCAATAAGTTGATGTGTTGATAGTGTGACTATCAAATCTGTCTAAAATCCTTAGTGAAGGACTCAGATAGAGCATCGGAATAATCTACATATAATCATTGACTCTGACTTTCTTATTTCATAATATAAAGTCTGACAATTGTATCCCAATCTTCTAATGACATTTGCAATTGGTTGCATATACATATTAGAAGATTCGAAATTTGATCTTAAGGTTTAGTAGTCATCTACATGGATATTGATGTAATTGTGACAACAATCTCTATTGGATAGATGGACTTCATATTCTCAGTGGGAGAGCCCTTAGTCTTAGAGAATGTCTCTATGACCTAGATATTAGAATACCCTCATTGTTTGTTTATAAATGTTGGAAATAAACATGAATTCTGAGATAGAACTATCATAAAGAGTTATGATGGAAATATTTCAGATAGTAATCTAACATCTAGTGGACTCCACCAAATTAGAAAATTAATGAATGGTTCATTAAGATTTCTGATACTGAAAATCAAACCTTATAAGATCAATAGGAGGATGAAGATCATTTGACAATGATCTGGCATCAAGCCTTGGACATTTGTCTATTGATTTGATCAATAGACCAGTAAGAGATGAAACTTTAGAATGTCTAAAATTTCAAATCTTACATACTTATGAATATTGTATTCGAAGTAAAATGTCCAATACACCCTTCTCTGGGAATGGTGTTAGATGTCGAGGTATTCAAGATCTCATACATATTGATGTATGTAGATCATCTATATCATAGTAAACATTATGGATGTGTGATATCTATTGATGATTATGTATGATATGAGATTTCTTCTCTTCACCTGAGAAACCTTTAAAATGTTCAAAGATTTCACAATTTTGGTTTACAACCAAAGTTTGAAGAAAGATGAAATGAATTTGATCTAAGCAAGGTAGCAAGTACCTATTAGATAAAATTCAAAGAATACCTTATGGAGATATGAATATCATTTCTATCTCAATCCTCCTAACACACCTAAACTCAATGAAGTTGTAGGGAGATACAATTGGATCATGTGTGACATGATTTGGTCAATGATGAATTTTAGCATAATTATCCCTTAGTTTCCAAGTATATATGTGTAGTAGAGACTACAATATATATCCTTAATGAGGTTCCATGCATGTAAGCTGGAATCTAGCACTTGAGAGTGCTACTTCATTAGGAAAATAAAGGATGGTATTGGATACCTACTTTATGACCTTGAGATTCTTAAAAGATCTCATCTCTAAGAATGTGATTATTAGAGGATGACTCTCTTGAGAATCAAGATGAAAATGAAGTGAAGGAACTCATTTAATCTTGAGATGACAATGAGGCTCCTGAAATCGGAAACTAAAAGGATAATTAAAGATGAAACATTAATACCTCTTCAAATGAGTTTGAGGATGTATTCCATGTGTCGATTAAGTCTGAAAATGATCGGACTTCATGTGATGAAGCTCCTAAGGATCGTGACATGGAAAGATGGATATTAGCAATAAAGTCTAAAGTAGACTTCATATACAAGTGTTGTATATGGACCCTCGAGGATCCACCTATATGGGTAAGACCCATAAAGGTGTAAATGAATCTTCAAGAAAAGAGGGAACCTGATGAGAAGGTAGAGACCTTCAAAGCACGGTTTGTAGCCATTAGCTACACACCGGAAGAGAAGACATTGCTTGCAATGAGACTTGCTCTTCGGTGACCATGCTTAAAATCATCAGAATATTGCTAACCTTAGCTACACAACTTGACTATTGCATCTTCAGGATGCAAGTCAAGATTGCATTCCTCTAAAAATACCTCTCTGAGGATATTTACATGAAGTAGCCCCAGGGCTTCATGTTTGGGGAAAGTAAGGTGTGAAAGATAAAGAAACTCCATCTATGGACTCAAATAAGCTTCTTGTAGTTGGAACATAAGATTTGATGAAATTATAAATGTTATGATTTCAAATAAAATCTTGATGTACCATGTGAAGCTTAGTGGGAGTGCCATTGTGTTCATCGTGCTAAATGTAGATAATATCCTAATCATTTGGAATGATATAAGGATGATAATAAGTGTTTTATAGACTGGCTATTCCATACCTTGAGATATGATCTCAAGAATACCTCTTAGATCTTAATTCTGAAGATGTTCAGAAGCAAAGAAAAGAGGGTATTGGGACTGTCACATTTGTAGTACACCTTGGACATATTCCATTCTTGGAAATTCCAAGAAAGGCTTCCTTCCCTTAAGATTTGGTACTGACCTATCTAAAGGGATAGCATCTCAAAGAGTTGAGGAAGTGAATGCTAGAGCTGCTTGCACTTGTGCATCAGTTACAGAAAGCTAAGTGTATGCTAGATATGTACAAAAGCCAGATATCTGCCATGCAGTGGGAGTAGTAAATTGTTACTAATCCTACTATGGAGAGAACTTGATTGCAGTAATAACAATGTCTTCATAGATGAAAAGATCTTTGAGATGGTGATCTCAAAGTCATATCTTCAAAAGCTTAAGACTTTATAGATAGAGATCTAAAAGGTCTTAACTGTGGATACCTTGAGAGATAGTGATCTCCCGGAATAAGGGTATTCTAATAAGGATTATGGAAATACTGGTTATAATAGTTACTGAGCAATAGTGTCAAGGACACTATAATTGCTTTGTCAAGATTGAGTATTGATTGCATAAGATGCAACATTCGCATTGGATGCGAGCACTGTTACCTAGGGATATGCAAGTGTCGTAAAAGGACTTGGCATAGTCTTTTAGGAACAGAGTGACTGATCAGCTTACCTAGCTATTTCTAAATAGCCTATGATTGTCACATGAGTGTGCGTTTAAATGATTAGCCCATTAATGGCTCTTTGGGCTAGTGGGAGATGGTTGGACATGTGAGCCCACGGCGAGCCATTATGCAATAAATGTTATTGCAAATATCATTCCCTGATCTGAAATGAAGAATAATAATTTGCATAATAGGTCCCTCTGTACAATTAGGGTTATGTACCATGGTTGTCTTAATGATCAAACAGTTGTTGATTCAATAATTGAATCATAGAGGCTGGTGCTTGGATGAATATCTAAAGAGTTAAATTGAGGACTCATCAAGCACCGTCAAATGATTGTTAAGATGTGATCTACAGCCTGAGTAGGAGATGGCAATCCTTTCTCACATAGGCTGATATCTGACCGACCTCTTGATGCAGGTCCTCTGCATAGGAATAGAGATTCGGAGGTGTCAGATTAGTTAGGTCAAAGAGTTGACTTAACGAGATCGAGATAACCTAAGTCCTATGTTGAATGCTGTCACGGCATAGGCACGCATCCTTTGACCGGAGACAGATGTATTGCTATATGTCTGAGTATGTACATTTGACAGACCAATAGGTTGATGACCTAACCAAGGTCTATACACCGGTGCGTTGGTGTGCATATAAGGGCATATGAGTAATACGATCTCTCAAAGGGATCATACAGGTTCACTACTGAACCGGAAGACATGAGCTCACTCATGAGATATTGGGAGGAATCAAATTCCGTGCACGGTCGTCTCGCTTTGGAAGCTTGACTGAATTTGTAGATTTGATATATACTTTTGGAAAGTATATGATCAAGACCTAGGTATGATATATGCTTTTGGAAAGTATATGATCGATACCAAATCCCAATGATCAAATGATAAACTTAGTGACCAAACCCTGAAGAAGACAGTGTAAAATAGATCTTGATCTTCGGGTTGACCATGGGTCTTCCAGTATGCAGGATGTACAGGTATTGGGAATATGTGAGAGTGATGTGATCATAAACGATTGTATATCCATGATGCTTCCATTCCGAGGGAGTGATGAAACAGGTCTGGATTTTAGTGACTCCTTTCAGTAGAGAAGCAATCCGATCTTAGTCCAAGTGTTGGACATTGATCTGAACGAGATTCAGATTCAATGAAAATATTGGATTTGCGGTCTTGATTTAATCAAGCATCTGTGAGAGGTCCGTAAGATCTGGATTTGAGATGATATCTCAACATCCAAGTCACTATACGTGGAACAATACAATCGCCCTGTCCTTATGTCCAAGTATCTGCAGAGAAAGCACATTATTCTTGAAAGGGTTCAAGAATAATTCATTTGATGAAATGTATATCCAAGCAAGGACTTGATGATTAAATGAGATTTAATTATCAAGCATAATATGAATATGATTCATATTATTATCCAAGATAATTAAATGAGATTTAATTATCAAGGATTAGAGAATGTGGATAATACTATCTATAATATTTGTGTATTATAAATTTGATTTATAATATACATATATTCAAGAGAGAGAAATTTAGTAAATAACATTTGTTAATTATTAAATGTGGATTGGATTCACATTTGTTAATTAACTGGAAATGTCATTTACTAATTAGTTTGGGATGTGAATATGATTCACATAATTTTCAATGGCATGATTGAAATATTCACAAATTAATTTGGAATTAATTTGGTGGATATTTTTGTGATAATTGAGAGATAACGTAATATAATAAAAAGGAGAAATAAAGCCACCATTTTAGGAGGCAATATTATCTCCATTTTATTATGATGATTAATCTCTCAACTAACTTATTTATGTTGAATTAAAAATGTGTTGATAATGTTGCAACATATATTTAATTTTATTATAAATAAATGTTGTTGGTTTTAACCAACAACAATTATAGCCATTGATCTTACATAGACCAAGCCTAGCCGTTGGATCTATGTGTCCCATGGATTGAGATCCATTGGATCCTAAACTAATATAAAAGGAGGCTAGGGTAGCCTTCCAAAGGTACATCATTAAGAGTTGTACAAGGTGACAACTCTCTCTCTTTTTCATATTCTCTCCCTCTCTCTTTCTCTTCTCCATTAAGTGGCCATCCACTTTGTGTTGAGAAAGGAGAAACTCTCGGCTTCTTCTTCGACGACTCGAGGATCTCATTCTTCTTTGGAGTTTCTTACTCTAAAGAAAGACGACGGATTTCGTTTGACGAAATCAGGGGAGCCATCGCTTGGATCTTCATCGAGGATTGCGGGAAGGAACGTGACTCATCATCGCGCCCGCAAGAGCGTTCTTCGTGGATCGGACTTAAGACAGGAGGATCTCTACTTTGGGATCTCGCGATTACAACCACGCTTCAAGAGGTATTCCTTATACTTGGTGGTTTGATGAAACGATCTGAGAAGTGTTCTCGTGATCATGTGGTTTCATCTTTAGTTTTAAAATTTTTAATTTCCGCTGCATCTAGCATCTAGTGCGACTAGTTGCTCCGATTTCATATGATGCGATCGACACGCTTCCGTGATGCGCTTAAGGATTTACAATATTCTTCAGTTAATTATTCTACAAAAATAATTCATAATTATTTTGTGAATATTGCAATCTTGTCATTGGAAATTTGTGAATCACATTCGCAACCTAAAATAAAATGTAAATTACATTTTCAATTTAATGTCCAATGTGAATCCAATTCACATTAACATTTAATTAACAAATGTAAATTAAAAACATCTCTCTTATATATTATAAATCTCATTTATAATATATATGATTAATATGGATATTGCTATCCACATTATTCATATCCTTGATTATTAAATCACATTTAATCATCTTGGATCTCCATTCTCTTATTCTTAAATAACATGAATCACATTTACATTATTCACATCTTTGATAATTAAATCACATTTAATTATCTTAGATAACTCTCTCTATAATATGAATCAAATTCATATTATTTATGATAATTAAATCACATTTAATTATCCTTTTTCTCGATGCTCGGATACATATATCAACAATAGAATTATTCATGAACTCCTTCAAGGATAATGCGCTTTATCCGTGTATACTTGGAGATAAGGACAGGGAGATTGTATTGTTCCACGTATAGTGACTTGGATATTGAGATCATATCTCAAATCCAGATCGTGGGCCTCCCATAGATGATTGATTAAATCAAGACCGTAAATCTAATCTTCTCATTGCATCTGAATCACATTCAGATCAATTTCCAACATTTAGACCGAGATCAGATTACTTCTCTACTAAGAGGAGTCACTAAAATCCAGACCTGTTTCATCACTCCCTAGGAATGGAAGCGTCATGATTATACGATCGTTTATGATCACATCACCCTTAGGTATTCCCAATACCTGTACATCCTGCATGCTGGAAGACTCAGAATAAACCCGAAGTATTGGATCAACTTTATACTGTCTACTTCAGGGTTCTATCAGTAAGTTTTCTCATTCGATCATTGGGAGTTTGTATCGATCATACAATTTCCAAAAGTGTATATCAAACCTAGGTCTTGATCATATACTTCCTAAAAGTATATATCAAACCTACAAATTCAGTCAAGCTTCCAAAGCGAGACAACCGTGCGCATGGAATTTGATTCTTCCCAATATCTCAACAGTGAGCTCATGCCTTCTAGTTTAATAAATGAACCTGTATGATCCCTTTGAGAGATCGTATTACTCATATGCCCTTATATGCACACCAGCGCGTCGGTGTATAGACCTTGGTTAGGTCATCAACCTATTGGTCAGCCAAATGTACATACTCAGACATATAGTAACACATCTGTGTCCGGTTAGAGGATACATGCCTGTATCGTGACAGCATACGATATAGGACTTCGGTTATCTCGATCTTTAAGTCAACTCTTTGACATAACTAATCTGACACCTCAGAATCTCTATTCCTACGCAGAGGACCTACATCAAGAAGTCGTTCATATATTAGCATATTTGAGAAAGGATTGCCATCTCCTACTCAGGCTTGAGATCATTTCTTAACAATCATTTGACGGTGCTTGATAAGTCCTCAATCTAACCCTTTAGATATTCATCCAAGCACCAGCCTCTATGATTCAATAGTTGAATCAACAGCTGTATGATCATCAAGATGGCCATGGTACATAACCCTAATTGTACTAAGGGACCTATTATGCAAATTATTCATTCTTAATTTCAGATCAGGGAATGATATTCGCAATAACATTTATTGCATAATGGCTCGCCGTGGGCTCGCATGTCCAACAATCTCCCACTAGCCCAAAGAGCCATTAATGGGCTAATCATTTAAACCTGCACTCATGTGACAATCATAAGCTATTTAGAAAATAGCTAGGTAAGCAGATCAGTTACTCTGTTCCCGCGAGACTACGCCAAGTCCTTTTACGGCACTTACATATCCCTAGTAACAGTGCATGCATCTAATGCGAATGTTGCATCTTATGCAACCAATACTCAATCTTGTTAGTTACAGTGTCATTGACACTACAACTTAACAATTATCATACCCAGTATATCCATAATCCTTATTAGAATGCTCTTATTCCTGGAGATCACTATCTCTTAAGGTATCCACATTTAAGACCTTTTAGATCACTATCTATAAACTCTTAAGTTTTTGAAGATAAGACTTTGAGATCACTATCTCAAAAAACCTTATCACCTATGAAGATTTTGTTATTACTGCATTTAAGTGTTTTCTCTCCATAGTAGGATTAGCAACACTTTACTACTCCCACTGCAAGGCAGATATCTGGCTTTTGTACACATCTAGCATACACTCAGCTTCTCATAACTAATGCACAAGTACAAGTAGTTCTAGCATTGATTTTCTCAACTCTTTGAGGTGTTATCCCTTTAGATAGGTCAGTACCATATCTTAAGGGATGGAAGCCTTTCTTGGAATTTTCCAAAAAATGGAATATGTCCAAGGTGTACTACTAATGTGACAGTCCCAATACCCTCTTCTCTATGCTTCTGAACCTTCAGAACTAAGATCCAAGAGGTATCCTTGAGATTATATCTCAAGTTATGGAACAACCAGATAAGAAAACACTTATTATTATCCCTATATCATTTTAAATGATTAGGATATCATCTACATTTTAGCATGATGAACACAATGGCACTTCCATTAAGCTTCACATAGTTCATCAAGATTCTATCTGAAATCATAACATTTACAATTTCATCAAATCTTATGTCCCAGCTACAAGAAGCTTATTTTGAGTCCATAGATGGATTCTTTAGCTTGCACATCTTGCTTTCCTCAACCAGGAAGCCCTGGGGCTACTTCATGTGAATATCCTCAGAGAGGCATTCATGGAGGAATGCAATATTGACTTTCATCTCACAGATAACAAAGTCAAGTTGTGTAGTTCATGTTCCCTTTCTCTTGAAGATCCATTTATACCTTTACGGGTCTTACCCACATAGGTGGATCCTTGGGGGTCCATATACAACACTT
Source organism: Ottelia alismoides (assembly GCA_037367405.1). Classification (NCBI taxonomy): domain Eukaryota; kingdom Viridiplantae; phylum Streptophyta; class Magnoliopsida; order Alismatales; family Hydrocharitaceae; genus Ottelia; species Ottelia alismoides. The sequence continues at coordinate 123,678 of JAZKJV010008890.1, read as the reverse complement.
GTATATGAAGTCTACTTTAGACTTTTATTGCTAAAATCCATCTTTCCATGTCATGATCCTCAGGAGTTTCATCACATGAAATCCGATCATTTTCAGACTTAACTGACACACGGAATACATCCTCAAACTCATTTGAAGAGGTATAAGTGTTTCATCTTTTATTATCCTTTTAGTTTCCGATTTCAGGAGCCTCATTATCTTCTCAAGATTAAATGAGTTCCTTTACATCATTTTCATCTTGATTCTCAAGAGTGTCATCCATTAAGAATCATATTCTTAGAGATGAGATCTTTTAAGAATCTCAAGGTCATAAAGTAGGTATCCAATACCGTCCTTTATTTCCTAATGAAGAAGCACTCTCTAGTGCTCAATTCCAGCTTATTTGCATGGAATCTTCTAATGTAGTCTCTACTACATATATATATATATATATATATATATGGAAACTAATAGGCAATTATGCTCAAAATTCATCATTGATCAAATCATGTCACACCTGATCCAATTATATCTCCCTATAACTCTATTGAGTTAAGTTGTGTTAGGAGGATTAAGATAGAAATGATATTCACATCTCCATAAGGTATTCTTTGAATTTATCTAACAGGTACTTGCTACTTAGATTAGATCAAATTCATTTTATCTTCCTTCAAACTTTAGTTCTAAATCAAAATTATGAAATCTTTTAACATTTCAAAGGTTTCTTAGGTGAAGAGAAGAAATATCATATCATACATAATCATCAATAGATATCACATATCTATAATGTTTACTATGATATAGATGATCCGCATACATCAATATGTATGAGATCCCGAATACCTTGACATCTTACACCTTTCCCATGGAAGGGTGTATTGGACATATTTTACTTTTGAATACAATATTCATAAGTGTCTAAGTTTTGAAAGTTTTAGATATTCTAAAGTTTCATCTCTTACAAGTCTCTTGATCAAATCAACAGACAAATGTCCAAGGCTTGATGCCATATCATTGTCAAATGATCTGTATCCTCCTATTAATCGTTTAAGGTTTAATTTCAGTATTAGAAATGTTAATGAACCATGCATTAATTTTCTAATTTAGTAGAGTCCTCTGGATGTAGATTACTTTCTGAAATATATCTATCATAATTCCAGAATTCATGTTTATTTCCAACATTTAGAAATAAACTATGAGTGTATTCTAGGTCATAGAGACATTCTCTAAGACTAAGGGCTCCCACTGAAATTGAGAAGTCCATCAATCCAACAGAGATTGTAGCAACAATTACATCAATATCCATATGGATGACTAAAAACCTTAAGATCAAATTTTCCAGTCTTCTATAACATATGCAATCAATTGCAAGTGTTAGAAGATTGACATACAATTATAAGACTTTATCTTATTCAATAAGAAAGTCAATATCAATGATTCATGTAGATTATTCTGATGCTCTATCCGAGTCCTTATCTACGGATTCTAGATAGACTTGGTAGTCAAACCATCAACACATCAATTTATTGCAGTATTGGCATTCATCCAACTCTTTGGATGTCATATGGAAGTCACCGAAGTACAGTCAGCTCTTTGACTTTCTTTCTTACTTGGGTCAGACCCATGCTTCCACTGTGCTCTCTTTGTCTATGAACAACCATTGTTCAAGATAGAGGATCTCTTATGTTAAATTCAAAAGAATTCAATGTAAGAGCATTTCAACAATTATACATGCTTCATTAAATTCATGTGATATGAATATTATGAAGCTTCAAAAATGACTAGAGTATAGATAATAGAAAGATGACACTCATCATGTCTACATCCATCTAAACTCTTAAAACATTGGTCCAGGTAGGTATTCAAACATTTTGAATACATCATCTCTTATAGAGCCACTATTCTGCATGATGCAGAGAACCATGTCATTCATGATTAAATGTCAAGAGCACATATGTATGCCAGAATATCTTCATTGATTTTTTATAAGGATTAATTGACAATTATGATCATCATCGACATGTCACTTCGAAAGTTCATTTGATGATATCAAGACTATAGAGACATACAAACCCTAGGGTTGTAGTCCTATTATCTATTTAATTGTCATTCCTCATTATTGTGAGGAAACTTGCACATTGCAACCACATACATTATGTGTCCAATTGCAAATACAATATCTGGATCATGAGTCCAATCCATGATATTTTACTGATTATTATTGAGTATAACATTGAGTGGGTTTAATGAAGGATTACATGAAATAAGAAATTTGCATAAATGTATATATTTATATATACGTATTTTACTTTGATTTAGGAATTTTTATATCAAAGTTGTCTTGCCTTGTCAACACTGAAAGTTCATTCCCTTAATCACTTTCAATGTAAGAGATATATTTACCATTATATCTCAAGCAAGATCTGGGATCCCCTTCCTTATCTTTGTTAAATCCCAATAATATGAGAACCTTTAACGCCGATAAAAAGAAGCGGGAACACATTCCTCCTTGCAAGTCCAATGTGCATCTCCCAATTCGGTCTTTAACACCCGGGCCCACCAACCCTAAGGTGATGTTGACCCGTCATTAATTGAACCAACTGTCAACAGGAATACAACTCGCTATGCGCAATCCAATATCGCCCCAATAATATGAGGACCCGATATTGGGGTCACTATGCATACATCCTTACTCTTTCGATAAGCGAAGAGCCCGATCCAGATGCGCTTACATGCAGGAGTTGTCACTTCGAATAGGCGTCTCCTTCATACAGTCCCTGGCGATGGAACCCTTCGCCTTGACGGGAGACCATGGATGTCGCTTATGTGATCCTCCACCTCATATTCAAATTTTTAATTAATTATCATAAATCATATTAATATAATTAATTCTTCCAAGGGAAATAATAACTCTATTCATAATAGAGTGTCTCAATTGGACATAATCAATTTAATCATATTAAATTAATTATCAATCCAATTCAATTAACAAACTTGATTAATTTACTTGAATATATATATATGATAATATCTCAAAGTACGTATTAATTCGAATTTTAATAATTAGAAAATATACCTTGATTTTCTCCGACATTATCGAGTCCCTACCCGCTGTCATGGCCAGTACCGACGAGAGTGGAACGGACCACATACGTTGCAACCCGCAACCCCAATGCTCTCCGACTAGACACCATATCCACCTCAGGAAAGGATAATGCCAAATATATCAATTTGTACTTGAGATGATCATCGGTTCTTCAACCGAAATTATACCATATAGTAATAATCAAAATATTTCTGATCATAAGGAAATTTGCTACACAAATTCCCAATCCTATTCAAGCATCAAGTTTGATGATTGTGTTTCCAATTATGATCTAGATCAAATCTAATCAATTAATTGGTTGAGGCCAAGTCAATTAAGGAAATAATCATTTTCCATTATTTTACAAATATTTTCCATAATTATTTCATGAAATTAACAATTAATTCATTAATCGACAATCACATGGTTCTTGATTAGGACTATAATTTCAGCAGTGACCCCTACTCACTAAAATTAACATATCGCAATCAATTTAAATCCAAATTAGACAAATTCAATTTTCAAAGATTGTTAACTTGATTTAGGAAAGAACCCAAGTGATGTTTCACGCATTATAGGCGGATCAAAATAGTAATTAACTCATTAATCATGTTAAGATTCGCAGTTCCTGCAACAGTGCATACATGTTCATTAAAACAACCATATCTCGAGCAAACGTAATCCGAATTACGTAAACTCAGATCCTATGGTTTCTTATTTAATGGAGAATAAAATCCAATAGTATTTTCGTTTTTAAATAATTTAAACAGTACCGAAAATAATCTCAAAACATAGATGCGAAAACGAAATGCAACAAAACCTTCGCAAACCCTAATGAACCCAAGTCGTCCTCGGTTAATGGATCGTATCCAAACCCACCGACCTAAGGCTCTGATACCACTTGAAGGATATGGTTAGATCCTCAAGCGCATAACGGAAGCGTGATCGTCGTATCGGATACGACGAAGAACGACTAGTCATACTAGTTGGTCTATAAAGGGGAAATTAAAATTTTTCATGCGACGAAACCACATGATTAAAGAACACTTCTCGGATTGTTTCGTCTAAACTACAAACAAGTAATAGGATTACCTCTTGAAGCGTGATTGCGATCGAGTCTCTAAACGAAGAGACCTCCTGTCTCAAGTCCGATCCGACGGAGGAGACGCTTGCGAGCGCGGGGATGAACCGCGTGCTTCTCGCAATCCATGTTGATGATCCAAGCGGTGGATCTCCTGATCTCGACACATGAGATCCATCGTCTTCTTCACGAGCGAGGCGCACCGAAGGAGACGGAGATCCACGAGCAAACGATCGGGCAGCATAACGACAACGTTGCAGCGATGGAGAACCTCTCTAGGGCATCCATGGTGGATGCCCATGAGAGAGGAAGAGAGAGTAGGCGTGTAGAGAGAGAGAGAGATGTGCTTCTAAAGCATTGTGTCATGTACAGAAGAGCAAAGTGGTGCCTCTCCTTTTATAATATTTTGGGATCCATGGATCTCAATCCATGGGACAACACAAATCCAATGGCTCTCATTGATTGTGTTTCTTTTAATGGCTAAGATTTGTGTTGGTAAAACCAACAACAATTAATTTAAGTATGATTAAATATATATTGATAATCAATATAATTTAATCTTCAAATTAAATCAACTAACATTGGAGATAATGGAAAAGAGAATCTCTCCTTCTATATATGAGAGGTGGACGGTCACCCTTTTCCTTGTAGGAATTGGTGGTTGTCCCTTTTCCTATTAAGAAAGGGAGATTCCAATGCAATATCCAAGATTGCATATATCTCCAATATTTCAACAATAATTGTTGTAAATTATTCTACAAAAATAATTCATAATTATTTTATGAATATTGCAATCTTGCCATTGGAAATTTGTGAATCACATTCAGAATTCAAAATAAAATGTAAATTACCTTTTCAATTTAATGTCCAATGTGAATCCAATTCACATTAACATTTAATTAACAAATGTAAATTACAAACATCTCTCTTATATATTATAAATCTCATTTATAATATATATGATTAATATGGATATTGCTATCCACATTATTCATATCCATGATTATTAAATCACATTTAATCATCTTGGATCTCCATTCTCTTATTCTTAAATAACATGAATCACATTCACATTATTCACATCTTTGATAATTAAATCACATTTAGTTATCTTAGATAACTCTCTTTATAATATGAATCAAATTCATATTATTTATGATAATTAAATAACACATTTAATTATCCTTTTTCTCGATGATCGGATACATATATCAACAATAGAATTATCCATGAACTCCTTCAAGGATAATGCGCTTTCTCCATGAATACTTGGAGATAAGGATAGGGCGATTGTATTGTTCCACGTATAGTGACTTGGATATTGAGATCATATCTCAAATCCAAATCGCAGGCCTTCTATAGATGCTTGATTAAATCAAGACCGCAGATCTAATCTTCTCATTGCATCTGAATCACATTCAGATCAATGTCCAACATTTGGATCAAGATCGGATTACTTCTCTACTAAGAGGAGTCACTAAAATCCAGACCCGTTTCATCACACCCTAGGAATGGAAGCGTCATGGTTATACAATCATTTATGATCACATCACCCTCAGGTATTCCCAATACCTGTACATCATGCATACTGGAAGACTCAGAATAAACCCGAAGTATTGGATCAACTTTATACTGTCTACTTCAGGGTTCTATCAGTCAGTTTTTCATTCGATCATTGGGAGTTTGTATCGATCATACACTTTCCAAAAGCGTATATCATACCTAGGTCTTGAGCATATACTTCCTAAAAGTATATATCAAACCTATAAATTCAATCAAGCTTCCAAAGCGAGACGACCGTGCGCATGGAATTTGATTCTTCCCAATCTCATGAGTGAGCTCAAGCCTTCCGGTTCAATAAATGAAACTGTATGATCCCTTTGAGAGATCGTATTACTCGTATGCCCTTATATGCACACCAGCGCGCCGGTGTATAGACCTTGGTTAGGTCATCAACCTATTGGTCTGCCAAATGTACATATTCAGACATATAGTAACACATCTGTCTCCTGTCAGAGGATGCGTGCATGTATCGTGACAGCATACAATAGAGGACTTTGGTTATCTCGATCTCGTTAAGTCAAATCTTTGACATAACTAATCTGACACCTCCGAATCTCTATTCCTATGCAGAGGACATGTATCAGGAGGTCGGTCAGATATCAGCCTATTTGAGAAAGGAATGTCATCTCCTACTCAAGCTAGAGATCATTTCTTAACAATCATTTGACGGTGCTTGATGAGTCCTCAATCTAACCCTTTAGATATTCATCCAAGCACCAGCCTCTATGATTCAATAGTTGAATCAACAGCTGTATGATCATCAAGATGGCCATGGTACATAACCCTAATTGTACTAAGGGACCTATTATGCAAATTATTCATTCTTAATTTCAGATCAGGGAATGATATTCGCAATAACATTTATTGCATAATGGCTCTCCATGGGCTCGTATGTCTAATAAGATATTCATCCAAGCACCAGCCTCTATGATTCAATAGTTGAATCAACAGTTGTATGATTATTAAGATGGCCATGGTACGTAACCCTAATTGTACTAAGGGACCTATTATGCAAATTATTCATTCTTCATTTCAGAACAGGGAATGATATTCGCAATAACATTTATTGCATAATGGCTCGTTGTGGGCTCGCATGTCCAATAATCTCCCACTAGTCCAAAGAGCCATTAATGGGCTAATCATTTAAACCCACACTCATGTGACAATCATAGGCTATTTAGAAAATAGCTAGGTAAGTTGATCATTCACTCTATTCCTGCAAGACTATGCCAAGTCCTTTTACGGCACTTGCATATCCCCAGTAACAGTGCTCGCATCTAATGCGAATGTTGCATCTTATGTAAACAATACTCAATCTTGTTAGTTAAAGTGTCTTTGACACTACAGCTTAACAATTATCATAACCAGTATTTCCATAATCCGTATCAGAATACCCTTATTCCTGGAGATCACTATCTCTTAGGGCCTGTTTGGTTGCTGGGTTGGACTGGGTTGGGTTGGGGTGGGTTGGGGTGGGTGAATAGTAATCTGTGAGGGGGAATTACCCTTGTGAATAGTAATCAGGGTTGGGCCAACCCTGCCCAACCCTGCAACCAAACGGGCCCTTAAGGTATCCACAGTTAAGACCTTTTAGATCTCTATCTATAAAGTCTTAAGTTTTTTTTGAAGATAAGACTTTGAGATCACTATCTCAAAAATCTTGTCATCTATGAAGATTTTGTTATTACTGCAATCAAGTGTTTTCTCTCCATAGTAGGAATAGCAACACTTTACTACTCCCACTGCATGGCAGATATCTGGCTTTTGTACACATCTAGTATACACTCAGCTTCTCGTAACTAATGCACAAGTGAAAGTAGTTCTAGCATTCACTTCCTCAACTCTTTTGAAGTGTTATCCCTTTAGATAGGTCAATACCATATCTTAAGAGATGGAAGACTTTCTTGGAATTTCTAAGAATAGAATATGTCCAAGGTGTATTACAAATGTGACGGTCCCAATATCCTCTTCTCTTTGCTTCTGAACACCTTCAGAACTAAGATCCAAGAGGTATCCTTGAGATCATATCTCAAGTTATGGAACAACCAGATTAGAAACCACTTATTATCATCCTTATATCATTTTAAATGATTAGGATATCATCTACATTTAGCACGATGAACACAAAGGCACTCCTACTAAGCTTCACATAGTTCATCAAGATTTTATCTGAAGTCATAACATTTATAATTTCATCAAATCTTATGTTCCAGGTACAAGAAGCTTATTTGAGTCTATAGATGGATTTCTTTATCTTGCACATCTTGCTTTCCTCAACCATGAAGCCCCGGGGCTACTTCATGTGAATATTCTCAGAGAGGTATTCATGGAGGAATGCAATATTGACTTTCATCTCATAGATAACAAAGTCAAGTTGTGTGGTTCATGTTCCCTTTCTCTTGAAGATCCATTTACACCTTAATGGGTCTTACCCATATAGGTGGATCCTCGAGGGTCCATATACAACACTTGTATATGAAGTCTACGTTAGACTTTTATTGCTAACATCCATCTATCCATGCTATGATCTTCAGAAGCTTCATCACATGAAGTTCGATCATTGTCATATTTCTCTGACACATGGAATCCATCATCAAACTCATTTGAAGAGGTATTAGTGTTTTATCTTTAATTATCCTTTTAGTTCCCTATTTCAGGAGCCTCATTATCTTCTCAAGATTAAATGAGTTCCTTTACTTCATATTCATCTTGATTCTCAGGAGTCTCAATCTCTAAGAATCACATTCTCAGAGATGAGATATTTTAAGAATCTCTAGGTCACAAAGTAGGTATCCAATACCATCCTTTATTTTCCTTATGAAGTGGCGCTCTCAAGTGCTAGATTCCAGCTTGCATGCATGGAACCTTATTAAGAATATACATTGTAGTCTCTACTACACATATATACCTAGAAACTAAGGGACAATTATGCTAAAATCTATCATTGATTAAATCATGTCATACATGACCCAATTGTATCTCCCTACAACTCTATTGAGTTTAGGTGTATTAGGAGGATTGAGATAGAAATGAAATTCATATCTCCATAAGGTATTCTTTGAATTCATCTAATAGGTACAAGTTACCTAGATTAGATCAAATTCATTTTATCTTCCTTCAACTTTGGTTCTAAACCAAAATTATGGAATCTTTGAACATTTCAAAGGTTTCTTGGGTGAAGAGAAGAGATCTCATATAATACATAATCATCAATAGATATCACATATCCATAATGTTTACTATGATATAGATGATCTGCATACATCAATACGTATGAGATCTTGAATACCTTGACATCTTACACCTTTCCCAAGGAAGGGTGTATTGGACATATTTTACTTTTGAATATAATATTCACAAGTATGTAAGATTTGTAATTTTAGACATTCTAAAGTTTCATATCTTACTAGTCCATTGATCTTATCAACTGACATATGTCCAAAACTTGATGTCAGATCATTGTCAAATGATCTTTATCCTCTTATTAATCTTTAAAGGTTTAATTTTAGTATTAGAAATGTTAATGAACCATTCGTTAATTTTCTAATTTAGCAGAGTCCTCTGGATGTAGATTACTTCCTGAAATATATACATCATAATGCTTTATGACGTCTATCTCAGAATTCACGTTTATTTCCAATATTTAGAAACAAACAATGAGTGTATTCTAATATCTAGGTCATAGAGACATCCTCTAAGACCAGGGGCTCTCCCACTGAAATTGAGAAGTATATCAATCCAACAGAGATTGTTGCAATAATTGCATCAATATCCATGTAGAAGACTATAAACCTTAAGATCAAATTTTCTAGTCTTCTAATATATATATATGCAACCAATTACAAGTGTTATTAGAAGATTGAGATACAATTATTGGACTTTATCTTATCAAATAAGAAAGTCAATTTCAATGATTTATGTAGATTATTTTGATGCTCTATCTGAGTCCTTCTCTAAGGATTCTAGACAGACTTGATAGTCAAACCATCAACACATCAATTTATTGCAGTATTGGCAATCACCTAATTCTGTAGATGTCATATGGAAGTCATAGAAGTACGGTAAACTCTTTGACTATCTTTTTTATCTTGGGTCTGACCCATGCTTCCACTGCGCTCTCTTTGTCTATGAACAACCATTGCTCAAGACAAAGGATCTCTTATGTTAAATTCAAAAGAATTCAATGTAAGAGCATTTCAACATTTATACATTCTTCATTAAATTCATACAATATGACTATTATGGAGCTTCATGAATGACTAGAGTATAGACAGTAGAATGATGACACTCATCATGTTTGCATCCATCTAGACTCTTAAAACATTGGTTCAGGTAGATATTCAAACATTTTGAATACATCATCTCTTATGAAGCTGCCATTATGCATGATGCAGAGAACCATGTCATTCATGATAAATGTCAAGAGAGCACATATGTATGACAGAACATCTTCATTGATTTTATAAGGATTATTTGACAATTTCTATCATCATCGACATGTCACATCCAAAGTACATTCGATGAGAGATCAAGACTATAGAGATATACAAACCCTATGGTTGTAGTCCTATTATCTCTTTAATTGTTATTCCTCATTATTATGAGGAAACTTGCACATTGCAACCACATACATTATGTATCCAACTGCAAGTACAATATCTGGATCATGAGTCCAATCCATGATATTTTACTAGTTATTATTGAGTATAACATTGAGTGGGTTTAATGAAGGATTATCTGAAATGAGAAATTTGCATAAGTGTATATATATTTATATACATACATATTTTACTTTGATTTAGGAATTTTTATATCAAAGTTGTCTTGCCTTGTCAACACTGAAAGCTCGTTCCCTTAATCACTTTCAATGTAAGAGATATACTTACCATCATATCTCAGCAAGATCTGGGATCTCCTTCCTTATCTTTGTTACATCCCAATAATATGAGAATCTGCAACTCGGATAAAAAGAAGCAGGAACACATTCCTCCTTGCAAGTCCAACTTGCATATCCCAATTCGGTCTTTAACACCCGGACCCACCACCCTTAAGGCAATGTTGACCCATCATTAATTGAACCAACCGTCAACATGAATAGTACTCGCTATGCGCAATCCAATATCGCCTCAATAATATGAGGATCTGATATTGGGGACACTACGCATACGGCCTTACTCTTTCGAGAAGCAAAGAGTCCGATCCAGATGTGCTTGCATACAGGAGTTGTTACTTCGGACATGCATCTTCTACATACAATCCCTGGCGACAGAACCCTTCGCCTTGATGGGAGACCATGGATGTCACTTATGTGATCCTCCATATCACGTTCAAATTCTAATTAGTCATTATGAATCATATTCACTACGATTAATTCTTCCAAGGGAAATAACATCTCTATTCATAATAGAGTATTTTAATTTTAATTGGAATCCAATTAATCTAATCATATTAAATTAATGATCCAATTAATATCCAACAAACATTTTTTTAATTTGTTACTTGAATCATGGTATTATCTCAAATACGTATTATTTCGAATTTTAATAATTAGAAATACATCATGATTTCTTAAGCAATATACCAACCCTACCCGTTGTCATGGCCAGTACCGACGAGAGTGGGACGGACCATATACGTTGCAACCCGCTATACCAATGCTCTCCGACTAGATGCCATATCCACCTCAAGAAAGGATAATGCAAAATAGATCACTTTGTACTTGAAATGATCATCGGTTCTTCAACCGAAATTATACCATATCATAATAATCAAAATAATTTTGATTAATATTATAATGAGATTTGCTAAACAAATCCCAAATCCTATTCAAGTAACATGTTTGTTGGAATGTAGATCATATAGATCATGTAACCAATTAGTGATCTAGATCACATCTAATCAAATATTGGTTAAGGCAATGTCATTTAAGAGAATAATTATCATCAAGTATTTCACAAATATTTATGCACAATTATTCTAGGAAATTAAACAATTTAATTTCACTAATTGATTAAGTGACAATCACTAGGTTCTTGATTAGGAAAGTGTTTCCAGCAGTGACCCTCACTTACTAAAAATAACATATCTCATTCAATTTAAATCAAAATTAAGCAAAGTAAGTTCCTAAAATTTGTTCATTTGATTTACAACAGAATCTAAGTGATTTGCACGTATTTCAAGGTGTTTAAAATCCTCAATTAACATCTTAATTACATTAAGATTCGCAGTCCCCGAAACTGTGGATACATGTTCACTAAAATGAGCATAACTTGAGCAAACAGAATCGAAATCACGTAAACTCAGATCCTACAGTTTTCTTATTTAATGAAGAATAAAATACAATTATTATTTTCGTGTTTAAATAATTTAAATAGTGTCTAAAATAATCTCAAAACAGAGATGTGAAAATAAAATGCAAGAAAACTTTCGCAAACCCTAATGAACCTAAGTCGTCCTCGGTTTATGGATCGCATCCAAAAGCACCGACCTGGATCTGATACTACTTGAAGGATATGGTGAGATCCTCAAGCGCATCACGGAAGCGTGAGCATCGTATCGAATACGATGAAGAATGACTAGTCGGACTAGTTGTTCTATGCAGCGGAATTTAAAAAATTTTCATGCTACGAAATCACATGATCCAAGAACACTTCTCGGATCGTTTCGTCTAAACCACAAACAAATAATAGGATTACCTCTTGAAGCATGGTTGTGATCGAGTCTCTAAACGAAGAGACCTCCTGTCTCAAGTCCGATCTGACGGAGGAGACGCTTGCGAGTGGGGGATGAATCGTGTGCTTCTCGCAATCCTCGTTGATGATCCAAGTGGCGGATCCCCTGATCTCGTCACATGAGATCCGTCATCTTCTTCATGAGCGAGGTGCATCGAAGGAGATGAAGATCCACGAGCTAATGATCGGGCAGCATAACGACGACGCTACGACGATGAAGAACCTCTCCAGGGCATCCGTGGTGGACGGCCACATGAGAGGGAAAGAGAGAGTAGATGTGTAGAGAGAAAGAGAGAGAGAGAGAGAGAGAGAGATAGAGAGAGAGAGACTTATGTTCTCTTGTGTGTTGTGTGTAAAGAAGAGCAATGGGGTGCCGCTCCTTTTATACTATTTTGGGATCTGTGGATCTCAATCCATGGACAACACAAATCCAATGGTTCTCATTGATTATGTTTCTTTCAATGGCTAAGATTTTTATTGGTAAAAACCAACAACAATTAATTTAATAAAAATCAAATATATATTGAATATAATTTGATTTATATCAAATCAATCTCAATTAGAGAAATAAGAAAGGAGGCAAGCCTCCTTCCATAAGGAGGGTGGACGGACACCACATTCCTTATAGGAATTGTGGTTGTCCACTCTTCCTATATGGAAGGTGGATGCCTCTCTTCTATTATATGAGATTGCATTATCTCATGATTCTCTCTAATATTTGCAACAACTTTTGTTGCATGTTGTTTCACAAAAATAAATCCAATTTATTTTGTGAACATTGCAATCATGCCATTGGAAATTTATGAATCACATTCACAACCCAAAATAAAATGTAAATTACATTTTCAATTTAATGTCCAATGTGAATCCAATTCACATTAACATTTAATTAACAAATGTAAATTACAAATAGCTTTCTCTCTCTTATATATTATAAATCACATTTATAATATACATGACTAATATGGATATTGCTATCCACATTATTCATATACATGATAATTAAATCACATTTAATCATCTTGGATCTCTATTCTCATGTGCCCAAATAATATGAATCACTTTCACATTATTTTCATCTTTGATAATCAAATCACATTTAATTATCTAAGATAGCTCTCTCTATAATATGAATCAAATTCATATTATCTATGATAATTAAATCACATTTAATTACCCATTTTCTCGATGCTCGGATACATATATCAACAATAGAATTATCCATGAACTCCTTCAAGGATAATGCGCTTTCTCCGCGAATACTTGGAGATAAGGACAGGGCGATTGTATTGTTCCACGTATAGTGACTTGGATATTGAGATCATATCTCAAATCTAGATTGCGGGCCTCCCATAGATGCTTGATTGAATCAAGATCGTAAATCTAATCTTCTCATTGCATCTGAATCACATTCAGATCAATGTCCAACATTTGGACCAAGATCAGATTGCTTCTCTATTGAGAGCAGACACTAAAATCCAGACATGTTTCATCACTCCCTAGGAATAGAAGCGTCATGGTTATACAATCGTTTATGATCACATCACCCTCAGGTATTCCCAATTCCTGTACATCTGATGAACGTCAAATTCGCCTCTATAATAATGTAAAATTATGTCGTAGTATAGGAGGCGAATTCGGTTCAGCAAAAACCATGAATTTTGAATGTCGTGGACTATTTTAACTTGGCAAGTCTACCAAGGTCGAACACAGGGACACGGCTGCCTAATATGTGTATTGAATTTCGATTCATTAAGCACAATGTGAATTAATTCCAATTTCAGGTCCTCATGATGCTCTATGCAAATTACAAGACAATGCCATGATGCATGCTATTTTTTTAATTGGTTTTTATGCAAGTTAAAGATGATGCATGAGCAAATATGCAAGAGAACATGTATGTTGAATAAAAGATCACAACTATACCCCACAATTATGAGCAACACAATATAAAATGAAATCAGAGTCAATCTGAACATAACAATACAAGAGGTCCTCAGATCAAAGCAAGACAGGGAGAGCAGGGTTCCATTTTTCACATAAAAATATACTTCAATTAAAACAGTGCCAAATGAGACAATTAAGCATGCTAAAACGTAGAGGACAAAACAAGGATCAAAACGACACTAAAATCATGCAATTTGGACCTACGATGCTCAAGTTATGAATGAAACAATGCAGAGGCATAATTGTAATAAAAATGCAAGGAAATAAAAGGATAACTATTACATTTAGTCCCTGGAAGGACCTAAATGTAAATACAAAAAACCGCCTGGCCCTTGATGCAATTTTCCTTCGCGTGTGGGGGCCTTTTTATAATTCTTCCAAACCTTGAGGGCTTCCTTGTAAAATACCCCAGGTGCGCACGTAGAGCACGCGCCTAGAGGACCATTCTACAATTATCAAAGATACTGAGGTTCTTCATGTAAATTACCCACGCCCTTACGTGCGGTGCACGTGAGGGCCCAGGCTCGGGAAGATGCCTTCGGTTCGGGACACGTGGCATCGTCTGGAGTCTCAAGGCGAGGTTCGGTGGATCCTGAGCCTGGAAGTTTGGCTGGATGCTTGGCATGCCCACGTGGCTTCATCATAGCCGTCCGATCCAGATGATCGGACGACACCTGTAACTTCTTCTCCTCCGTACGGTGCCAGAGAAGGCGGGGCTCCAGCGACCTGTAGACTGCTCCGCCTCGCCTGCCAAGGCCTCTTGATGGTCTAGGGAGCTTTCTGGAAGCCTGGCGGATGACCTGGATGTGCTGCGAAGCTCCAGAGCTGAACGACGGGCATACCGGTGGAGCTTCGCCGGAGGGAGGACTTTTGAAGTATTGCCGATGTAATCTCCAGCCATTGAGGGTCCTTCAAGGGTCAGTGCGTATCCAAAGCGTGCGTAAAGTGAAAGTGAAGTGTGTGGAGTCCCGTGGACGTGGAGGAGCGGGGGACATGGGTCTCTTCTCCGGCGAGCTGCAGAGAAGGTGGGTCGGAGGTAAACGAGATCATGGAGAACTAGGAGGGTGAGCGGGGTAGTGAGCAGAGATGCTGGTGGTTGGGTCGATGTCGGAAGATGGTCAGACGAGGTTGAGAGATTATGTAGGTTATGGGAAAAAATACGAGAAATAACAAGAAAAGTCACCTCGCCGGAGCGAGGTGCTGGTGGAGGAAGTGACCTGGGATTGAGCTCCTTGGGGGCTCGGGGTCTTCGCCCAGCGTGCGCTGCCGGTGCACGGAGCTCGGTGGCTGCCAGAGGAGCCTCTACTCGGTGGAGGAACGTCGAGGGTCGATACCAGGCCTAAGTCGTCGATGCCTCGACGCCCCGCCTCCTCCGCTGTCACCGGAGGGGCGGGGGAGACCGGGCTTAAGCCCACAAATGGTGGACACAGGTCTCGGTTGACAGAGGAGGGTTTAAATAGGCGGAGGTCGGCTGGACGTTAGGAGGTCGGCGAGGCATTTTCGAGGGGGTTTTAATGGTGAAGCATTGGTGGTGAGGGCGTTATGGAGGTTGCGCGAAGGAGGCAGGGGAACAGGCTATGTGGGGGAGGCGTTAAGAGAGGAGGAAGGGTCTTGAGGCGCCTTCCAAAAATGGAAGGGGGTGATGGGCTAGCGAGATGAAACCATCGGGGGGAGGGGGTTACGGAGGAGGAAGATGATGGCGAACCGTTGGATCTTGCGATCCAACGGATACGATATGGGCGTGGGCGGAGGGCCAAGATCAGATCCAAGGATCTGATCCTACGGTGGGGATTTAGGCGATGATGAATGGTTTAGATGGATAGGAGGGGAAGATCGTAGGGTGGAGATTGAAGGGGTGACGTGGAGCATTGTCAACCGTAAGATAAAAGTGGAATCGAGCGGCTGTGGAGGAGGGAAGACGTGGCGCGAGGAGGAGCGTTGGATGAGAGATCGATCGGAGGGTTGTGGTTTAGGCGCTAGTGTGCGGTTGAGATCAGTGTGAAGATCAGATCCAACGGCTGTGAAGGAGGCGGGGTTGGATGACGGGGATGGAGGCGATCAGGGAGAGATCCGACGGCCCAGGACGGCACCGGGTGGCGAGAGGGAAGGCGGGCCACGTGGCGAGCTGAGGGGGCGCCACGTGGCCCAATCAGAATAATTCAAATATAAATACAAAGAAAAATAGAAAAGAAATAGTTAGGGGTCGAATTAGGAAAAAGTCAAACATGAAAGTTGCTCGTCTCGATGAGATCTACAACTTTCATGTTGGTCAAAAAGCCAAAAGAGGTCATTTGTACAAAACGTATTTTTGGTGGTATTTTTAGGGGAATAAAAACACCAAGTTTGTGGTTTTGAGATGTTTTGTGTTTTTAGTGGTTTTTTAAAGGTTAGTGAACTATAGACAACTTATCTACCTAATTTTTAGGGGTTTTTGAGTGATAAAATAGATACAGAAAAATAAGGTAAATTAAATACAAATAATTGTAGGTTAATTATACACAATATAGTACAAGATAAAAACAAAGAATTAAAGGTGATTTTATTTGATTAATTAAGACAGGAGTATTAATATGTGGCTTTTAGCATGATGAATACGAGATTCATCATACCCCTATACTTATTTAATGCTCGTCCTCGAGCATCTAAAGAATGAAGGAGTCGGATTAATTCCTGACAGTGCGCGTGAAATTTTCAAAGCTCGATCTTTCAAAGACCCTTGACCTAAGTGATCCTGAAATTCCGGGTTTATCCAAGCCTTAGTCAGAAGGAATCCAACTTCTCTGATTATCAGACTCTCTTTTTGTACATATAATATATGGATATGACATTTAGTGTACTGCATTTTATGAGAGCTGAGTCGATGCATCACTCAAAGTTCCAGTCCCAAAGACTCTCCTCTAGACCTAATCCTCAATACTAGGGAATAAGTCTACTCTTGCTTTAGTCAACCGTCACATTAGTTTGTCAGACTTAAAATGTTGATGGACGGCCAGATGATGGAGGTAATGGGATTATGTCTATTTTTCTCACCCTCGCATTGGAACAAGGGGCCTCTCGAGTGCCTTTTTACTCAACACATGTAAATGTTTAGATTGTTGACCAATGTGTTTGTCAAGAGAGTTGGAGTCGTTTGCACTTGTTTTTCTGGGAATACACCGGGGTGTGTCTCTTTTGAGTATCTAAGATACCTTCAACACCCAGACTTGTAGCATTTACGATGCAGAGCCTTTTTTTGGTGTCAGCCCGACTCATGGTCCTAATTAGCGCTTGGTCCAAGTGGACACTTTGAAAATGTTTGGGAGCGCTCACCATTGGTGGAAGCTCATTTGTAATTTGACTTTGGTATTCAGAGCTTTTTCTTTGACATTTCATTTCTTTTGTTGGCTAGCTCCACTGCTTTTTTACCAAAAGTTGGCGCACACTGATCAACAATATTCATTAAGTTTCATCACACCCTGGCACTTTTAGGTAAATATCAAAGAGATAGCATATGAATCTTGTTCACATACTGGCTAGGGTTTTCAGACACTCAGGTTTTTCTGAAGCCTTCATTAATTTTATCCCATCCTCGAATATCATTAGATCGGATCTAAACTCAAATCTCTGGTCCTAGTTCCTCAAGTGATATCTCAACTCAGCTCATCAATCATGCAGTTGTGGAAGTGATTGTGCTCATCACATTTTCTTGAAGGTAGAGATGAAGAGTGTAATATAGCACTCAAATCTTTCAAACCAAGGAAGTGTGGATATTTAAGTCATAGAAACCCTAATGACTAAGGCATGTTAATTCAGACTCTCAAGATCACCGAAATCCAGTGTCCTCAAAATCCTCAAGTCGAGTGAGTGTGAATGTGTCAGAAATACACCCACTCCTTGGTTAGTGGTTTTTGTGTGATTTTTTATTTTTGTAGATTTTTATGGATATTCATTTTTTTGAAAAAGGATATTTACATAGTTTAAACCCTCGATTTTAAGAAAACATTTTTACATAGTTTTTACAAAACTCAGTTCACAAGGTTACCAAAACCCAGCCCGAAAATAAATTTTAAAAAGTTTTAAAAACATGAGCTAAGGCTAAAGCAAATATACAGTAATATACGGTATACCCCCTATACTTAAATTTTGCTATGTCCTCATAGCACAAGTGCCATGAAGCCAAGGCTCGGATCAAATATAGGTTGATATAGCGGAACTGAGGACGAGGGTCCCCCTATACTTAGGCCAAAATTGACCTAAGTACAAGAAGACTGAATGAGGGAGGGATGAGCAGGCAGACCCCCCCCCCATACTTAGGCTACAAATAGTCTAAGCAAGGTTTGGGTTGGGGGGAGAGTGTTAAAGGTAAGGGGGAGGGGGTTTGTGAAATATACACAGAGAGAGAGATATAGAGATAGAGATAGAGGGGGAGAGAGAGAGAGAGAGAGAAATATACAAGGGGATGGTGGAAGTGAGTGTGCATGTGCAGTGTAGGTGTGTGTGTGAGAGGGGGGGGTAGATCAACAAGTGATCTCCCCTTGTTTTGTACAACATGCGATACTGGAAATAAATATGCATATGCAAAAAAATTTTAATACAGATATGTCATGCAATCTGACTGATTAAAAGACTTCAGCTCTTCTTCACAGATTCCTTTGCGGCCTCTTCAGCGAAGCTCCCAGCTTCACGCCTCCATGAGGATCAAGCGTCCCCGATCATCATGGACCCTGCCACAAAAGATAAACGTTAGAATACTCAGAGAATTTAAATCAGCAAATATGATGCAAAGAAATAATGCATGTCACGAGGACCTAAAAATTTTGAAATTTTTCAACAAATAAAATCAAAATTCAAAAATTAAGGAAAATCGTGTCCCCGGCAACGGCGCCATTTGATGAACGACGGTGCATACCGGTGGAGCTTCGTCGGAGGGAGGGCTTTTGAAGTATTGCCGATGTAATCTCCGGCCATTGAGGGTCCTTCAACGGTCAGTGGGTATCCGAAGCATGCGCAAAGTGAAAGTGAAGTGCGTGGAGTCCCGTGGACGTGGAGGAGCAGGGGACATGGGTCTCTTCTCCGGCGAGCTGCAGAGAAGGTGGGTCGGAGGTGAACGAGATCATGGAGAACTAGGAGGGTGAGCGGGGTAGTGAGCAGAGATGCTGGTGGATGTCGGAAGATGGTCAGAGGAGGTTGAGAGATTGTGTAGGTTATGGAAAAAAAACGAGAAATAACAAGAAAAGTCACCTCGCCGAGCGAGGTGCTGGTGGAGGAAGTGACCTGGGATTGAGCTCCTTGGGGGCTCGGGGTCTTCGCCCAGCGTGCACGGCCGGTGCACGGAGCTCGGTGGCTGCCAGAGGAGCCTCTACTCGGCGGAGGAACACCGAGGGTCGACACTAGGCCTAAGTCATCGACGCGTCGACGCCCCGCCTCCTCCGCTATCACCGGAGGGGCGGGGGAGACTGGGCTTAAGCCCACAAATGGTGGACACGAGTCTCGGTTGACGGAGGAGGGTTTAAATAGGCAGAGGTCGGCTGGACGTTAGGAGGTCGGCGAGGCATTTTCAAGGGGGTTTTAATGGCGAAGTATTGGTGGTGAGGGTGTTATGGAGGTTGCGCGAAGGAGGCGGGGGAACGGGCTATGTGGGGGAGGCGTTAGGAGAGGAGGAAGGTTCTTGAGGCGCCTTTCAAAAATGGAAGGGGGTGATGGGCTCGCGAGATGAAACCGCCGGGGGGAGGGGGTTATGGAGGAGGAAGATGATGGCGGGCCGTTGGATCTTGCGATCCAATGGCCAGGATATGGGCGCAGGCGGAGGGCCAAGATCAGATCCAAGGATCTGATCCGACGGTGGGGATTTAGGCGATGATGAGCGGTTTAGATGGATAGGAGGGGAAGATCGTAGGGTGGAGATTGAAGGGGTGACGTGGAGCATTGTCAGCCGTAGGATGAAAGTGGAATCGGGCGGCAGTGGAGGAGGGAAGACGTAGTGCGAGGAGGAGCATTGGATGGGAGATCGATCGGAGGGTTGTGGTTTAGGCGCTAGTGTGCGGTTGAGATCAGATGTGAAGATCAGATCCAACGGCTGTGAACGAGGCGGGGTTGGACGGCGGGGATGGAGGCGATCAGGGGGAGATACGATGGCCCAGGACGGCGCCGGGTGGCGAGAGGGAAGGCGGTCCACATGGCGAGCTGAGGGGGCGACACGTGGCCCAATCAGAATAATTCAAATATAAATACAAAGAAAAATAGAAAAGAAATAGTTAGGTGTCGAATTAGGAAAAGGTCAAAACATGGAAGTTGATCGTCTCGACGAGATCTACAACTTTCATGTTGGTCAAAAAGCCAAAAGAGGTCATTTGTACAAAACGTATTTTTGGTGGTATTTTTAGGGGAATAAAAACACCAAGTTTGTGGTTTTGAGATGTTTTTGTGTTTTTAGTGGTTTTTAAAGGTTAGTGAACTATAGACAACTTATCTACCTAATTTTTAGGGGTTTTTGAGTGATAAAATAGATAAAGAAAAATAAGGGAAATTAAATACAAATAATTATAGGTTAATTATACACAATATAGTACAAGATAAAAACAAAGAATTAAAGGTGGTTTTATTGGATTAATTAAGACAGAGGTTTTAATATGCGGCTTTTAGCATGATGAATACGAGATTCATCAACATTCTGTATACTGGAAGACTCATATTAAACCAGAAGTATTGGATCAACTTTATACTATCTACTTCATGGTTTTATCAGTAAGTTTCTCATTCGATCATCGGGAGTTGGTATCGATCATATACTTTCCAAAAGCATATATCATACCTAGGTTTTGATCATATACTTTCCAAAAGTATATATCAAACCTACAAATTCAGTCAAGCTTCCAAAGCGAGACGACCGTGCATGGAATTTGATTCTTCTCAATATCTCATGAGTGAGCTCATGCCTTCTGGTTCAGTAGATGAACCTGTATGATCCCTTTGAGAGATCGTATTACTCATATGCCCTTATATACACCAGCATGCCGGTGTATAGACCTTGGTTAGGTCATCAATCTATTGGTCTGCCAAATGTACATATTCAGACATATAGCGACACATCTGTCTCCGGTCAGAGGATGCGTGCCAATATCGTGACAGCATACGATATTGGACTTTGGTTATCTCGATCTCATTAAGTCAACTCTTTGACCTAACTAATCTGAAACCTCTGAATCTCTATTCCTATGCAGAGGACCTGCATCAAGAGGTCGGTCAGTTATCAACCTTTAGAGATAAGGATTGCCATCTCCTACTCAGGCTGGAGATCATCTCTTAACAATCATTTGACGGTGTTTGATGAGTCCTCAATCTAACCCTTTA
Source organism: Ottelia alismoides (assembly GCA_037367405.1). Taxonomy (NCBI): domain Eukaryota; kingdom Viridiplantae; phylum Streptophyta; class Magnoliopsida; order Alismatales; family Hydrocharitaceae; genus Ottelia; species Ottelia alismoides. The sequence continues at coordinate 101,963 of JAZKJV010008890.1, read as the reverse complement.
GATATTCATCCAAGCACCAGCCTCTATGATTCAATAGTTGAATCAACAGTTGTATGATTATTAAGATGGCTAATGGTACATAACCCTAATTGTAATAAGGGACCTATTATACAAATTATTCATTCTTCATTTCAGATCAAGGAATGATGTTCACAATAACATTTATTGCATAATGGCTCGTTGTGGGCTCGCATGTCCAACATATTTCCCCTTTTCCACTGCCCTTTATGCTATTTCCATTTAGACTAATAATTGTAAAAGTTAGTTTTGAACATTTGTAGTAAGGACCTCATAGTTTCTTTATTTGCATTTTAGTCCAGCTGAGTTGAAGTCACGTACCCCTACATATGTGTTTGAGGGTTATTTGCATATTCGAACCCGTGCTTTCATTTGGTATCTGAATCAGAAAAAAATTTTAGTATTTGCATTTATACCCCTATGAGATTGTGACATGCGTAGAGCACGATTTTGCTTGGATATTTTCAGCTTTGGCCCTAGATTTTTAGAACTTGATTAAATTATATTTTGGTCCTTCTGCAACCATCATTTTATTTTATGTCTTTTTTATTGCATAAATATTAAATTAGATCCAAAATTCCAAAAAAATTCCTTGTAGCTCATGCTATTATGTTTCTCATGTGGTGATTTTTGACTATTGATTTGCTTTTATTTTCTATTATTAAAAATTCAAAGACAACCTAAAAAGTCCCTATCTACCTTAAAAAATTCATAAAATTAGAAAATTACTTTAAAATTCCAAAAATTAGAGTAGTTTTATTTTGAATTGTTTGAATTCCTATCCAAATTTCATCTTGTTTGCTTTTCTAAAACTTTAAAAATTGAAAAATTAAAAATACCATAAAAATTATATAAAATCTTTGAAAAATAAAAATAGCACATCATATGAGAATATCCTCTTGTCAAGGTAACAAAAATGAAGATTTCTATCCATAGAAAAGAGCTCCAACAAAGTCATCATCCATCAAAGAATCAAAGAAAAAATCACTCACAACATTATGGAAAGAATTTCATACAACCAATAAAGAAGAGGAAGAAGCCCACTTCAGATACATACCATTGATTTTGATTTTAGTGAATAAGAAGATGAAGACGCACAAGTCGTACACATGAAGATGATGAAGTAAGACTGGAGTTAGACGTCTGATTCAACGAATACCCCAAGAATCAGATATATATTAGTCTGCAGCACTCTCTACGAATCTAGACTCTGTCATCTGTGAAAAATATTTTGGATGGTGAGGCCGATTTCTACATTATCTTTCTCTTTGACAAGTCTCCCTCAAATTACTTTCAAGACTATGACTTTTTGATGAGCCTACTAATAATGAAATTGTAAACACTTTAAATGATTTTCATGAAGTAGATATTAGCTTTATTAAGTAATATAAATTTATTAAGACTAAGGCACACAAGACCCAACTAGAGCATGAAACTGAAATTAGTTAGCTTGAGGGAAATATTTAAAATCTAAAAAAGGACATATATGAACTAAAAAGCTAAAACTATAACTCTTGCATGTGGTCTAGCTAAGTTTAGTAGTAGAAAAGTTATAACAGCGTCAATCCCAGGTTACTGGCAGAAACGTACAGAAGCTACGTTGGATTTTAATGTTACTCCAAATAATAAATGATAGGATTAAGAGTGGTAAGAACAACATGATTTTTTTTCTTCCATAATAAGAATGAATGTCTAAAAGTTTCATTCTGTTGCAAACCAAGATCACTTATAACAATGGGCACAGAATATCCTTCTCTCCTTCTCTCGCAACTTGCAACAAGTCTCGAATTGTAACTAAATCAATTTTCACCTTAATCTACAATCAAAATACAATACATGGTATGAGTCTAACGCTCGGTATGTACTAAGTTAGGGAAAACCGTAATACGTAAATTAAGTCTCAATTAAGTACTTCAAACATTTTCATACATAACTTAAATAATCATAACATGGTGATTTTATAATTGTTTCTATTTTTCAGTTCTGAATAATAATCAAATTCGTCCATAAATATCATTATCATATAGTGCATAGGTTTCTAACATCATGTGAGTTACAAAAATTACATATGAGTAATTGTCTTATATCCATGCACCTATCATTGGCAATATTCACACACATACCCTTGTCATAATATAAAGGAATGAAATTTGTTTTCATCATATAATTAACTTACTCATAAATGTTATCATGCATAAAAAGGGTATCACATCATATCCATTCACAAAATACCATAGCTCACTATACGCTTACATATGCACTTTATTTTACATAATCACTTTAAATTTCACATGTGTGCTTAGATTTCATATAATCACTTAGTTTTCACATAAGTAATTCATTTAAGCACTTAACTTTCGTATAGTCACTTAATTTATTCATTATCTAGATTTGTCTTATTTCAAAAATCATTAGGCAACTTTGATGTTATTCACCACCGACACAAGCGATCAATCAGTCATTCCACAGAACATGATGACATAAATAGCAATTGTAGCATTAAATCTGAAGAAGGGTGTAAGGTATCTAGTGAATAAACTAGTACATCATCAATCAATACTAACCTTAGCTTTCCTCCTTCAAAATATCGTACTCCTTTACTTAAAAAATGTACCTAGTATAGTTGTAAGGTCAAAAAACCACACTAGGAATACTTAATTGCCTTTTATATGTCAACATCCTTGATCTTGAGCTAATGGTATCCTGACTATAGTTCAGTCTTAGAGAAGGCGCTGCTTGTTGCAATGGTCATCCATGTAATAGCAATATTTACCCTTCATGATAATTGTATTCAAAGCTCAATAATTTAAGAAATCTATCTTTCTTCTTAACAAAAAGGAGGAAAGCACCTGAAGGAAAAATACCAAACCTCACTAGTCCCCTATCTAGTTGTCCTTTCAAATTCTTTTTTTTTTGCTCATTCAAATCATATTGGTGCAGTACCCAGTAGGACATCAATAGTGAAGTCAATATCTCTTTTAGATGGATGGTCATAAGATCATCAACATCTTTATCTAGAAATCTCGTACAACTTCCAAATCCTCAAGTCATACATCAGAATTTTTCGGCAAACAAGTCGTACATCTGATGAGAATATGATACAAAATAACCATATGACTCCTTTTTCGTATCTCCATGAATAATAGTTTTGGAGTTATTTGATCTCCTAAAATCACTTTCTTCTCCTTAAGCTAGCAAGCAATCTCCAAGATTGCTTTTATCTCCCTAGTGGCCAGCCTTAGAATACTCATGTTATCTCTCATAGGCATGAAGGTCGTGCTAAATTTTCAGTCATCTATTTATAATTTTCTATAACTAAAGGATTTAAACAATCTATGATCGGATATCTCATTCCTAGAAGAACTCCTACTTATGAAACAACCTTAACATCTGTATCCTCCGTAACCGGCGGAAATATACCAAAAGTCACATCGGCTTCGAATGTTAGTCAAAAGCATAAATGATAACAAAAAGAATGGTATAAACCACATGATTTTTTTATTCTTCTCTATTTGGTAAATGCACCCATGAAACATGTTTATGAGTTATTTTTTATTAGTTATTTATTTATCTTTATTGAAGTCTTATGAAAGGTGTGACTTTTATCTTTGAGCATAGATAACAATTGTAAACCCTCACAACTTGCGGGCTTTTTTTAAATAATTATAAAAAAATAAAAATTAATTAAATAGGTATGATAAAAATTTATTTAAAAAATATGTATCAATCGGCACCTGAGTGCCGATTTGGGAGGGAACTATTGGAAAATTGCTAACCCCTCTCCCATTCCCTTATATATATCCCCCCTCTCCCCTCATTCTTCATACATCGCCCTCCCTCTCATTCTACCTCTTCCTCCCTTAATCCTACTTCTCTCGTTTCTCTCAATCCATATTCTAAAGCAATATTTCGACTTCTCCACATCTCTCCCAATCTGCTATTCTTATTCAAGTAAGAATAAGTTTTTTTGTAGACCATTTTTCGTGAATTTATTTGCAGATTTTTACCACCAAAGGCGATATATTATTGCAGACATTGGATTATATTTATTCTTTTCTTTTCAGATAACATCTCTATTTGAAGACACACGCCATTAAGGTAAATTTATATTTATTAATTTTATTTTATGACTGTAATCATTATTTAGATGTGCAAAATTACATATATTTAAAGAAATTTAGTTCATTTAAATATGCATTAAAATTAGGATTTTTTATATACTACAATTGCAATCATTTGTGTTTAATTTTTTAGGAAGATCTACCCTACAAAAGTTGAAAAAACTGAAATTTAAATGGAATTTAGAAATTATTATTAATATCAAATTTAATATTAATTTCGTGGTTGTCCGCCTTTTTTCATATGTTTTCATTTTTTATTTTTCTTTATTTTATGTGATTCAGCCCTAGTTGTAGTATTGTTTGTCGATAGATTAATGCCAAACACCATATTATCATTGCATGCACCTATAGCTGTGTTTGGACATAGTTAAATTTTAATTACTTCCCATTTACATTTGTCGAGCACCGAGAGAGTCTTTACACAACGCTTGCAGAACTCATTGGTGGTGAGCACCGAAGAGCTCCCTAAGACCGAATTTTTGAATTCCATCTCTGAGTGATTAGTATTTTATGCTTCACGCTAATAGCAATTTCTCATTTAGGTCTATTTTATCGGATTGGATGCATATATATATATATATATATATATATATATATGTTTTAATTCTACTAAGCATCCTTTCATGTAGAGAGCTGGAGGCAAGGTGAGCATTTCTGTTTAGCATACATCATCGTTTTCACCTCGCATTAGATTTTGATCATGCATGTCTTATTAAAAAGTAATATTTTTCTCCGAGTATTAAGATGTGTGCATGTCTTATTAAAAAATAATAATTTTTATCATATAAATAATCGAAAGTAAATGGTTAATTTTATAACATTATCAATTAATAACTTAATAATTTTCCAATGTACATGATTGTTATTCCCTTATTTCAAATAAACTAATCAAATCATGTATTTGATTCATAGAGATGACATCCAACAATGTTACAGTCTTATTATATTGGGGTGGATCGGTTAGTGTCTCTGATGATCATGTATAATATATTGGGGGCAATAAATGTATGCTTATGTTACCATGCTAATTAACATACCTTGATTTACTGGCTCAAGTATCCGAAGCCACTGGTCTCCCGCTCGATCAGTATGTACTTACATTAATGTGTAAGTGATTGTGTGAGGGATCAACATTCTTCGTAGTACCAAAATACGATGATGAATCCACTTTAGCAATGATGAGTTCAATCATCAATGTGAGATTTATTCACTTTTTCGTAGAAGCTACCACTTTTTCTTTGGAAAATATGTCATCATCGTCGAGGTAGAATAATCACATTTAAATTAAGGAATAATGTAATATTTCTTTTATCTAAACGGGCAAACATATAAATCAATTAGGCCAACAAATGAGACAATGTTTGAGGATATCGAGGGTTCCTCACAAGTAAATGTTGAAGATGAATTGTCGACACCAATATCTGAAGAAGAAAGTGAGGAGACAGAAAATGAATCTCAATCATTAGAAGAAAACATACGTGGTAATAGTTGTCATGATTTTAGATACGGTTCACTAGTTCTAGCCTTAGACAATGAGAAAATGGGAACTCTTATTGTGCTAATAATGAGGATGATTACGAAGAACTAATGGAGGAGTCACCCCCACATGTTTGATCGTGAAATTGCAAAAGCAGAAGATGTAGCCTTTGTAGACAATTTGATCCCATCGATGATTTTGGGTTAAGTTATTGGTTAGGTAGGAGTTATAAGTCGAAAATGGATCTACAATACGACTTATATAAATGGAGTATGGAAAATCATGTGCAATATAAACCCAAGATCTCAAACAAGCAGATTTTAACTGTTATTTGTGTTTATGAAGATTGTGAATGACGTTTGCATGCATCGGAGAGGAAATCTCGTGGGGACTGTTATGTTTCAGGATATAGGGAAAGCATACATGTATAAATCATGGCCATGTCCTTTTAGTGAAACACCGTCAATGCACATTTTTATTTGTAATACAGTACATATTAACTTCCTTTAGAGCACAAATTAGTATGACCCCGGGTGCAATTATGTATAAAATAAAAGATGAGTTAAAGACTGAAATTAACTACATGACAGCTTGGAATGCCAAGCGATGTGCAATGGATATTGTTTATGGGAATGAGGTTGAGTCATATCATGATATTCGGATATTCATTCGTGCTTTAGAATGACACAACCACAGAACCTATACGTGATTCAAGACACAAGAAGACCAAAACGAGAGTACTATACATTTCAGAAATTGTTTATATCATTTGGACCTTACCATAGAGTATTCAAATTTTGTCGACCTGCTTTAAGTATTGATGGAACACATTTATATGGTAGATAGGCAAGTCACATGTACGTGGTCACAACGATATATGCAAATAATTGCCTATTTCTGCTCGTATTTGCTATAGCCGAAAAGAATGAGAATATTCAGCATGAAGGTGGTTTCTTAATTTACTAAGACAAATCATTGATCGTCGGGACATATGTTTTATCAACGATCGATTTCCTGATCTGAAGGATGCTGTGAGTGGTTTATTTCCACCGGAAGAAGGATTCACTCATCGTCATTGTCTCAGACATATGCGTGCAAACATGCACAGAGTTGGATATAAGACTCGTACAATTCAAAATAGATTTACGTTGCTGAGGAGGAGCCATGTCAAAACAAATTTAATAGTATGATGCGAGATATTAATATACTCGATAGAAATGCTTTCGAGTGGATCATATCTCAAGACAATGGCGATCAAAATTATGTTCTCTGTTTTTGTACATTTGAATAAATGATTATATTATTTTTTAATAAATATAAATGAATTGGACGTCATACGTCGATGGGGAAATAGTACAATTGCATCATATTGGCAGAAGCGACCAGGTTGTTCGTATGAGTTGGGTGCCACTAATATGTTACGACATCATAGTTATATATGTTCCTAATTGTGTAATGCATCAATTTGGGATGCGATAACATATTCCTGCTTCTGTTGAGAGGATAAATATTGTATCTCAATGTAATAATATAAGAAGTACGGACATCTTAAATTGGTCTACTATACTTCGACAATAAGTGGATCGTTGGGATGAGAGGGAAGACGCAGTTGTTCTTGAGCAAGCGAATTCAAATATCGATATTTACATACAGTGATATTGGAATATAACAAGAAGGTGGATCCAGACACAGATTTCTCCTCCTACAATAGCCTACCAACCACACGGACCAATAGAAAGATGCTCGATATGTTAAAAAATCTGCTTATTTTTAATCATATTTTATTAACTTCTTATATCATAAATCGAATAGGTAGATACGATTCTACATGGAAGGAACAAGTTGGATGAAATTAGATGATAAACAGACTTACCTTCGAGTATGAAGACAAGGTTCAAAGATACAATTAATTACTTTGTTATGGCAATCAACATGTTCTCGTTGATATATCCATTCTAATACTATGACCAGCCATACATGCCCTCACAAGAGCAACATACTTCGAGAGCATTAAGTTTCACAATTTCTTTGTTATAAATCGAGATTATTTTGATTCTCTTTCGGAAGACAAAATTTTTTAACTATATGATGTAAATTGTATAGGTACGAATTGTGAGGATATGCTGGGGAGGGATCGCAACAACCATCGATATTTGGGACTTCAGATTTTAGTTAATTCTTTATGTATAACTAACTTAAACTAGTGTATACATTTTTAGACCTATAAGCATAATTCTTCAAATTTTATAGCAGCATACGGTGGGCATGAGTTTTCACAAGGTCAAACAATAGAGGAATCAATATTTGGAACCTTAAGAATGATATATGTGGGATATAGCGAACAAGGGTAACTACCAATTCAAACAGGATTCAGATCTTCATGTTGTTATAGTTAATATTCTTCTCTTACTAATAGTTTCATTTATGTGACATCTAATATAATTAATATCGTTCATGTATGAATTACATAGAATATAGCACTTCAGGGTCTCAATACGATCAAATCAGATTTGGAGCATTAGGTTACAACAACTTATTTAATAAAATGACTAAATCCAGGAACTTACGTGTATCTTCTGTAATATTTCCTAAAATACGAATATCACATTCTTGCAAGATATAGAGAATCTGTTAGTCAGTCATGATTTGCAGGATCATTTATTGGTCCTTCGAGTTATGGATATAGCGGACAAGGATTTTCGCTAATTCAAACGGGATCCACACCTTCAGGTTGTTATAGTTGATTTATTACATTGTATCATTTTCTTACTTATCGTTTAATTTATGTGACATAATGTTAATATCTTTCAGGTATGAGCTATATAAAGTATGGCACTGCAGGGTCTTAAATCAGTAAAGCCGGATTTGGAGTTTCAAGTTTAAATAACTTAGTTAATATAATAACTAATTTGAATAAGTTATGTTACCTTCTGTGATACTTACGAAAACATGAATATCTCATTCTTGTAGAACTATCGCCTGCTGATCCTTCAAGTCGATTTGACTCTTGACCCTCTCAGCTCACACGGTCTATTCAATATAATTCAAGAGATTTGCAAAGCACAATTATTTGATAGTGTTCGGAAATTGGAGACAACTGATTTCAAAAGATAGTTATTTGGTATATCCATGATAATACTACAAAAACGTCTGGAGCCGTCTCGAAGACCCTCTCCAGGAGTAAGGATCAGTGAGCCTCCTCCATTAGAGCCATCTCGCCAGTAAACAAGCGTAAGGAGTACAAGAAACCATGAAATTCAATCAATCGAACCTCTACGGAAGTCATCAGGTAGGTCGCATCCTCTAGGATACATTCCAACACATTCGGAATAAAATACCAAGCAGAAGAAGAAGAATAAGAAGAAGAAGAAGAAAACGAAGAAGAAGAAGAAGATGGTACATGAGGAGAGTCACAAGAAAATAAGAGATGGTGGAAAAGGAAACGACAAAGGAGGGGGCACATAAGGTAGAGGAGGAGGTCTGAAAAGATTTATAAAGATATGGAAATTATAAGATGTTGTAAAATATTTTTTATTATTCGTAAATATATTATTGTACTTTTATGATTTTAATAAAATACTTGTATTTTTTCCAATTTGATTAATATTAAATTGTGCATTGTTGATCTCACGTATATCACTCTCAATTTCTTTATATTTACTATGATCTTTTTGAGATGTCGACTAAAAATATTCTTAGTATATATCAATAGTAAAGAATAAAGTTAAGTATAGAGATATACATCATATTTGTCTAATAAAATGTTAATATAATAAATCTAATTGACACTTATACCTAATTCCTATTTGATAATAACGTCATCGTGGAGAAGGAAGAGGATGAGGTGCAAAAGGAAAGCTCACATGTTTCCACCTTCAACGACGAGAGCACGAAGCTCCTAGTGATGGATTGAGATGCTCACGATGAACCGAAAGCGTGAGGAAAGTTAAATCGGGTAGTGAACGTCTATAGAAAAAATAAATATAGATGATATCTATTTAATAATATACTAAATATTTAAAAAGTCCTCATTCTTGTCTAATAGGAAAAAGAATTATATTTTTTTATTTAAAAGATCGAATAACATGTAAAATGAGAGACAAAGATCGAATAATAAGTAAAAGATGGGACGGATGAATAATGTAATTTCTCCAGGCCTAAATCACACCTCAGGTGTCGATTTGGAGGCCACATTCCAAATCGACACCTGAGTTGGGCTCCCCAAATCGGCACCCGATTGATACATGTTTTTTTAAATGATTTTTTTTATCATACCTATTTAATTAATTTCAATTTTTTAATAATTATTTTTAAAAAATCCTACAACTTGTATAAAAAAACAGATAGAGACACATAATGATTGCAAAAAAATCTCATGGAATATTCCAAACCACAATCTTTTTTGGTGCCAATAAATGGTGGCCTTTTTTTCCTTGAAAGAAGAGCCCCACCGTTCTCTTTGCTTTCTCCGCCCCATGGCATTATCCGTAATAAATCCGGATCTCCAGTGGCCATTTCGCCTCATCCAGCTGCCCCTATATAAACAACACCCCGTTACCTCCATTGGCAGAGCGTCCCCCATTTCCACCCGAGCAAACGCCAACGTCTGCACAGCTCTCCGGAAAAGGGCGCGTCGATGGGCCTTCAGGTGCTCGATCCAGATCCCTAAATCCCCAAATTACAATATATCTCTTTAATTTCTCTTTTGGATTCGAATAGATCACTTTGCTGATGTTGTTCTGTGGATTTAGATGGTCGATTTGAATGGTTTCGTTGATGTTCTTTCCGTTAACTCTCAAATCACTTCTCAGTTTAGGGTATTGTTTGGATATTATGCGGAGGGAGAGGTCGAAGGAGTATTTTAATGAACCAAATGACCTTTTTTTGAAGTGGAATCGTTGTGTAAATAGTGAGCTCCCGTGTCGAAACTTTTGGTGCTATCGAATTCCGCCCACGTGCTTTGATTGCTTGTGGATCTTAGCATCTGGTTTGGCCGTGAATTGTGATTTCGTGTCATGGTTCTGATTTGATCTTAGTTAGATAACGACAACGGCAATCGAGTTTGTTGGTTATATAACCCTGATCTGTTTACGCAAACCAAACCTTTCTTGGTGGTTTCCCTTTAGCACTCTTTTTGTCTTCCGCGCCCCCCTTTTTGCATGGTTTGATCATCATGCATTTGAAACACCGCATCTGAATCCAAAATTGCCTCCCTGATTGATACACATAGCTTATGCATCTGTTTTGGCTGCATGAAATTATGCTGATTAGAAATTATTTAGCAAATTGTACTTCGTCCCGTCCCAGGAATAGTCAAAGATGACGATCCCATCTCACCGGAATTGGTCCTATGTTGAAACTTATTATCTTCCATTTACGAGACAAAGTTTAAGCAATCTGCCAATTCACACACAAGCCGCAACTGTAAAATGTGTTACTTATGTTTTATTGACAACTTGTTATAGAGATAAACATAGAAGCATGGTTCTCCATTTTCTCATCCAAGAAAGGGTAAAATCCAGCATAATGTGCTTTTCCAAAAAAATCCAGCATAATAGAGTATTATTTTGTGATCACAGATAGATGGTGTAAGAAACTGTGCATTTGGACACAATTTTGGGTTTTACTTTTGAAATAACAGGGGCTTAAATTTTACAATTAGGAGATAATTACATGTTAAAATTATCATGCAATCAAGCACGCTGGATCTTCTGAAACATTAACAAAAAGAGCAATGAGCTGCCTTATTGGATCTTATAGATAATAGAACACTCACAACGTGTTACGTCTCAGCAAAAAAAGTTTGGAGTCACTATGTCGTAGATTGTTCTGTCTCAGATTATATAGTGGAATAATTATAACCAGACAGTGGCCTTATAGTTTACACCGGACTGCGGCCTCGGAGTGCACTGATACCGGAGGAGACAATTGGTGTGGGAAGCTGATGGAGACCATTGGGTGTGCCATAGTTTATCGCATGTGCTCTGACCGCCATATGTCAAGCAACGCTGGAAGAGGAAACATAAAAAATGGTTAGGGAGCTTGGAATTCAAGTAATCGAGGACTGGTAGGATGGGAGAGAGAAAGTGGCTGGTTGGAGGAGATCAGACGGCTGTTTCACAAGGTTGTTGGGGGCCTAACAAAGGGAAGGCAGACTGGCAATTGGGTTCTTGTTTTTGTTTCATCAAATATTATCTCGTGTCTAGAGTAGCACATTCCTGGTGTTGTATGGACAATCAAGTACTTGAATAGAAAGAGAGTACTAAAGTATAGTAATATTTTTTTATTATGAATTTCACATTTTATAAGATCGGGATATTTCTTTAAGAACAATAGGCCTTGATACTGCTATACATGAAAATTCCTAGAAAGTTGTTCAGTGCTCATTTTGGTCAAATCTCCATTATTTTTCCACTGGATGAGGTTTTTTAACTTCTAAGTGCTCGCTTTTCTAATTATAAAGGAAGACTTAGATCTACTTAAACTTAGTGTTTATGGATATTGTCAACCATTGAATGTTGATGTTGATGAAGGGAGGTTCCAAGGAATAGAAATAGCCTCCATTTTTTTTCCAGATTTGATGAGCATCTTCCAATATTATTATACTAAAATTAGTGTAGCTCAGGTTTTTTTCTCAAACATTGCAGTTTAGTAAAAATAGTCAGCCTCTTGTCGAAATATGTATCTATATACGTAGTAAATGGAGTACTTTTCACCTACTAGGGGAAGCTATTTCTGTTTTAAATAAAATTTAATCATTAATCAATCATATGTTTTTGATTGTCTTGGTATCTATACCAATATAACACGTAATAACTTATTATCTATATCAATATAACACGTAATAACTTATTATGTGTATCTAGTTACCTTTCAACTATTTGTATTAAATAGTCGGTTGTTGTGTTTTCTACTTGAATTGGTTGTTTTTCTTAATGCAAATCTCATATAAGGTCAGGAATAGGTTTTTGATCATGGGGTATTTTGTTTTTTAATACATTAAATAAACAAATCTTAGTGGCTGCTCCCATTAAAGAATTGATTTAAAAAAAATCTTAATGGAATCTCCCATTCAAAGAATGGGGAATTTTTACTTGAGCTATACAATGAGACACCCGATGACACCATGCCCCAACAAGAACACAAACACACACAACCCTATTAACATTTCAATTTTACGTATTTTCAACATTTTTTTACTTGATATCTAACATCTTGAGTGCATTCCATTAGTATTCACTATAAACCCACTGATATTTATGGAGGTAGAACCTAACTGTAGATGTTATATAGGTTATATTTCTATGTTAAGTACGAGTAGTCTGATGTAGTTGGTATAATGTCCTTTAAAGCACTTGTTTTTAAGCAGACTCTATCTACTTTCACGTGCCTCATCAGTTGTCGATGTTGCATTCTCTGTTGGACATTATTTTCCCAAACATGAATGATTTAGTATTTTATACTTGAAAGTATGTGCACGCATACACACACATATATGTATGTATGTAGTCTGTGTGTGGATATATATATATATATGGTTTCTTAAAATGCATTTATTATAATATATTTCACCGTGTGTTGTACCTTTTAACTTGTCTTTTTTTGTTCACCGACGTGACATTTCTGTTTAAGAACTTTAGTTTACATTTTTTTGCCGGACATGCTGTATTTTAGACAAGATTTCGTATTTTGCTTAATTGAGAAAGTTCTCTTTGGTTGCATCTAATGGACAGTATGTCAAACTTCTTTTTGGCTGCACCTAAAGACGGTAGGTCTTTCCTTCTTTCTGATCGAAGGAAAATTTGACCTTTTTCAGTGTCCATGGTTAGATTGTTATTTTTTAAAGACTTTATTACTCGATAAAGCGACTTTGTACTTACCTCAAATTTTTTTTCTGAAGAGTGCATTAAGACAACATGGCTGCCTATTAATGGTATACACGGATGAAATAGAGCTCACAATTTTTTGATATAGAGCCTGTGAAGATTTCCTGGAAAGGACATTAGCCGACCCTACTTAAAATGGGAAAAAGGCTTTGTTGTTGTTGTAGAGTCTGTGAAGATTTCCTTCCTCAGATGGCTTTAACATCTAACCATAGGGGAATACCACTTTCCTTGATAACCTAAGTACGAATTGTTGGGAGAAAAAGACAATCTGTTTATTCCAGTAAGCTTAGGCTCTCTTATATAGAGGAGAGACCTATGGGTAAATTACATAAGATGGTCACGAGAAAAATAAAATAACATAAACGGTACATTAGAACATGGAAATATCTCTACACTCCCCCTCAAGATGGAGCATAGATATCAATCATACTCAGCTTGGATGAACACTTTTGAAATGGTGCCCTTAGCAATGTCTTAGTAAAGATATCTGTTGTTTGTTCTCCTGAGCTGACATGAGAGGTAGAAATCAAACCCTTCTGAATCATATCTCTGGTATAATGGCAATCCACCTCAATATGCTTGGTTCTTTCATGGAATACAAGATTGTTTGCAATGAATAAAGCAGCCTGATTATCACACTGTAGCTGCATGGGAAGAGGTACGTCTATGTGCAGATTTGCTAACACTGCTCGCACTCACATCATTTATGTGCTTGCTTGAGCCATAGCCCTGTATTCTGATTCAACACTTGACCTAGCCACCACCGTTTACTTCTTGCTTCTCCAAGACACAAGAGAATTGCCCACAAACACAACAAAGCCTGAAGTAGACTTTCTGTCCTTGGGGCATCCTGCATAGTCTGCATCCGCACATGCAGACATAGAAAGAGACGTGTCCTTCCTGAATAATAATCCTGCACTTGGAGAAGATTTTAAATATCTCAAAATCATGTATATAGCATCCATATGAACCTATCGGGGCTGCTCCATGAACTGACTCACCCGACTCACTGCAAAGGAGATATCGGGTCTAGTAATAGTGATATAGAGGAGCTTTTCAACCATATCTCTATATCTTCTTCTGTCAACCTCCTCCGTATCTCATCATATAACTTCATACTAGGATCCATTGGTGTACTAGATGGTTGACACCCATCATACCCGTCTCAGCAAGCATGTCTGTAACATATTTCCTTTGGGTCATCACAAGACCTTGCGCATTCCTGGTAAATTCCAACCCTAAGAAGTACCTTAGAGTACCAAGATCCTTGGTAACAAAGTGATGGCCCATAAATTCTTTTGCCATCTTGACCTCTTGCACATCATCTCCTGTAACAAGTATGTCATCCATATATACCATAATAACAACGGTACCTCTATGTGTTTTTTGCACAAAGAGTGAATGGTCTACATTTGACCTCTTGAAACCTTGCCTTTCAATCAGATCTGAGAGCTTCTGAAACCATGCCCTTGGACTTTGCTGAAGGTCATATATTGTCTTATGCAATCGATACACCTGCTGACTCTCCCCCTCAGCAGCAAACCCAGGTGGCTGCTGCATGTAATCCTCCTCCTGTAGATCATCATATAAAAAGGTATTTTTAACTTCTAGCTGAAATAGAGGACAATCACGTACCACATCGACTCTAAGAAGTACACGGAGAGTAGAGTGTTGAGCCACTGGAGAAAAAGTATCCAAGTAATCAACTCTGTAAGTCTGAGTAAATCCCCGTGCTACTAATCGTGCCTTGTAGCGATCTAGGCTGTCATCTGCGTGATATTTGATAGTAAACACCCACTTGCAACTGACAATGGATGCTTCATGAGGTGGTGATACCAGACTCCAGGTACCACGTGAACGTAGTGCAGTCATTTCTTCTTCCATAACTAAACGCCAGTGGTCATCCTTCAATGCCGCCTGATAATTTCGTGGAATGTCCACGACAGAGAGAGCCACTGCAAATTTCTGAAAGTCCATGATTAGGTTGTGAAAGGACACATGAGAAGTAAGAGGATAGGAAGCGCAAGACCGCTTCTGCTTCCGAATAGCAATAGGTAGATCCAGATCATTGGACACCTTCTGCATTTGTGAGCTATCCCCCTGCAATGAGCTCTGCACAGATAATTCTCCAGACCCATCGTTAAAAACATCGTTATCAGAACAAACCTGGGGCGTAGTGACTGATGGGCATGGAGCATGAGTAGAAACAGTTCGACGGGTATAGAATTTAGGTAATGGTGATACAATAGGAGGTGGTGGAGGGGGTGGCAGTGGAGATGGTGGTGATTGACTCACGGAAGGTGGAGGCATGTAGACCCCCTCTTCAGACTCTGACGAAGCCAACATGTCACCTATAGGTGAGAAATACATGACAGACTCCAAAAAATGTGACATCGACAATGATATAGTATTTCATGGGCAACGGATCATAACACCTATATCCCTTTTGGGTCCTTGAGTACCCAACAAACACACATTTGATAGCTCTAGGAGAGAGCTTGTCAAGACCTGGAGACAATTGGTGGACAAAAGCCACATAACCAAACACACAAGGAGTGAGTGAGAACAATTCTTTCTCAGGGAAAGCAATAGAGTAAGGAATTTTCTCACCCAAGACAGACGACGGCAT
This sequence comes from Ottelia alismoides, assembly GCA_037367405.1. NCBI lineage: Eukaryota > Viridiplantae > Streptophyta > Magnoliopsida > Alismatales > Hydrocharitaceae > Ottelia > Ottelia alismoides. Next base: position 85,832 of record JAZKJV010008890.1, on the reverse strand, counting down.
GCGGTTGACCAAGTAGCATGCTGTAAGAACGGCATCGCCCAAGAACGAATGTGGGGCATGACTCTGAATGAGAAGAGTCCGAGTGACATCAAGTAAATGACGATGTTTCCTTTATACAACACCATTCTGTTGAGAAGTGTAAGCACAAGATGTTTGATGGATAATAAACAGGATGAAAGAAAGTGGGACAAAGCACGAGTACAGAATTCCAAAGCATTATCAGTTTGCACAATTTTCACAAATGTAGAGAAAACATTCTACACTTCATCCCCAACTTCATATTTATTTTTCAGAAGAAATACCCAAGACAAGAGAGAAAAATCATCCACAGCAAACAGATAAAAACGATGTCCCTGGTGATCAGGAACACAACTCAGACCCCAAATGTCAATATGAAATAAATCAAAAGGGGAGCTACTGCTCCGACTTTGACGATTAGGAAAAGAAGAACGATGATGCTTTCCCAACTGACATGCCTCACACTGGAAAGAAGACATTGGTGAAATCCAAGGCAACATATGACATAGCTTCTGAAGAGGGAGGTGACCTAACCGCAGATGCCAGGTATAAGGAGAAACGGGTCCCGTTGCAAAAGATGAAGCATCAGCATAGGGAGTTCGAACAAGACGATAAAGACCACCCTGCTCACGGCCACACCCAATCACTTTGCCCGTAAGAATGTCCTGAAAAATAAGAGACGATGGGTTAAAAATAGCTCTACAGTGCAAGTCTTTTGTAATCTGGCTAATCGATAACAAATTCATAGAGAAATCAGGGGCATATAACACGTTCTGTAGACGCATGGAAGGTGTTAAAAATATCTCCCCTTGACCAGTGATTGGGGAATGTGTCCCATCTGCAATAACAACAGTTCTTCTTGGTGGAACCTGTCTATAAGATATAAGATGATTTCTGTCTCCATATAAATGGTGTGTAGCCCCAGAATCCATAATCCAGTCAGTAATCTCAGAGTCGTGACATGATGTAAGAGTAAGCATACTACCTGAGGTAATGGTTGTGGCCGGCGTACTGGCAGACGCAAAGGCAGCAACATCTGATTGATCACCAGAAGTGGAAGAAGAAGCAAAGGGCATGATATCCCACAGTCTAGCAACAAAGTCGTCAAATCTTTGATCAGAAGAAGCAGTAACATGAGGCTCAACCTGCTCTGCAACACGGGCTGAAGTCGGAAAACCATGCTTGGAATAGCATGTGTCCTCCGTATGGCATGGTCGATGATAGTACGTACATGGCTGACGAAGGTGACATCCTCTACCACGAGGTCCATGTCCACGGGAAAACGAAGATTCTCCTCGACCTCAAGACTGGCTCGCGGCGACATATGGAATAGTAATCTTGTTAAGTCTACGGAATACTTCCTCCATTGAAGGAATAGTGGCATCCGTAAGAATCTGGGAGCGAGCAACATCATATTCTGGATCAAGGGCTGCTAGGAATACACCGACCATGGTAGCATTCCTGTATGTCTTATGCTTCTTTGGAGTCGTCGTTAGAGGCATAAAACTATGGAGCTTCTTAAACATCCCACGTAACGAGGTATACAATGAATGAAGAGGGCGTATGTTCTTCTTCACTGTGAATATGTCATGCTGAAATTGGAGGATCTTCGTCTCGTTCCTCGCTTGAGAATATGTTGCTGCAAGGATACCCCACATTGCCTTAGCAGTAGGTTGATGTAGTACATCATTGGCGATCTCAGTTGTCAATGTACCAGAGAGCCAAACTTTAGCATAAGCATCGTCAGCCTCCCATGAGGTGTTTACTCCAATCTTCTCCAATGGCTCATCCTCAGTAAGAATATGCTTCTTACCACTCGACTTCATAAGGCTCATGAACTGCATAGCTCAGAGCTCATAGTTTGTTCCATCCATTTTGACAATAGGTGTTGGACCTTTGAATGCGCATGTAGATAGAACATCAACCTTACTTTCTGACATGTCGCAGATGGAGAAAGACTAGGAACAGAAGACTTGCGAAGATATTTGTCTACACGGACATGTGGGGATTTGGTTGCATGTGTAGACTCAAACTGCAACCAACCTCATTAATGAGACGAAGGTTGCGCGAGAGGAGATGCTGGATCACGCCCAGATGGATAGGGTCAAATCGTACAGGCCTCGCACAGGCGGTGCGGGGCGATGCGGGGTTGAGGGCCCGCGGCTGGAGGTGCACAGGCCGCACACAGGCAGGACAGGTGGCCTGCGGCGGAGGGGCTAGGCTGGCAGCGCGCACAGACCGCGTTGTGTAGAGGAACGAGAGGTTGGGGGCCCGCAAGGCACGTTGTTGCGGTACGCGGGGGCGAGGCTAGGAGCGCTGCGAGGCCGCGCGCCCGCGAGGGAGAGGTGGCGCGCGCAGAGGGAGAAAGAGGCGGTGCGTGGGTTAGGGTATGTGAGCTCCATGTTGGGAGAAAAAGATAATCTGTTTATTCCAGGAACCCTAGGCTCTCTTATATAGAGGAGAGACCTATGAGTAAATTACATAAGATGTATACAACAATAATAACAACAAAGCCTTTTCCCACAATTAAGTAGGGTCGGCTACATGGATTCTTCGCCTCCATTCAGATCTATCTTGGGTCAATCTCGTACTTATATCCAAAAAACTAAGATCCCTTTGTATAGTCTCTTTCCAACACTTCTTCGGCCGTCCTCGCCCTCTCTTAGCCGGCTCAACATCCCAACACTCGCATTTCCTAACCGGTGCATTAGTTGTACATTAGAACAGTATATTAGAACAGTAAATTACATAAGATGTATACGAGAAAAATAAAATAATATAAAAAGTACATTAGAACATAGAAATATCTCTACAGGAACCAATGAATATATTTATCGTCGATGATTGCACCTTTTCTCTAAGCCGCATTATGGTTTATGTATATGAATGCTATTGCAGGAGGATTTTGAAGAGTATGCATCAAAGGCGAAGACTCTGCCGGACTCCACAACTAATGAAGACAAGCTCATTTTATATGGCCTGTATAAGCAAGCTACCGTAGGCCCTGTCAATACCAGTATGTCTGCTTCATTTTATCTTAATGATAGTCAATATTTGTATCCTTTGCAATCTGCGCTTGATGACTAATATTCATGTGTTTCTCTACACCAAAATATGAGCATGATATTTACCTGGTTGACAGTTTCAAATGCATATGTCAAATAATTTCTTCGAGGATGTAATTATTTATTGTCCTATGTGATCAGTATAATGCCACGTTCTTAATTCTCATTGCGGAAAAAATTGTAAGCAGATGTAATCTCAACCAATTTATTGCTAATTCAAGGATGACTATTAGTTATTAATGTCGAGTCATACATTTATAGAAGGATGGCTAAAGTACACGGTAGATGAGGACCAGACAAATGACCCTAGGATTATGAGCAGGAACACCTAAAATTTTTCCCATAGGGCGGATGCTGTTTTTTTCTTTCTTTGGAGAGCCAGAGACCAATGACTTTAAACCTAAAAACCATATTGTTCCCCTGCGTACAAATAGCCCAAATTACCAGTGAAGGGCCCCCTTTTCGTGCCATGCTGACAGAAAGGCTTGGGTTTCTCCTTTTTTATCCTCTTTAAGGACACATAGCTGATAGAACATGTCCAAAAAGGTGAACACACTGAAAGAAAAGATGCTTGATAGGCTCATGGCCTGAACACCCATAGACCTTGGTTGCCGGTAGGGATGCAAACGGTTACAGATATATCCGTATCTGATCCATCACTGTATCCGTACAGATTTTGACATCCGTATCCGTATCCGTTTTAAAATGGATACAGATATGGATATCATTTTGATATTCGCAAGCATCCGTATCCGTATATCCGTTTTCGTATATAAATATAGTCACAGATTTATTTTTAGCCCTATATAACCTAGTTTTATACCTTCTTTTATCATATTTGTACAAATTTTATAATGCAAACACATTCAGTAATTTTATATCATGTGTTTTCCCTCCAATTCGTATATATTTAAGTCGATTTTACAGAGTACTTCTAACATTACTCTATGCGATCAATATATTTTTTACATCCGTATCCGTTTTTTAAGGATATGGTAAGATATTTAATGTTAGTCAATATCCGTATCCGCATCCGTATTCATATTCAAAAATGGATAAGGATACGGTAATACCTATATCCGTATCCGTATCCGTCCGTTTGCATCCCTAGTTGCCGGTCTCTTCATCATCTTTAGCCTTGACAAAATAGCACTCGGAGGCAATTACATACACAGTAAAAAAAGGTAGGGAGCAGCTGGTTTGTGACTTGTGAGGTAGATGTAATTGCTTCTATGTATAAGCAACCAAGAGGAGCCTTCTCCCAGCAGTCCCTCCATCCCTCCCAACAGCTGTATGATCCCAGTAAACCATTTTATTCTCCTTTCTTTGATATTGTAGTTTGCTTTCATGTACATGCCTCATTCATTATATTTTTTTAATAAGGCCTTTCTTTTTGTAAAAACTGCTTTATAACTACCCTCGAATGTCTCATTTCCGTAATTTTCTGCTGAAAATCAGTTTGTTGATGGTTACATTTTTTATGCCCACGGATCCTTGAATTTAGGGGACTGATGCTGTTCGCTTTATTCGTAAAAGCGGCATTCAATCTCTGTAGGTCCCTTCATGAGTGGACTTGCGGGATGGAAATGTAACCTTGAACAGATATCGATTTTGATCTCTTTCTATCAGGCGCGGAACGAGATACATTGGAGATATGGATATCTCAGGATATCATGTAATTGCTCAAAAAAATCATTTTTTATCGGAAGTCAAGGTTATAGTTCTTTAAGTAAACAAAATAGAAATGCACATGTGTGCGTGCATGCATGTGTTGCCCCGGATTCTGTGATCCGTAGAGCTATTCTTTGAACACTTGTTTCGTGTGTCCTTAATTTGACCACCAAGTTCAGCACTGAGTGAAGCAACTTCTTGGCTACATTATGAATAACCATCACTATCTAGTGACCACATACTGATCCTATAACATGCATCTGCAGGTCGGCCTGGGATATTCAACCAAAAGGATAGGGCGAAGTGGGATGCATGGAAGGCCGTCGAGGGTATTGCTATTCTCCTTAAAACCAACATCTCATGTGCAGAATGTTTCACAAATCACACCATACCATCTTTTGTATGCATGCAGGCAAATCCAAGGATGATTCCATGAAGGACTACATCACCAAGGTGAAACAGCTACTCGAGGCTGCTGGCTTGGCATGAGGGCCTTTCGCGAATACCTGGTCATAGTCTTCTGCTTGTGGTAAGTTATTTGTGACGAGCATCCGGTATCAATTTCAGTCCACATGGGCCTTTTAGCTACTTGAACTTATAGGGCTTTGAATATCTAGTTGTTCTATTGTCATCTTAAATATGTATGGTTTCTGATTTAACTGGAGCGCGAAAGGCGCGTTGCATAAGTAAGAAGTTGCTCCTTGTTTCGTGTTGAAATATGAGCATCTTATGTGCCATAAGGATATTTGAGTTTGGACTTGTGCGTGAATTGCAGCATTGGTTGGTATGCGCAGTGGTGGAAGGGTTAGAAATTGGGTCCGATAAACAACGTACCAGCAGAGCTACAATCAACATACATAAACACAAACACTAGAAAAACACAAAGATTTAGTCATACTCCACTTGATCGCACCAAACTCTCCAAAACTCTCGCAATGAGAGGCTGTCCTAAGGGCCTATATATATCGTGAGGTTAGGGTTAAGTGGAAGCATGTGAAATTACAAAAATATTTCTTGTTCGAAAAAAAAGATATGACGATCACGTCTTCACAAGATGAAACCCAACATAAAGATGAAACCCAACATAAAGATCGTGTGCATGTTGATGAGCTTTGCCCATGAATCTTGAACAATCATGAACATGTATACGATATAGGTGTTACCGCATCTTTATTCATTTTTTAATACAGATACGGTTATAGATATTCACGGATATGATAATTATATTACTATATCCGTTAAAAATATATAAGAATTCGAATCGGGTGTGGATAATATTATTAATACTCTATATGTATTACTTTACCTATACATGTATTGGATGCCTCACATATTATATAAATATCCTGAATGTATTTAATTTAAAATGATAATATCAAATATGGTGAAAGAAAGTATAAAATTATGCTACACATAATTAAAAATAAATATTCATCTATATTTGTAATTTAAACGGATATATGAATATTTGCCGATATTAAAGTCTTCCATTTTAAAATCGAGACGGATCTATAAATGGAATAGATGAGGGATTGGAAATTGGAATCCTTATCCGTTTGCATTTGAGACTCCTTCAGTGATGGAAGGGGTTAGAATAGAAGCTCCCATTATTTGTGCCCACAATCAATCTCTTTACAGTCGTCATCTATTGTATTAAATGTGATTCTAATCGTCGACATCCTTATTGCAATTATGATCAACCTCCAATGTATCTCTACGAGACTTTCTATTTGCCAACAATTTCGGGCATGTTCATTGTGGTATAGTATCCCGACTTGACTTGAAGGATTAACCAACACGTGGAAGGAGATCCGGCGGATCTTCTCGCACCTACATGTTGGCTCTGAGGCGTTGTGTTTTTTATGATAACTAGTGTATGTTCTCGCGCTTTGCTGTGGGTTGGAGCGAATACAACTAATATCTTTAAAATTACATAAATTAAGAAGGATTTCAACTCAGAAAATGAGGGATGTCTAAAATATGGGCTTTAAATATTTTTTACATAGTATCAAAGCCTCATGGTCGCACCTACGCTAAATTGCGGCCCAATGATGTAGCTACATTAAGGTGGTAGACAATATAAGAAAAAATAGAAGAGAATAATACAAATATATGTTCTGAAAAGATATGGATATTTGAAAAATTATGGATAAATTATGTTGATTAGATGTTACATTAAAATAATAAAATATATCATTTTAAAAAGGAAATGGATAAATTATGCTAATGAAAGGATTCATTATCAACATTGGAAAACAAATCAACTTCAATATATCCAAATATATACATGCATCTAACAAATATAAGAAGCATGAAAGTATATAGAGTGATAATATAGACCAACATAATACTCAATGGGATACATACATCCAACGTCAAGGTAGAATAGTGGAAGAATGCAGCCTATAAAAACAATCAATGGACATGATAAACTTAAAATCTAACATGAAATTAAAATTTATAGAAATGATAAACATGCTATGCACACGGTGAAATATGAATATATGAAGTTGAAGTAAAATATAATAAATAAATACCTACATAATCTTTATAGATAAAATTTTGAAAAATACTACAAAATAAATTTATGCTATCTATATAGATTTCGTTGCATGCACGAAATCTATTTATATACTCGTACACATAAATCTTTGATTTAATTTCTCATAATGTATTTATTGTAAGAATTTAATATATGTATATATAGTATTGATTTTAAATACCTTTAAGGCCACGTTTATTTCCTTTTTATCAATATGAATGAGTTAATTTCATCAATATTTCAAAGACGTTAACATTAAATTATTGAATTAAAAAATGCACTAGTACGGTCGATAATACTAAGACTTGTAAATTTGTTTTTTATTCATCTAATTTTACAGTACCAATAAAGAGGAATGATAAAGTGGACTTTCTTTTGCATTATCATCGATACTCATATTCATAGCTCACGTTTCAAAAGTAACACTAAGAAAATATTACCTCAATCAAAAAAGTTATTTGTATATATCTATTGTAAATAGAATATTAATCTATTTAAATTCAAAATTATATTTTTTATAGATACTAAAGACAAATATGTAATATATAGTATCACATAGTCTATAAAAATTATTGAATTAGAGATTTATGAAAAAGATAAATGTATTATATAATGTAATGAATTGATATTTCAAAAAAATTTTAAAAATATGCATATATAATGAAGTTTATTTATTTAATATATTGGAAATCCCTCCCGATAGGGATAGTGCAATATAAGTTTTTTAGTCATATATACATGAATCCGTACAAAAGATAAAGTATAGAACTTTCAAACTCATACACTGAAAAATTCAACATAAGAGGAATATATGTATTGTTTAATATTTAATCGTATGATTTTGGAAAAATTACCAGCAAAAAATATGTCAAAGCAAGAATGGAATACTTTGTATCTCCATACAAAAATCTCACAATTACCATGGAATGATTTATTTGTATAATAATATTTATATTTTTCTATGGAAGGTTCTTGACCAATGTAGGAAAAGGTAGAAAGTAAATAATTTAACTATTACTATAATATATTCATATAGAATCATGGATGTGCTTAATATTTTCAATATACGACATAAATCTTGTTTCCCTACTACGATGAATACCATGTGTACAAATAAATTTATATATATATATATATATATTCATTTATTTAATCTTTTGTGCATAGTTAAATATATTATTTGAGGTAATCTTCTTATCAACAAATATTTTCACGACTTTTATAATATATTTTGCTTAACTTCATATATATATATATATTCCTAATTAATATCATATTTATTTTGGTCCAATATTTAAAGGTTAGGGAGAAATAAATATGATAGAGAGGATGATTTGTTGTACTCCAAATATAGGAGAGAGAAAGAGAGTGAGGGAGAGAGAGGGGGGAGAGGAGAGAGATGGTTTGTGTGCGTAAATTTAAATAGGAAGGGAGTTGCGGGAGTGGTGAGATGGAATCGGGAGTGCCACCAAATATAGGAGAGAGAGAGAGAGATCGTGTGTGTGTTTAAATTGGAGGGAGAGTTGCGGGAGCGGAGAGATGAATTTGGAGTGCCACGTGTAGGTGTCAGAGGAAAAGAGGGAAAGGATGAGAGAAAGAGAGTTCGTTACATGAAGGGAGAGAGAGAGAGAGAGAGAGCACGTGTGGAGTGAACTTGAAAGAGGATGAGCATCCACATGTCAGCATTGTGAAAGAAGATTGAAGAGCCCAACTTTAGTATTATTAAGAGATTTTTTAGATATATGAGCACATATATAGGGAAGCAAAAGGACGGATATATATATATATATATATATATGATTTTTATCCAATTGACCATATGCCCATTTGAGATGAGATGAGCCCGCTTCATTTCCAGCAGCTTCAGTAATAAACATACAAGCTTCAGTAAGTAATATATATCCGACTTCAGTAATATATATCGAAGCTTCAGTAAGTAATATCATAGTTCTAGTAACTTATATAAAGTTACAAGTAAGAGCGGAACAAAGTTACTGATTAAATTATATCCTTTACTTACAATTGATTCAAAGTTACTGACTGCGATATGAAAGCTACTGATATAAAGTGTTATTGATGGTAATATGAAAGTTACTGATGATTCAGTTATCGATATCAATTTGAAAGTTACTGAAGTTATTGATTGTCGGATTAAGATCTAACATCTGAGACAAGGGGCTCACCTCATCTTTAATGGGCACGAGGCCCATTGGATAAGCCCATATATATAATACTAGCTATGTATGCAATGCAACCACAGATGGCTTGTATTACTAGATTGAGCTGGGATAATACTAAATCGCCATCAGAATATATTAAGCTAGTTAGGTCTACCAAGTTAGTACCACCTTCTTGTGTCTGCAATACACTATAGCATAATGTTCTCATAACCCCTAATATGATATCAAAGTCCTAATATATTATAGTTGCATAATTAGGTTGGCAGTAAGAACATGCTCCTCTTCTATTATGATCAGTACGTCATTTAAGTACATACCGATAGTTACAATCTCATCCTTAGGTTCAACAACTATTAATAAAAAAGAAATGTGTATGGTCATATGTTTCACATTGGATTTTTTAGCAAATGCATGTGTGATGCCAGGAAATTTTGTGTGGCACCCGAATCAAAAGGATGTACAATTAAGCCTATCAAATGATTAGCAATCAAACACCAATCTAAAAGGAAAAAGGGAGCCTACACTCATGTGTAGATAACTTTCCTACACCTGCTCCTTTTTCCATCTTTTTTTATTTTTTTTGAATTGAATCCTTAGGGAATTTAGATCACAATATATTATCGTAACGTCATTCGAATTTTAAATTATTTTGAAACTTCTAACTTATCCATCAAGACAACTAAGTTTAAACAATTTCAAAATCGATGAAATCAGCCACTTCCGATAGACATGTTAGGATGTTTGTTTTACACAAATTGAAATGCATATTCCATTTAATAGTCTAAGTAAATTCCCTAAAGATTCATTTAAAAAAATCAGCAAGTGATAAATACACATGGGTCTAAGCTCCCTAATCTCATACAAATGTATATGTGAATAGATACTCTCTTGCGACTAAGGCCCAAGATACCAGTCGATAATGATGTATTAGCTTGATCTTGACCACATCTTTACAAATTATTGCAAAATCAATATAGCAAAAAATCCACCATTTTCTTGAAGAATTAGACTATACCCAAATGTTACCCTTGCTTTTTCAAAAAAACAGGTGTTTCTTTGCCATCATCTGTGATCAGTTCGATTAGCAGGCCAAGGCATATCTACAAGAGCTTGGTGACACTATTTGTGTGTGTGTGTGCGTATATACATATACATATACATATATATATATATATATATATATGAGTGATCCTATGAGAGCAAAAGTTGAGAGCATGAGAGGGATGATTCTGGACCACATGATTCACCCAGGAGAGAGAAGACCAGGAGAGAGAAAACAGAATCATGTTGTCCAGAATGTATGCTCTCATGCTCTCACATTTTTTTGCTCTCATAGGATCACTCCTATATATATATATATATATATATAGAGAGAGAGAGAGAGAGAGAAGGGATCCTACACCCAAGGGTGTAGGTAATTACCTACACCCGGCTCTTCTTTTCAATATTTTTTAACTTTTTTGAAATGGAACTTTTGGGGAATTAGATCACTATATATCACCATGATGTCATTCCAAAATCAACTTAATTCAAGACTTTTATCATCTCCATCAAGACTACCAAATTTTAATAATCTCAGAATTGCTGAAATTGACCCATTCTAGATGAACGTGTTAGGAATATTTGTTTTGAACAAAATTTGAAACACATATTCCCCTCAATATATTAAGAAAATCCCCTTAAGATTTCCTTCAAAAAATCCGAAAATAATGAGAAAAAAGGCCGGGTATAGGTAATTACCTACACCCCTGGGTGTAGGCTCCCAGCTCCCATATATATATATATATATATATATATATATATATATTGTTAGCAATGTGAGCCCCAGGCGAACCATTCCTACAATAAATGTTATTGTAATAAATGATTTATCAATAAAAGTTATTGATTATTTTCACTCCCTTTCTGAGATTGAATGAATGAATGCACTATAAGGTTCCTCTGTACAATTAGGGTTATGTATCGTGGCCAACTTGATAATCATACAGCTGTTGATTCATTGATTGAATCATAGAGGCTGATGCTTGGATGAATATCTAATGAGTTAGATAGAGGACTCATCAAGCATCGTCAAATGATTGTTAAGTGATGATCAGAGGACTCATCAAGCATCGTCAAATGATTGTTAAGTGATGATCTCCAGCCTGAGTAGGAGATGGAAATCCTTTCTCAAATGGCTGATATCTGACTAACCTCTTGATGCAGGTCCTCTGCATGGGAATAGTGATTCGGATGTGTCAGATTAGTTCAGTCAATGGGTTGACTTAACGAGATCGAGATAACCAAAGACCATGTTGAATGTTGTCACAGCATAGGCAAGCATCCTCTGACCGGAGATAGATGTGTTGCTATATGTCTAAGTATGTACATTCGGCAGACCAATAGGTTGATGACCTAACCAAGGTCTATACACCGGCGAGCTGTTGTGCATGTAAGGGCATATGAGTAATAAGATCTCTCAAAGGGATCATACAGGTTCACTTATGAACCGGAAGACATGAGCTCACTCATGAGGTATTGGGACTGATCAAATTCCATGCATGGCCGTCATGCTTTGGAAGCATGACATGAATTTGAAGGTAAGATATGTGCTTTGTGAAAGCATATGATCTATGCCAAATCCCAGTGACCAAGATTGAGAAACTTAATGATCAAACCCTGAAGATGACAGTGTAAAAGTGATCTTAATCTTCAGAATGATCATAGGTCTTCCAGTATGCAGGATGTACAGGTATTGGAATACCTGAGGGTGATGTGATCATAAACGATTGTATAACCATGACGCTTCCATTCCGAGAGAGTGATTAAACATGTTTGGATTTTAGTGACTCCTCTCATTAGAGAAGTGACCTAATCTTAGTCCAAGAACTGAACATTGATCTGAATGAGATTCAGATGCAATTAGAAGATTAGGTCTACGGTCTTGATTTGATCAAGCATCAGTGGGAGGTCCATAGGATCTGGATTTGAGATATGATCTCAACATCCAAGTCACTATACGTGGAACAATACAATCGCCCTGTCCTTATCTCCAAGTATCTGCGGAGAAATCGCATTATTCTTGAAGGGTTCAAGAATAATTCCATAAGATCTAAGCAATGAAGAAATGATGATTAAATGTGATTTAATCATCTTGATGTGTGTAGAAATTATCCAACATAATTAAATGTGATTTAATTACTATGGATAAGAATAATGCGGATAGAAATATCCAATTATTCATAATACATTATAAATGTGATTTATAATGTATTAGAGAGAGCTAATTATAATTTATATTTGTTGATTAATTATTATGTGTATTGGATACGCATTGTGTAATTAATTGATAATGTTAATTATGTTGTTTTTGGTTGTGAATGTGATTCACAATTTTCCAATGTCAAGATTGCAATATTCCTCAAATATAATTGTGAATTATTTTTTATGAATATATCCCAACAAAAGTTGTTGGAAATAAATAATGGAGAAATTCAAGGAGACATGCAATCTCATGGAAATCCATGAGATTGCCCTACATGGAATGTGGTGGACGACACCCATGTCCTATTTGGAATGGCTGGTCGTCCACCTTGATTGTGCATGGGAGATTTGATCTCCATGTATATTCTCTCCTTATTTGTTGGTATAATTTAGGATTGATTTATATTTGATTTTGCCAAGTATATTTTAATCTAAATTAGATCATAATTTGTTGGTTTTACCAACAACAATCTTGACCATTGGATTGACATAAATCAATCTCATCCATTGATTTTATATGTCCCATGGATTGAGATCCATGGATCCCAAAATCCTATAAATAGAGAGGCATACCATGCTCTCTAAGGCTATGCAATATTGAAGCTCTCTCTCTCTCTCTCTCTCTCTCTCTCTCTCTCTCTCTTTTCTTCTCACACGCCAACCTCTCTCTTTATTTCTTGGTGGTCGTCACCAACCCTAGAGTAGAGAGGTTCTCGTCGACGCTCTCGCCACTGCATCGCCGCTTTGACGTTCTTCGATTCTCCGTCTTCTTGGAGTGCTACGCTCGCGAAGGAGACGTTCGATCTCGTACGACGAGATCAGGAGCAACCGTGCTTGGATCATCTTCTTGGATTGCGAGGACTACGCGGTTCATTCCCGAGCTCGCAAGCAATCTCACCGACAATCAGACTTGAGATAGGAGGTCTATTTCTTTAGAGACTCGATCAACCACGCTTCAAGAGGTATTCTTTTATACTTGTTGTGGTTATAGATGAAACGATTCGAGAATCGTTCTTGGATCATGTGGTTTCATCACATGATTTTTTTAAAATTTCGCTGCACAGAACAACCAGTACGACTAGTTGTTCTGCGTCGTACCGATACGACGATCACGCTTCCGTGATGCGCTTGAGGATAATTCCATATCCTTTATATATATATATATATATATATATATATATATATGAGTGATCCTATAAGAGCAAAAAGTTGTGAGAGCATGAGAGGAATGATTCTGGACCACATGATTCCTATTTTCTCTCTCCTGGTTGGATCATGTGGTCCAGAATGCATGCTCTCATGCTCTCACAGGTTTTGGCTCTCATAGGATCATTCCTATATATATAAAGAGAGAGAGAGAGGAGTGATCTTATGAGAGCAAAAAAATGTGAGCATGAAAGCACGCATTCTGGACTACATGATTATGTTTTCTCTCTCCTGGTTGGATCATGTGGTCCAGAATAAAGGCTCTCATGCTCTCACAAGTTTTGGCTCTCATAGGATCACTCATATATATATATATATATATATATATATATATATATATATATATATATATATGGGAAAAGGCTCATTTTTTCATTATTTTTTGATTTTTTTGAAATGAAATTTTTGGGGAATTAGATCACTATATATCACCACAGTGTCATTTAAAATTCAACTTAATTTGAGACTCCTAACATCTTCATCAAGATCGTCAAATTTTAACGATCTCAGAATTGCTGAAAATGACACCTTCTGGATGAACATGTTAGGAATGTTTGTTTTGCATGAAACTTGAAACACATATTCATCTCAATATATTAAGAAAACCCCCCTAAAGTTTCATTAAAAAAACTCAAAAATCATGAAAAAGAAGGTCGGGTGTAGGTAGTTACCTACACCCCTGGGTGTAGGCTCCCAGCTCCCCATATATATATATATATATATATATATATATATATATATAGAGAGAGAGAGAGAGAGAGAAAGAAAGAGGGCTTATCGAGAGAGCCCTGTGCGCATTTGAGTTTTAGTGAGCACCCAATGTAGGCTCTCCACGTGTATTTCCATTTGAGAGGTTGCCTATTTCGAAGGACACGGTTTTGGAAGGATATTAATATGTTTGAGCCTTTTGTATTTTCAATTATACCGAGTCCTTAAAAAAAGGAAGACAACTTTGGAAAGATAAATTCAAATCCTTAATTTTGTTTCGAATAAATAATCATTGTACATTTGATCAGTAACGTACATATTGTACGTAAGTAATTATGTGTTGCGAGATCAGTAATATTGAAACAGTTGTCAGTAATTTACATCTGTAATATTACATTGTATTGAGATCAGTAATTCATTCATGTTACTCAAGTAATACACATTCAGTTCTCAAGTAATTATTATTGTGAGATCAGTAATTAAGTATGTAAATTACTAATGTCCATACATGAAGTACTGATTACAATTATCCATTTTACTGTACTCATTTTGATTGTTATTAATGTCATAGTTACTTAATACTTTAGGCGTTACTGATGCACCTCTTATTTACTTATATAACCTTTTTAATTACTTATTATGCATCGAATGTTACTGATAGCAATACATAAGTTACTGGTCACGTGGTTTTTTATAATTATTCCAACTTACTGATTCCATTGTCTTCTTTTACCTACAATTTGTTACATGTTACTGATGCTTCTGTATATCTTACTTATCATATTCTCTGTTTTGAAAAACTATCGAATACCGCATTCTTTACTGATGTAGTCTATTTAGTTACTTGCAATACATCAAGTGTTACTGATAGCTAAGTATAAATTACTTAACTTGTATTTTGATAGAAAGAATGATAGAAAGAAAAGTAACATGTAGTCTTTTTTTAAGATACATAAGTAACTATGAATAGATTTTAATCAGTAAGAATGATAAAATAGAAAAGTAATACATGATATATTATCAGTAACATGTGCAAATGCCATCAGTAACTTTGTATAATTTTTCTGAAATAATTATTTCGCTATCCAAATCCAATTGTAAGACATCCATCTTCGCTCCTTCTGATACGATCTTTTCACGATTCAAATCCATCCAGGAAGCATCGTTCATCATTGCTTCTGAGGAATTTACTTATAATGCATCGAATGTTACTGTTAGCAATACGTAAGTTACTGGTCACGTGATTTTTTATAATTATTCCAACTTACTAATTCCATTGTCTTCTTTTACCTACAATTTGTTACAGGTTACTGATGCTTCTGTATATCTTACTTATCATATTCTTTATTTTCAATTGCTATCGAATCCTGCCTTCTTTGCTGATGTAGTCTATTTAGTTACTTCCAATACGTCAAGTGTTACTGATAGCTACATATAAATTACTTAACTTGTATTTTGATAGAAAGAATGATAGAAAGAAAAGTAACATGTAGTATTTTCTTAAAATACATAAGTATGAATAGATTTTAATTAGTAAGAATGATAAAATAGAAAAGTAATACATGATATATTATCAGTAACATATGCAAATGCCATCAGTAACTTGGTATAATTTTTCTGAAATAATGATTTCGCTATCCAAATCCAATTGTAAGACATCCATCTTCGCTCCTTCTGATACAATCTTTTCACGATTCAAATCCATCCATGAAGCATCGTTCATCATTGCTTCTGAGGAATCATGATCAGTTTCCATTCATAGATGATCCATCGCATTTGAAACTGAAAATGAGAACAAAAAAACGATCAAATTCTACAAAAGAACAATAAATAAATATCTAATAAACAACAAAAAAAACTTACAAATCGAGGACTTGAAGACGATCTTCTTTCGTCGCTGGAGATCTTGAGATTCCGCAACAAGAGGAAGCCATAGATGATTTTGGAAAATTTGAAAATAAATACAATGCAACGTCTGATAGACTTAATTGCGAATCAAAAAAGGAAATCAGACACCAGGAGAATGCGGAGGAAGTTTGTTATGGTAAAAAATGACGCTAAAAAAAGGAATGGATGAGATAAAATAGGATCATTAGATCATGATCGAAAGGATGAAAGCACGAGCTCATTTGAACTCAAATGGGCACAAGGTTCTCTGGATAAAAATTATATATATATATATATATATATATATAGAGAGAGAGAGAGAGAGAGAGAGAGAAGGGATCATACTCCATGGAGTATGTAACTTACCTACTACACTTCCTCTTTTTTCAAAAATTTTTATTTTTTTTTGAAAAATGCTTCCATGGATTTTCATAATTATATCCTTTTAATATGTCGTTCAAATTTCATCAGAAACAGAGACTCCTACGACCTCGATCCGGAACATGAAAAATACAGCAAATCTGTAACCGTTAAAAAATGATTGTTTGGATTGAGGCTGTAAGAGTCTCTGTTTCTGATAAAATTTGAATGACATATTAGAGGGATATAGTTATGAAAATGTATGGAAGTATTTTTCAAAAAAATAAAAAAAAATTGAAAAAGAAGAAAATGGAGTAGGTAAGTTACCAACTCCATGGAGTAGGATCCCTAAACTTATGGTATATACTCAATCCTATATATATATATATATATATATATATATATATATATATAGGATTGAGTAGATATACCATAAGTTTAGCTTTATCAATTTAAAGAAGACATAATGCCCCTAACAGAAGTCTCCTTTTTTATATGGGCCCCAAATTTTGGGACTTTTCGTATAATTTACTATAACCTTTTCTCCTCTCTCTCAGGCTTACATAAATACATCATTAGTAACCACACCAGCATAACCAATGCAAAATTTTGTTGCTCTCAAGTTGTTTTTAAATCTTCTTCATTTTGAAAGTCGGATTCGTTTTCGAGAAATAAGAGAATAATACGGTAGACTAAGACATTGGATAGCGTAGTCATGACATGATCACTTGAGATAGATTAACATAAGATAAAGTTCCTTTACCCCGAGATAAGAAGTGGGCATCCTTGACCTTAACAACCCACCTTCTCACCTGCTACCATTTTCAAGATTTCGATTACCACCACACCAACCAAATAGACATTATTCATTAAAGTCCTGAGCATAATATACCATAAGGTTTATCAATTTAAGGGAAAATAATAATGTTGGAAACAAAGTATTACAACACTAAAATGGCATGTACCAAATGTCCCAATATTTCTTAGACCCTACTAAATATGGGCCCTAAATTTTAGGACCCATTATGTAATTTGCTCCACCTTTTCTCCTCCATTAGGCTAAAAAATACACCATTAAAAACCACACTAGCATAATCAATGTCCAACATAATTGTAATAACCTGTGCCTAGATCCAAACCGTTAGCAAGGAAAACTAACCGTCATGCCAAAAATAAGCCGACATCATGGGCTAAAAATGAAAGGGTGAGAGCATGTTGTAAGTTGTAGATAACAAACTTTATTCTCTTTGTGATGTGGTGCATGATTGCTTTGTGGATTGTTTGTGCACGACAATACCTGGCATCTTCCCTTTCAACATTCTCGTATTTCCACCGATCACTCCAAGTTGGTCGGATGCCCGTCCATTCGCACAATGGTCGGAAAAACGAGAAGAGAAACAAGATCGGGCCAAAATTGAATCCAAAGGGGCATGCTTTCTTTTACATGAAAATGGTAGGAACAAGTGAAGGCAAAGCCTCTTCTGCTAAAAACAGCTATCTATATTCGTCTCACCGCCATATGTAGAAATAGTTGACAACCCTTCGTCACCTACTGGAGATGAATCATCCGGTTCTGCGATATAAGCTGTCCATACCTTTGTCTGCAAGACAGACAAGACGAGAATCAGAATCCGATTGAAACACAAAATAAGTTAACATCACAAACAAAAAAGTGCTGGTATAATTTTCGAGGACTCTTTAGCTAACTTGAAAGCCAAAGAAGAACTATCTTATAAACATGAAGGAGTGCAGGTTTCATCATCTTTCTAGAGATAGGAAAGATTGTCTCTGATTTTCGACATCAACACAACCGTCGCATATACTTTCCATCTTTTCGTTTCCATACAGGCATAGCTCTAGTAATTGAAGATAGGTTGGATGTCAACAAAAAATCAGAAGGATAATCTACCTGTCAGCTCCTGCATGGATCACGGTTCCTTTCCAAACATAAGATCATTTATCTGATCAATACGAATATCAGATATCGGGTCGATAGGTCTCTCTGAATCCTTGCGGAGACCTTCATAACAACAGGGCTCTCGAGTATATTCATCTGGGGGAAAAATGTGTGATTAACTATATATATATATATATATATATATATATATATATATACCAGGGAAAGAAATGAAACTAAGAAAGAAGATGAAAATATGTGAAATGTTCCTAATAGTAGCAAGTAGTTTTAACATCTTGAAAAAATCACCATAATCCTCCATTTATTTGAACATTTATAGAAGTGTGGACTACTCATTAAAATGTTGTGCAAGTAATTGAGCGATGGGAAGCAAAGAAATGAATCAAAGAAACGAGACGAGGAAACTATGCCAAATGTTCCTAAACATTAACAAGTGGTTTGTAATATCTTATAAATCTTCACACTCCTCCATTTATCCAAAAAAAATCAGAGAGATGTGACCTACTTATTATATGTTGTGGTGTTTGAGCAATGGGCCCATCCAAAACAATACCGTTTAAATCTTACACATTCTCAACGAATTTAAGATGTGTAAGATCGTATTAAAAGGTACAAGCTTCTTAAAGATCTTAAATGCAATCAAATAAATTGGAGTTTTCAACTAGATATACAGCCAAAAGATATCCCCACTTGGGTGGCAACAAAATTTAGGAAGCAAATAAGTTGGCTAGTTTCAATATATATAACTAGAGTCTGAGAACCAGATTGACCCACTAACCATTTGAGACCCCGTCTAATAAAAGTTCTAATAAAGACTTAGTTTATAAAACTCAAATTATGTGCATGGAGCATGGTATAAGGAAAGGACAGGCCAATGTTAGTCAAATTCAGGCATCCTTGCCCATCCTTTTCACAAGAGATGGTTTCGGATTTGCAGTGACAGGTATATAGAAAATGTTTGAACCATACTCTATTTATACATGTACCGACTCCTGTGAACACTGATCATAGAACTGAAGTACAGAGCTTTTATGAAAATAAGCATATCTACACATACATCGTTGATCGCATAGCCCACATTTTTACTCTACCATATGCTTGACATAAACATAGAAACAACACGAAAGTTACAATTTTTGTTTTTGCGTTGTGCTTTCTATGTTGGATCCTAAAAAGAAACGACTACCAAAAACAAGGATTAGTAGGATCCAAGCTTAGTTATGATCCATGGTATGACTCTTAGGAGGCAACACCCCCAAAGAACCAACCCAATTTGAACTTAATATGAAAAGAATTGGTTTTAAATTTATTCAAGTACTTTTTCAAAGATTATTGAAGTGTTATAGTACAGATTGAAATTGCAAACACCATGTAGGATCACAGGTATATGAAGTTGGCTCAAATCCCCTCAGTTCAAACTCACGGTCGCGGTGGGTTTTGAAAAAACTTAGATGCATATTAACTCAAAACTTGTATATTTATCTCAACATCAGGTGTTAGTTGTTACAGGTAATCTGGAATCATAAACCAACATAAACGCTGATGCAAATTCCACAAGGCATTTCTGTGTGTAAATGCACATACCTGCATAATCTTATAAATTGCTCCAGTTTCCCCTATTTGGTCTTGTCTTAAGTGATGTTAAATATTTTTGTCTGAAATCCTAATGATGGCCATAAGAGGTTATTGAAATATAAAGAATGCGGAAGCGGAATAAAAAACAAAGAATCAAAATATAAACATCTTATAATTTTACGTGGAATCCTGCTTCCTAAGGAACGGGATGAACCATGGGAGAAGGCCTCAAAGGGTCGGATGTTCTATTAGAATCTCTCCATGAATACAGGAAGTGTGGGGCTTCTTATATGGCCATACAACCAGACCCGAAGCCCACAATTAGGTACCAACTATTCCCACGAGAGAAGGCCTCACAGGGCCGGAAACTCTAAACATGAGTGGGTCATTGAATCTTGGAGAAATCCAATTACCCAACTATTACATAGTTCAACATCCCCCATCCCCCCTCAAGTTGGAGCTGAGAAAGCTGTAACTTGCAACAAAAAAAATATAAAACACATCTTCACTCGATCCATCGAAGAGAGACAGGGATAGATACAGTCCGCTCAGATGGGGATAGAGACACCTCATTTGAAGTAGCTGATGTGGGTAGAAGACCTCGCTCGAGGACGGATCTGCAACGATCATGTTTCCTGGAAAGAACATCAATCGTGCATGTAGTTGTTGCGACACCCAAATCATGCATGGAGTAGAGTCGTTATAAAAGAAGAAAGTCCATCACGGAGTACTAGTCGGGGATAGAGACACCCGACGAAGTAGTCGATGCTTGATGAAGACGATTGATAGCAGTAATAATCTGAAGTGTCAGTTTGCCAGTCGCGGATGTGCAGTAGAAGTCATGTAGATACCTCTGAAGAAAAATATGTGCCTTATTTAACTCCCCATTTCCCCCATACTTGATAGGATAAAATCATAGATTATCAAGTTAGGTGAAACCAAAATAAAACATACAATTTTTTCCATTTCTCGTATGTGATGCATCTTCTTTTTTTCACAACTCAATTTTTTTACTTGTAGTCTGATGAATCCATGATTCCATAACATTCTTTCTGCATTTTATCTTAAAACCCTTAACAAATACATGTAAATATCTATTAATTTCCATTCCTTAACAGAACTTCATTCATGAATAAAAATTCCATTTCATGCATTAAAAAACATGTAAATAAATAAAAGAATAAAAAGAAAGAAAATAAAAAAGAGGCAGACTATAAATATGTATACATGTAAAAATTACTAGGAAATATAAATATAGCTGAAATATATTTATATAACCTAACTCCCGAGACCAAGTCAACATGGGTTCGTCGACAAACAAATAAGTAGGGGGAGATAAGGAAGAAAACTACAAAAAATTTATACATTGTACACATTATTCATTATTTACCAAATAATTATCAAAACTTCAAAGATTTTTAATTAATCCATTTATACATATTTTTCACCAAACTCTTTTCTTTTTTATTTATAAATATATATAGAAAAATGTAAAAATAAGTTAAAATTATGATATTGTATATATGCCAAGAAATTCAACTTTCAAATTGTCAATTTCTCTACTTCCGAACATCATAACTTCCTCATACGAATTCTAATTTCACTATACTCACCTTAAAGTTTATAAAATAATATTCTCTAATTAATGAAGGTGATTTCACTAAATCAAAATTCGTTTGCAAATAGTCAGTTTTGGGACCCAATGACAACTGGGTTTCTGGGCTATTATTTTATTTAGAACATACTATTTATAATTTTAATGATTTTATAATTTTTAATTATTTTCTGATCATGTAGATGATGTATAAATTATTTCAAAAATTTTAGACATTATTTAATATTTTAGATAAATCAATACCCTTATTTATAGATGAATTTGACATGTAGAGTATATACCTGTATTTATTTATATATTTAAATTAATTTATTAAAATTTGTAAAAATTCACATACACCTTATTAATTAATATATTAATTAATAAAATATAAAAATAATACACTATTAATAAAATTATTGAATTAAAAATACAAAACCTATTTATTAAGTGTATATTATATCTATATTTATTAATATTATATTTATATTTTGTAGAATAAATACTAATTATAAAAATAAATTGTATCATAATGTAGATAATTTATTTATACACACTTTTTATACTTATTTTAAATAATAATATTTACTATTTAATATATAATTTACACTTCAATTAATTCCCTGACCTACCAGGTGGTGACACGTGTCAGCACCTGGAACCTTCTTATCCAAGAAGATGTAGGAGCTTCTGTTACAACACCTCATCTTCACTCCTTTTTCTCGTTGTCATTCTTCATCCAAAAATTGATCTCAACCCTCCATTATTTACATCCAACAACCTTCTTATCCGCTAGCCATTAGATCATTAACAAACTACTTCCAATTCGCCCATTTATTGATCCAAAGTT
Source organism: Ottelia alismoides (assembly GCA_037367405.1). Classification (NCBI taxonomy): domain Eukaryota; kingdom Viridiplantae; phylum Streptophyta; class Magnoliopsida; order Alismatales; family Hydrocharitaceae; genus Ottelia; species Ottelia alismoides. The sequence goes on along the minus strand of JAZKJV010008890.1, from coordinate 63,015 downwards.
CCATCGTTATAAACAACGCTCCTTTAACCAGAAACAACTTGGCCGACATCCGACTTTGTCCACCTTGCTCCGCCTCACACCGGTCGTGACAGGGCATGAGGAAAGCTCCGCGTGGAAGAAGGATAGTCAGAGGAAGTTCCAAGACCATTGATTGGTCTTGAATCGATGCCTCGAGCGTCGTGCAGCTCTGGCAAGTACCGTCCGTCGAGCAACGACGGAGAGTTTCACGCTCTCATCTTCCCAGGTCATCCTCCATTTCTCAATCAATTCTCTCGATATTCGCATCATTATAATACCCTTAAGTATGATCTTTGATTATCATTAAAAATCTCACTCTAATTTGATTCAAAAGTGATCTGATTTGCATCTGAATATATTTTCCTTGAATATATCTTTTCCTGGAGCTATTCTTGAACTGCATTGTACATCATCCTTTTGGTCGATTCCCCGTGCGAATTGAGCATATATATTTCTAATGTCGGTCGCTAAACACCTTCTGGAATGATCATTTTTATTGCTGGAGTAGTCCCTCATCACGAATCCACCAATCGCGGCTACATAAGCAACAAGCGGGACCTCTTCCAGGTCTTATAACCCTAGCAGGCGCCATCGACATTCATCCTCGTCGATGTTCCCTCATCCTTGACATCTCTCTCTCTCTCAGTGCGAGAGCTCAATAGGGTGAGGCATACCCTCTCTAGCCCCACCTCTGGTTGTTCTTAGCCGGAACGAGCTACCAGATCGAAGAAAATCGTCGTCAGTCGAGGATTTGGGGAGGAAAATCCAAGAACAAGCAGAGCACAGTCTAGCGACACATGCCTGGCTCATGCGGTCCAGATTTAATTCCAGAAATTAATCGCAAACGTTTATTGCAAATGGTGGAAATTTTACAAGAAGACCCTTGAAGAGATCCAGAATGCTTTCGCGCCTCCAGAAGTTTTTTTATTTGCAATCAAATCCCCATGCAAGGACCTAATTGTAAATTCTCTAGATTTTTTCTTACAATTAGGTCCCTAACCAGGAACCTAATTGCAAGATATCTCCTTTCTTTTTCTTGTATTTTTTTACACATTTATTTTTTGGACTATTGTGAATATTGTGGAGCTTAGGCCTTATTCTACCATCGTAGTATCTTTGACACTTTATTTTTGTAGCGAATTTTCGACGATTTCTTCGTGAGTTTTATTTTGGATTTCTTTCTCGATTTTTGATCGATTTTAATTTGTTTTCACTTCTTTTCGAGCCTGTTGCTCGAGGTTTTTTATCTACTATATAGTATCGCCTATACACTCTATTTTTCTTATACTATATTGTAGATAAATTTGTTTGACAAAAATATTCCTTTGAAAAAATAAATAAAATTTGGAAAATTAAAATCAAATAAAAAAGTTTAAAAATTAAAAATACAAAAAAAAAGATTTCTCGCTTTACAGAAGAAAATAAAGGGAAGCTAAAATTATCACAAAAATATTTTTTTCTCTTCTTGAAAATCGTGAGCGCGTCTTTCTACCACCTTGTGTTCGGCGCATGCACACTTACCTAGATAAATAGTGAAAAACTCCGATCATTTTATTCAGAGTTGAATTTTTTGTTTGATTAATCGAAATTTTGTTTTCGATCGGGCTTCTACACCGAAAGCTCATTTTTACCGCTCGCAAAATTCCGTTTATCATAGTCGTCACCTTTTTTCCCTCAGTTATTCTCTTTTTTTGGGTGTCTTATTTTTGTACCATGCTTTTTATTTTTATTTCAAAACATCTCTCTTCCAGGTCGTTCACTTCTTTTTTCTTCAAATCATACCTCCTTTTTTAAATGCACGGCCCACTTAGGGCCATAACAACAGTAGTACATGACCCCTCCCTCATTTATACCTTCCCTCGTTTGTTTTTATAAAGATACATCAGTACTTGGGCCCACTTGTATCTTCCCTCATTTGTTTTTATAAAGATACAACAATACAAGCCCATTGGGTCTTGTTAGAAAAATAAAAAAGGGAAGGGGAACAAGGGTATCAACATCGGCCCCTCCCTTTTAATTATTCGAATGCTATAGATAGAGTTCCCAATGGAGGGAGCCCCCCTCGACGCTGCCTGGGATGTTGGTGTCGCATGCCGCCACATGATCGGGGTGAAGGATGTAGAGTGGTGCCTCCGTCTTCCGAAGTTGCGCGTGAAATGGAGTGTGCCACCTGATCATACTTCTTCTTTCTAGTTATAGATCTAGGGTTTTCTTCACCGAACTTCGATGCTTGGTTGGGTTTTGAAGTTTCTCCGTTGTTGTCGAAGATGAGCTCAAGAAGGAAAGCTTTGTTGTAGATCAATGCAAAAATGATGCATCGTGGAGGTGGGTGCACCGTCTAGAGATGATGCAGGTGGGGTATTTTTAGGCATTAGGGTTTAGCCGTGGACGTAGGTTTCCTGATCTGGAGGTAGAGGCACCGCTCGGTGTTTGGTTGATCTGGAGTTGCATGAACCTGGAGTATCCCCGCCTGAAGATGTTGCGGAGATGCTCTCCATGTTGCCACCTTGTTTCTTTTTTTCTAGAGAACAAGCCCCCACTCATGGTGGTTGTTGATGTTGTAGTTCTCCTCCACAAGAGGTTGGATGGTAGTATTCAATCTGGTGATGCAAACGTTGGAAAAGAGGCTGCAAGATTTGTATTTAGCCGTGAATTAGGGTTCCAGAGACATGGAACCATGGAACGAAGATGTCGATGCCAGCCAGAACTAGAGTACTAGTAACCCTAGATTTTCCTCGAAGTTGACAATGGCAATCTTCAGATCAAGGAATAAGATGCTTGCAAGATGAACTTAATTAGAGTTTCGTAAAATCCTAGAACTCTTGAACAAATCTCTAACTAACCACAGAAAATCCAACATGATAAATAACCCCAAGAGCAACTTGCTCCGATAGCATATTGAAATATAAAGAACACGGAAACAGAATCAGAAACAAGAATCAAAACATAATCTAGAATTTTTACGTGGAACTCTACTCGCTGATAAGTAGGATGAAACCACGGGAGAATGCCTCAAAGGACCAGATGTTTTAGAATCTCTCAATGAGTACAAGGGGTGTGGGGCTCCTTATATAGCCATACAGATAAACTGGAAGCCTACAATTAGAAGATTTAGGACTAAACATGAGTGGTGATAATTGGATATTGAAGGGGTTAAATTACCCAATTATTACACATTCCAACATGTTAATTGACATCCGTGATTATATTAACTAATAGATGGTAATTACTAACAACACGCAAAGGGTACATTCAGTCCTCACAAGAGCTCCAATAATAATAAACACAAATAAGAATATTCTGGATATGAAGCATTTAAATCCGACATGTGCTTTTAATTTCAGAAGCTTACTACTCAGTCCAGATCTTCTAGAGTTAGTTCAACTTTTAAAAGAACAAGAACACGTTACTTACAATGGCATGACTTTGTAAGATGCACGCGTTTGGCTTATCTTTTTTGCATCCCACAAGTTGGCATAAGCATACACAAATGCTCAGAATAGATTTCAACAATGTTAAAAGCTTTCTTTTTGAGAATTATTGTCCATCTTCAAAGTCCACTTGAAATTCTAATATGCCAAAAAGGCTCACCAAAGATTGTGTTGATGGAAGTTGGAGGCGTACTTGTCATGAAATTCAATGCGAGGTAGGACCCGGTTACTGAAACTACCACAACCATCATATATGCTGGAATCGCCAAGGCCCAATACCTAAAAGATCCAGTTGATTAGTAACATGGAAGGTGAATGACCTATTCACGAAAAACTCATCAATTTTATAAATTTAGTGAAAACACAAGTTTTATGAATAAAATTTGTTCAGATAAAGAAGAAAGTCCACCTTAAGTATAACAAACTAATTAAAAATACAAACACCATTTCTCTAAAAAAAAGCAACATTTTTCTCAAAAGCATAGCAAAACAAAACAAGTACCATCACTCAAGTGATCTTTACTAAATAGAAAATGATTAATATGATCGATGCTCAAAAGAAACTACAGCGAAAGTCCAAGCAAAGAATGTTGGAAAAAGCCTCTTTCCTAGAATTTACTTGACTTGAGAAAAGCATTGCATAAATATCAAACCTTGCTAAAACTTTAAGTAAACCAATGTGGGCGAATTATATAGTTTGATTTCAGATATCCAATAGATATCAACCTATTTGTATATCTGTCAAAAAGACAACGCGCCACCTAGAGCACAAAAACAACCAAATGGATCTGGAAATGTTAAAACAGACTTCCATATTTAGGATGCACATAAAATTTTCTACCATTCTTTGTATATTTACATAACGGTAAAGGTATCCAAGTGGATATAGTTATCCACTACTGGTTTCCAGCCTTCATTCCATCACGAAAAGGTTGATTCTCTTAGCCAGCTAGAAACCCTTAACATATGTGTTTGATGCTGTTTGTTAAGTACCCCATGCTTTTGACTTTTGCCTTCCGAAGAGATGAACGTATAAAACTATCACCATATTTTCTTTATAAAAAAGAGAGTACACATAAATTTCTTTGAGGGGAAACACTTCTGAGGTGTCCACCCCAAAATATATTAGATTAGCAAAAAGGTAAAGCTACAATAACCATGTCTCGAGAAGGTACCTAGCAAGATGAATCACATTGTTGACATAAAATCTGTCTCTATGGAAGATGACGCCATCAAGTGACAACCAGATCACCCAGATTGTGGCAATCAGGCGCAGTAGCCCTGGCATGGGCTTGAACTGATTGGCAACCAGAGAGGTCTAAAACCCAAAGTGTAAGGTGAGATCCATTCACTGAACACCTATCTCCTGTCAGATGTGCCGGACATGGATAAATAACCTTAAAATCGCCTCTTTAGTATCATTGTTTTATCGTAGCACAAGACGCGAAGATGGATCTAACATAATCAGCACACGTTTGAATATGTGGGAATAATTTACTTGACAAGCATACCAAGGTCGAACACAGGGACACGAACCTCCTCGATGACTACTCAGAAATCAGTGTTTAAAGTGAGCAATTAATTATCTTAAGGTCTCTAGGCAGAAAGATGCACAAAACAAATAATGCCTGCAAAATGATGAATGAAATGATGCAACAGCTATACAAGATAAAGATGCTTACAAAATGAGGAATCAATATCAAGCAACCTTTTTATTTATTTTATACAAATTAAAAAGGATGACAATATGGAAGGCATGCTTGAGAAGAAAGAATTTTTTGTTTGATTATAATGCAAATTTAATGCACACAATGCTATGCTTCCACCTATTGTGTATAAAAGAAAACATGTTTCTGCTCTTATTCATGTTCCTTTACATGTTCCTTTTTTGCAGGAGAATACGCCATCCTCAAGTACTCCCATCAATACTACCCTATATGCTCCTTAGGAGCTTCCCATCACTCTTCGTAGAACTAAGAAGCAACGTACACTTCATCCTATGTCTCATTTCATGTCCACTGATAGTTTATCACACTCTGACAAAAGATATGCATATACTCTTATGACAAATTATGTTCCTAGAGACCATCATAACGCGTCTGGGTGGCAAACAGCAATGAATGAAGAAATGGATGCTCTAAATTCTAGAAGGACAAGGAATCTTATATAGTGCCCCCATGAAACAAAACATGTTGCCTGCAGATGGGTCTTTACTACAAAGCAATCTCCAAATGGCTCCATTGATAGATTGAAAGCAAGACCTGTGGCGAAAGGTTTTACACAAACATATGGAGTTGACTACTTCGAGACTTTTTCATATGTTGCACGGATGGGATCCATACAGACTATCCTCTTTGTGGCCATGAACAAGGGATGACCTATTTTTCAACCGGATATCAAGAATGCATTTCTATATGGTGATCTCGCGGAGGAGGTTTACATGATACAACCTTCAGGGTACAAAGTCGGCTGGGAGTATATGTGCCGAATTCGCAAAGCAATATATGGCCTGAAGCAAAGCCCGAGGGCATGGTTTGACAGACTAAGTACAGAGATCGGTACTCTGGGTTTCCAGAGAACTACATCGGATTACTCTTTTTCGTCCGAAAACGAGCATCTGGTATTGTTATATTCGATGTATGTGTAGATGATATGGTGGTTGCAAGTGATGATGGTAAAGGGGTGCTAGAGACCAAGGCCTTTCTGCAAAAGGACTTTGTCACTAAGGATTTGGGACAACTTCGTTATTTTCTGGACAAAGAAGTTTTACGTACCAAGAAGGGACTTCATATGTCACAAAGGAAGTACTCTTAGATATAACCCTTTGGCATTCCAGCAGAACCAAGAAAACAGTCTATCTCTGTTGATCCTCCTTTTGAGGACACTACACGATACAGAAGCCTGGTTGGAAAACTGTTGTATCTTACTGTTACTAGGCCAGACATATTCTACGATGTGAGCAAAGCTAGACAATACATGGAGAAACATTGTTACAACAATTGGCAGGACGTTCTTCGTATTCTTCGATACCCGAAGGAATCACCTGGACGTAGCCTACTCTATGGGGCGAATGGATACACTGATGTTGTTGCTTATGTCGATGATGATTATGCAAGCTCGCCTGATGATCGTCGCTCTACTATGGGCTATGCCATGATGGTAGGTGGAAACATTGTTAGTTGGAGGAGCAAGAAGCAGGCTATAGTCTCCCAATCTAGTGCAGAGGCAGAATACAGGGCAATGGCTCCGGCTCCATGTGATATTACTTGGCTATAGACTTTTCTGTAAGAACTCGGTATTGATATCACCACTCCTGATCCTTTATACCAAGGCTTTAAAAACCGGACCGAACATTGAACTTGTTTGTCTTCGGTTTGGTCCAATCGGGTCGGACCGTCGATCTAAACCGGTCGGACCGGTGATGATGTCAGTATGACGTCATCATTCCTATCGACTCGGAAAAAACCGAACCGGGCTTAATTTAATGGTCAGAACGGCCGAACCGATTTTCTGAAGCGATAAAACCGGATACATATATATAAGTATGTATTTATATATCAATGAAATAATCGTTTAAAATGTCCAATCTTTCAATAGAATAACATGATCGTCTATTTCGAGTAAACTCTACAAAAGTTAGTCACATTTTCTAGAATTATATATGAATATAATATTGTAATCATTTATTTATAGTTGATTCTAGAAAAATACTTTAAGAAAGTATTGACAGAACATATATTCCAAAAAAAGAGAGGGACAACTTATATCGTATAAGTTAAGGACACAAGTGATAAAAATCTCGTTATTTCATTATTTAACCTTTGTTTTTTGAAAATTTACCAAACCATCAAAATTGGGTCAATCAGGGTCAACCTGGTCCGACCATCCGGGTCGACCCGGTCCTACCCGATTTTTATTTTTTTTTTGAAATTAATTACACAAAACCGATCAAACCGACCGGGTCGGGGCCGGTTCCCAGTCCTACCAGCCGGTCCGGTCCCGTTTTTTAAACCCTGCTTTATACTGTGATAACAAATCTGCTACTTACATTGCTACTAATCCTGTGTTCCATGAGAGAACCAAGCACATTGAGATTGACTGCCATTTTATTCGTGTTGTTGTACGAGAAGGCAAGATTGTCACACCACACATCTCGGCATATCTTCAGCTACCCATGGTTATTAAGGCGACAAGGCGTTAAACCTGGGCGCCTAGGCGCACCTAGGCGTATTCCCGAGAAACCCTTTTTTATCATTATCTAATTATCAGTCTAATATAAGTTTTTGTAATTCAATTATGATCATCGTAACATGTTAGTTTAAAGAAATGTTTGACTTGTGAAATGTAAAGCTTACATATAATTATAATGAATTATCTTATCCATATATATATATATATGAGAAAAGGGATCCTACTCCATGGAGTAGGTAACTTACCTACTCTATTTTCTTCTTTTTCAAAATTTTTAAATTTTTTTTGAAAAATGCTTCCATGAATTGTGATAACTATATCCCTCTAATACGTCATTCAAATTTCGTCAGAAACAGATACTCCTATGGCCTCCATCCAGACAGTCATTTTTAACGGTCTCAGATTTGCTGTATTTTTTGCATTCTGGATGGAGGCCGTAGGAGTCTCTGTTTCTGACAAAATTTGAATGACATATTAGAGGGATATAATTATAGAAATCCAAGGAAGCATTTTTCAAAAAAAAATTGAAAAAAAGAGAGTGGAGTAGGTAAGTTACCTACTCCATGGAGTAGGATCCCCTTCCTCTATATATATATATATATATATATATATATATATATATATATATATATTATTAGATATAAATTTTAAAATTTGTAATGGTAAATTATAATGGATATTATTATAAAAGAGCAAGAAAGTTATAAAAATTTAAAAAATGGGAAAGGGAAATGTGTCAGATAAATGAAACTTTCGAGAAAGGGTCAAAATTTGTTTATGAGGATTACAAAGGTAATATACCTGAATGGAACTAAAAAATGGCATATATTCAGTATAAAATGAGGATCATAAACAGTATTTTTTCACAATACTCATGTTATTACTTCCTTAAATTACGGTAGCCTTTAACAACTGAAAACTAAAGAAGAGCTATTTGTTATAAATATCACAAAATTATAACAAAGTTGCAAATGTCAAGACAAGACGTTATACCTGGGCGCCTAGGCGTGCCTAGGCGGCCCAAGGCGTACGCCTTTTTTGATAAAAGCAAGGCGCTTTTTCAAGGCGCAAGGCCTGGGGCGCCTATGCGACCGCCTAGGCATGCCTAGGAGTGCGCTTAACATCTATGCAGCTACCAGACATATTTACAAAGGCCTTATCAAAGAAGCACCTTTCCTGGATTGCTTCCAAGTTGGGCATGATCGATGGATATGCTCCAACTTGAGGGGGGGTAAGAGATTACAGTAGATTATGTTATAATATTCCATTGTAACCCCACAGGGGTATTTATGTATTTTTCTCTTTTTTGAGCTCTCTAGGGTTTAGTCCTATATAAGGACCCCTAGACCTTTTAACTAATCATCTCATTGTGTTCCCTTCACATAGTACAACAATTATTTACAAGCTCAAATATGCCATGGAAGAATTAAGAGAATTGAGCAAGAAATTAAGGTTCAATTTCAGTAGCAACTGATGCACAAGAATAATTAAGAGATGGATTAATGTCATTTGAATAAAGAGCAATTGACACATTAATTACTTAAAATTCAGTATACTAGTCAAAGTGTCAAATCAAAAAAATAAGTAATGCCATCATATAGAGGATGAAATAAGCAACAAAAGGAAACTAAAATCATTCAAATTGAAGTTTGGATGTTTAAGATATTAGCAATATAGTCCAGGGGCATAAATGCAAGAAAAACATAGAAAATAAATAACCAAAATATGCAAACTGGTCCTTACAGGGGCATATATGTATTTTTGAGGAACTGACGGGACTCCATTGCAATTTGCTTAGGCACGGCACGTGAGGCATGCGTGCCTTGGTGGGACATTGTTGCAAATTGGAAAAATTGACGGGGGCATGGATGCAAATTACCCAACCCACACGTGCTAGGCACACAGGCGGGTCAGGCTTGGGGTGAGGTCAGGTTCCATTGCAGGTGCCTCAGGCCACGTGGCGGACCGAGGTGCTTCGAGCGGGGGTCGGTCCCACTGAGCCTCCGTGCTTTGGCGTAAGTAATGTGGATGCCTCCTGGTTGTTAGATGGATGTCGGAGGGGCTCCATCCAAGGCAACTGTACACTTTGGACCTTATTCCTCCGCTGCAGGGTGGTGACACGTTTGGAGCTCTAATGAGGCTGCCAGAGCTCCACCACGCTCCTCCTTACTCGTTGAAGCTCTCAGGAGTTTGCTGGAGGGAACACGGTGAAGGTCGAGCATCGGTGGAGGAGCGAAGCCTATTGGAGTTGGATGCTGACTTACGCACATCGAAGGCAGAGTTCTAGAGAAGCTTTGCCCGAAGTCCGGTGAATGATGAAGAGAACTGCATATAGGATTAGCTGGGAGATAACCAAAGCAAGGAGGCTGGAGTGGCGGGTTATCTTGCGTAGAAAGGGTAGGTTTTCCTCTGCCTTCGATGGAGGAAAAAGTTTAGGATGGGGAAGGTTGCGGAGGAGCGAAGGGGGTGGTCTAGATGTTAGCCATGTAAGCCCGAGGTGAACCATTCCTACAATGATGTTATTATATTGTTTGATTTTTCAATAAGAGTTATTGGTTTATTTCACTCCCTATCTGAAATTAAATGAATGAATGTACTATAAGGCCCCTTAGTACAATTAGGGTTATGTACCATGGCTTTTCAATAGTCATATAGTTGTTGATTTAATTGTTGAATCGTAGAGGTTGGTGCTTGGATGAATATCTGAGTTAGATTGAGGATTCATCAAGCACCGTCAAATGATTGTTAAGAGATGATATCTAGCCTGAGTAGGAGATAGCAATCCTTTCTCATTTGGTTGATATCTGACCAACCTCTTAATGCAGGTCCTCTACATGGGAATAGAGATTCAGATAGGTCAAAGAGTTGACTTAACGAGATCGAGATAACCAAGTCCTATGTCGTATGCTGTCATAATATAGGCATGCATCCTCTGACCGGAGACAGATGTATTGTTATATATCTAAGTATGTACATTTGGCAGACCAATATGTTGATGTCCTAATCAAAGTCGATACATCGACGAGCTGGTGTGCATATGAGGGCATATGAGTAACACGATATCTCAAAGGGATCATACAGAATCACTTGTGAATCGAAAGACATGAGCTCATTCAAGAAGTATTGGGATCGATCAAATTCCATGTATGGTCGTCTTGCTTTGGAAGTATGACAAGAATTTGTAGGTGTTAGAAATATGTAACAGATTTATCTTTCCAAAACCCTTGAGGGTATTTTTGTACTTTTCTCCTTCTTGTACTCATTAGGGTTTCTAGGTTTGTCCTATAAATGGACCCCTAAACCCACTGGAATAAGACAAGAAATCTCATTCTATCTCTGACATGGTATCAGAGCTGTCCCACGGGCCTCTCTCTCGCCGCCTCCCTCCAGATCCATCGCGTGATCCCTAGCGCCCCCTCTCCATCGCGCGATCCCCCTCGCCCTACCTCGACCTCGATATCCATCGCCTCCATCGCCCATCGCCCATCGCACCTCCCCATCGCCATACCCAATCGCCCCCATCGCCATCGCCCTCCCCAATCGCCAAACCCATCGCCCTCCCCATCGCCCATCGCCCATCGCCCTCCCATCGCCAAACCCATTGCCTGGTCGCCCTCCCCATCCCCAATCGCCACACCCATATCGCCCTCCCCATCGCCCATCGCCCTCTCCATCGCCCATCGCCCATCGCCAAACCCATCCAGCACCCCGAGCGAACCTCATCGCCCCGCATCGCCCATCCCTAACCCTCCAGCAACCCAAACCCTCCATCGCCAAACCCTCCAGCACCCGCATCGCCCTAATCCTCCATCGCCAAACCCTCCAGCAACCCAAACCCTCCATCGCCAAACCCTCCAGTACCCGCATCACCTAATTCCAATCCAGCACTTCATCGCCCTACTCCAGCGCCCAACGCCCCATCGCCCCCAGTCGAACCTCTACCACCCCGAGCGCCCCCCCAGTCGACCCTACGCCACCCCGAGCGCCCCCAGTCACCCCATCCCTACTCCAGCAACCCCACTTGGCCCATCCCCTACCCCAGGCGCCGCAACTTCTGAAAAAAAAATCGAACCCAGTCGGTTCACCTCTCCACTCCGCCCCCCCCCCCCCCCAGTGCCTTCACATCACTCCCATCACCCACAACGCGACTCCAGGACTACGCCAGCGACTCCAGGCTTCCGACGGCCAGGCGAAACCTCCAGCAACGGCTCCAGCAACGGCTTCCACGTCCACGACTCCAGGACTTCCCTATCGATTCTGCTCTGTCAAACGGCTACAGCGACTCTCGTGCACAGCAACACTCCAACGGGCACTCATCGGTCTAACAAGATTATGCGGCCCAACGACTCCAGCATCCGGTGACATTTTACTACAACCTCATGTCCTCTGAAATTATCAATATTATCTAGTCCTTTGCTACTTGTCTTGTGTGGCCGCCATGACTTCTACTCCCACATCTGTGGACTCCAAGTCCCTGTACCAATCTCAATCTATAATGGTTCAGGGCACTACTATAAAACTCAAAGGATCCGAGAATTATGTTCTCTGGTCATGGTCTTTTAAAATATTTATTGGCGGCCAGCGGAAGGCCTATGTTCTTACTAGAAGTCCCCCAGCAGAGACAGACAAAGACTTTGATACATGGTTTGTCGATAACTGTCAGGTTATCACCTGGATGATAAACAGCGTTGACCCATCTATTGCATCCAATCTCCTATACAAAGAAACTGCTAAAGCAATGTGGGAGAGTCTTGAAAATACATACTCACAGAAGACTACCAAATCTCGGTTGTCAGATATATATACTAGGATTTGGTCTACAAATCAAGGAGATACATCCTTGATAGAATATTACAGGCTGCTCACAGGTTTATTTGAAGAACTCCTCATTTTTCAACCGGCATGTTGTGATAAACAGGTTGGGGAACGAGCAGAATGGCAAGTATATCGGTTCCTATCAAGTTTACACCCTCGATATAAATATGCGAAGGACCAGTTTCTTACTGCAGGTGCATTACCCACTCTTGAAACCATCTTCGGCCTACTTCAAGAAATTGAGTCTCCACAAACCCCTCCATCTGCTGAGGTATCCGCTCACTTTGTTAAGGGACGATCGGTCCCTTACGGGGGACGAGGACGTGACTCTGGACGAGGACGTGGTCGCACCTATGGACGAGGTCGCGAATCTTCACGGGCCCAAGGTCGTGATCATACTCCTGCCCGTTTCCCCCCGTGTACTCATTGTGGTCGCCTGAATCACCCATCGGAACGTTGCTGGGCCAAATTTGGCATGCCTTCGAATGCCAACAGTGCGTATGAGATGTCAACCTATGATACTGACTATGAGATTGCTGCCCCAAGCCAAGAAGAACCTGTGAATGCTAGCCAACATTCTTTTACTGCCTCTGAATATGCCAGTCTACGTCAACTACTACAGAACTCTCATACTAATGTTATCACATATGCTTCAACAACCAGTCTTGCCACAACTGCAAGTAAAGTCGCCAACACAGCTACTACATCAAATCCTACATGGATCATCGACTCTGGAGCCTCGACGCATCTTACAGGGGAAGGTAGTATTCTTACTTCTTCCCGACCATCCTCAGTTGTGAAAACCGTACGTGTTGCCAATGGAGCGCACTCGCCCATTACTAGTGTGGGTACTGTGGAATTTTCTTCCTCACTCAGACTGACGAACGTGCACTGCGCTCCAGCCTTTCCTCTTAGCTTATTATATGTCCATAAACTATGCACTGAGCTTAACTGTCAAGTGATATTTGATAAATTTTGTTGTTACTTTCAGGACATCCGGACGAAGCAGATCTTTGGTGGGGGATATGAGAAGAATGGGCTATATTATCTTGACATCCCTACTGATTCCAAGTTTGCGGGTGCTGCGTCCATTTCCACTAATCCATTACTATGGCATCTTCGTCTTGGTCATCCATCTGCCAAAGCCCTCTCCATGATGTTTCCGGAACTTTCGTCGCTAAAACCCTTTGAGTGTGAGGCGTGTCAATTTGGGAAACATCATCGAGCATCCTTTCCTGCTCGAACTGAGCCTCGTCGTTCTACTCCTTTTGCTCTAGTCCATTGTGATATTTGGGGACCTTGTCCGGTTCGTACACTCAGTGGCCATAAGTATTTTGTCGTTTTTATTGATGATTTCAGCAGACTATCCTGGGTTTATCTACTAAAAGAACGCTCGGAAATAAATATTATCATCAAAAATTTCTTTCAGTATGTTAAAACCATTTTCTCCACTACTGTACAAATTTTCCGTTCAAATAATGCGTTGGAATTCACCCAAAATGACCTTTCCACATTTTTTGCTTCTCAAGGGACCATACATCAAACCTCCTGTCCCTATACATCCCAACAAAAGGGGATAGCAGAAAGAAAATTAAGACACCTCCTAAACATTGCACGATCACTTCTCTCTCAAATGAAAGTTCCCAAAATCTACTGGGGTGATGCTATATTAACTGCAGTTCATCTTACCAACAGAGTCCCTTCGCCTTCTCTAAATGGGTCTACTCCATTCTCTTTAGTTTATCCCACGGAGTCTGCTTTTCCCCTACCTCTACGGGTCTTTGGTTGTGTGTCATTCGTTCATAAATTCCAAAATACAGATAAACTCTCGCCACGTGCGATCAAATGTGTTTTTCTGGGGTACTCTCGCACTCAAAAAGGGTATAGGTGCTATGATCCTGATGATCATCGCTATTACATCTCGGCAGATGTTACCTTCTTTGAGAAAACAAGCTTCTTCTCTCATACAATCACTGATATACCCCTTGAACTTCCACCCCCACCCATCGTCTACAAACGACGAAACGTTTCGACAACTCCAAATGTCCCATTACCCGTCTCAGTCCTCCAGGATGATATGCCCTCTTCAAGTGCCTCCCACAAGGATGTCCCGGATGATCCTCTCGAGCTTCCAATTGCTCTACGGAAGAGTAAGAGACAGTGTACTTCCTATCCGATGTCTCGCTACACCTCTACTGATAGTTTATCTGACTATGACAGACGGTATACAGATGCTCTAATGACATTTTCCATCCCACGAGATCATCACAGTGCCTTACAGGACTCTAGGTGGCGACAAGCAATGGATGAAGAAATGAATGCACTTATATCCAGACAAACGTGGGATCTTGTCCAGTGTCCTAAAGGGACTCGACCGGTGGCTTGCAAATGGGTCTTCACGACCAAACAAACACCGGATGGCGAAATTGACAGGCTAAAAGCTCGCCTTGTGGCTAAAGGTTTTACACAAACCTATGGTGTAGACTATTTTGAGACATTCTCACCAGTTGCACGTATGGGGTCTATCAGGACTATTATTTCGTTAGCAGCAAATAAATCTTGGGCCTATTTATCAATTAGATGTGAAAAGTGCTTTTCTCTATGACGACCTTGATGAGGAAGTATACATGTTGCAACCTCCTGGTTATGAAGTCGAGGGGGAGTACGTATGTCGACTTCGAAAAGCGATATATGGTCTCAAGCAAAGCCCAAGGGCGTGGTTTGACAGACTTACCACAGAAATTAGTACAATTGGATTCCAGAGAACAAAATCTGATTACTCAGTATTTGTCAGAAAACGAGCAACTGGTACTGTTATTCTTGCCGTTTATGTTGATGATATGGTTCTCACTGGTGATGACTGCAATGGGATATCAGAAACCAAGGCTTTCCTTCAAAAGGTATTCGTTACTAAAGACCTTGGTCATCTACGCTACTTCTTGGGCATAGAAGTACTTCGCACTACTGAAGGACTTCACCTCTCACAGAGAAAATATTGTCTGGACATTCTTACTGAAGCAGGGGTTCTCGGATGCAAGCCCTCTAGTATCCCTGCAGACCCAAAGAAACATGCCAGCCTGTCTGATTCTACCTTTGATGATGTCACTAGATATAGAAGTCTTGTGTAAACTCCTCTACCTTACTGCCACCAGACCAGATATCTCCTATGCAGTTAGCAGAGCTAGTCAGCACATGGAACAACCGACTTACAGCCATTGGCAAGATGTCCTACAAATCTTACGATACTTGAAGGAATCTCCAGGACGTGGCCTCTTCTACGGGGCAAATGGGCACACGGAGGTTACTGCATATGCGGACGCTGACTATGCTGGTTCCCCAGAAGATCGACGCTCCACTACAGGCTACGTGATGATGGTTGGGGGAAATACAGTTACATGGAGGAGTAAGAAACAAACCGTTGTATGCAGATCCAATGCAGAGGCAGAATATAGGGCAATGGCTCAAGCTACATGTGAGATCATATGGCTATTGGCTTTCATTCAGGAACTTGGCATTAATGTCACTACTCCTATTCCTTTATATTGTGACAATAAATCTGCAACCTACATAGCCACAAATCCAGTATTCCATGAACGAACCAAGCATATAGAGATAGATTGCCACTTCGTACGTGATGCTGTCAAAGCTGGAAGAATTGCTACTCCACATATTAGCACTGATCTTCAACTAGCAGATATCTTCACAAAGGTTTACCCAAGAAACGACTGCTGTGGATTATTTCCAAGTTGGGCATGACTGATAAATATGCTCCAACTTGAGGGGGAGTATTAGAAATATGTAACAGATTTATCTTTCCAAAACCCTTGAGGGTATTTTTGTACTTTTCTCCTTCTTGTACTCATTAGGGTTTCTAGGTTTGTCCTATAAATGGACCCCTAGACCCACTGGAATAAGACAAGAAATCTCATTCTATCTCTGACAGTAGGTATGATATATACTTTTGTAAAGTATATGATTGATACCAACTCTCAATGATTGAATAAGAAACTTAATGATAAAACCCTAAAGATGACAGCATAAATTGATTTATATTTTCGAGTTTATTCTAGGTCTTCCAGTATGCAGGATGTACATGTATTAGAGAAGTGATCTGATCTTAGTCCAAATATTGGTCATTGATCTGAATGTGATTCGGATGCAATGAGGAGATTAGATCTAAGGTCTTGATTTAATCAAGCATCTATAAGAGGTCCCCAAGATCTGGATTTGAGATGTGATCTCAATATCCAAGTTATTATACGTGGAACGTACAATCATTGTTTTTAAAAACGCGCCTCCAGGCGTTTTTCAAGAAAAACGCCTCGAGGCTATAGCCTTATGCAGCCTCAGTGAGGCTTACGCCTCGAGGCTTATGAGGCGCGCCTCGAGGCGCTGCCTCATTTCTGTGCTGATTTTTTATTTTTTTTCTACAATATTTTTTCTTTTCTTTTTGATTGTGGGTTTTTCATCTTTCGTAGACAAGTGTTTATAAGTCCTTAAGCTCACAATTCACTGAAATGCATTTTTTTAGTTTATTAAAGTATTAAGCTTATTTTTACTTTGTTATACATGTTCTTTATAAATCAACATGAACAAAAATTTGGGTCTTGAGTCCTTAAATCTAATGCCTCTACTCTTTAGTATGCCTCTCGTGTTACATCTAGTTCCTTTAGTTAAATTTTATTTAAGATTTTAAATTTTGCGGAGAGTTACCTGTTATTGTGCTTGCATATCCATATTTACTATATTCCTTACAGATTTAGAGTCCAAAAAAAGAGAGTTATATAACAACTTGGATGTTTAAGCCATTGTGTTAGCCTTGAAATGTTATGGAGATATGTATTTAATCATAACTATTTGATTTCTAGAACTTGAAAATTGTAATAACGGTTAATTATTATATTTTATTAAATATTTTCCTCACGAGTGAGGCTTACGCCTTGATGCGCCTCGAGGCTTACGCCTCGAGGCAATAATGGGAAAACGCCTTGATATGCCTCACGCCTTTTAAAACATTGCGTACAATTGCCCTCTCCTTGTCTCCAAGTATGCGAAGGCGTGGAGAAAGTCCTTTATTCTTGAAAGAGTTCAAGAATAATTCCGTTGTTAAATTATATCCAAGTATTGAGAAACAGATAACTAAATGTGATTTAATTGTCATAAATAATGTGAATTTGATTCATATTATTTGATGCATGAGAATGATGAACCGAGATAATTAAATGTGGTTTAATTATCATGAATATGAATAATGTGGATAGCACTATCCATATTAATCATATATATTATAAATATGATTTATAATATATAAGAGAGAGTTATTTATAAATAACATTTACAATTTAAATGTTGATGTGAATTGAATCAACATTGGATAATTAATTGAAATGTAATTTACATTTTATTTTAGATTGTGAATATGATTCACAAATTTCTAATGACATGATTGCAACGTTCCTAAAATAAATTGGATTTATTTTGTGAAATAATTTGCAATAAAAGTTGTTGCAAATGCTGGAGATTCTCATGAGATATGCAATCTCATGAAATAGGAAAGATGGAGCCACCTTCCATGTAAGGAGGGTGGACGGCCATAATTCCTATAAGGATTATGGCGGACATCCAATCCTCTCATGGAAGGAGGCTTGTCTCCTTCCTATTTCTCCAATGTAAATTGATTTAATTTAAATTAATATTTATTGATTGTTGTTTAATAAATATACTTAATTTAATAATTGTTGTTGTGTTTTTACAACAAAATTATGACCATTAAAAGAAACACAAATCAATGTTAACCATTGGATTTTGTGTTGTTCATAGATTGAGATCCATGGACTCCCAAAATGTTATAAAAAGAGAGGCACCGTTTGCTCTTCTTTACACACTCTTATAACATCTCTCTCATGTCACGCCATCTCTCTCTCCCTCTAAGTAGTCGTCCACTTGGAAACTCTAAAGAGACCGTCGTTGTTATGCCATTGCGCCGTTGCCTCGATTATTCGTAGATCTCTGTCTCCTTCAATGTGTCTCGCTCATGAAGAAGATGTTGGATCTCGTGAGACGAAATCAGGAGATTCACTACTTGGATCAACGCTTTAGATTGCAAGAAGCATGCGGTTCATTCACACACTCGCAAGTGTCTCTCCAATCGAATCAGACTTGAGACAAAAGGTCTCTTGCGTTAAAGTCTACGATCATAACCATGCTCCAAGAGGTAATTCTTAATCTTGTATGTGGTTTGATGAAATGATCCAAGAAGTGTTCTTGGATCATGTGGTTTCATCATTTAAAAATTTTAAATTCCGATGCACCGAGCAACTAATGCGACTAGTCGCTCCGATAGAGTGAGATGTGATTTTCACGCTTTCACGATGCGCTTAAGGATCTTTCCATATCCTTCACTAGATCCCCAACGATGATCAGGGGTGTCCGATGAAGCTTGGAGGGTGATGAGCGGTGCCCAAGGTGGTGCATGTACATCTAATAAATTCAAAGAAATCAAAAGAAAAAGAATAAAATCTTACCTTACCGATGGTGGATGTGGCTTGGCTAAGGCTCGACTGGAGCCTTCGATCTGAACTCATCATGCACAGCCAGAGCATGGAGCTCGAACGGTCATTAGAGGCGTCGTAGCATGGCCGACCGGCCGTGGATCATACCTGGAGGCGATGGCCATAATGGTCCTTCGATTCCACCTCCTCCTGTCACAAGGAGGGGGAAAATGGCTAGGCGGAGCTCCGCGAATTGGTGGATACGTGTGAAGTGACCAGAGGTGGAGGTTTTAAAGGGAGGGTGTCCGACCGTTTATAGAAGGTGCGACGAGGCGTGTAACGGTCGTAAAGTAAAATTTTTGAAAGTATTTTTAGTGGATAAAAATACTTGTTTTTATATTTTTTCATTTTTTTTTATTTTTGATTTCTTTTAATGCTAAAATAAATATATACAATAATTAATCTAATTTTTTGGATTTTTTAATAAGAAGAAAATAAGGAAAATAGAGAGAAATAAAAATATGTTAATTTATACAATAATTACATTAGGGCTAATTACAAATTAAGGGTTAGTTGTTAATTAAAGAGAATTAAGGATGGATTTTATTGACTTGTTCAGCTCAAGGGATAATAAAAGAGCATTGTGATGATAAATCAGAGATTCACCACCCACTTAACACCTATCTCCTACTAGATGTGCCGGACGTGGATGTAGGAAAGATCCCACAACAAGCTGGAAAAAGTAAGAACTGGAGTTTAACAGTCCAAGCTAGGCTCTAACTGGACATGGGGATTCCATCAACTTCCCATAACTTGAAATGACTCCCGTACCACTTATGCAGCAGCAGATTTACAAGGGTGAAAAGATAAGAGCCGGTATATGGTTTCATACAAAACAGGGAAGCATGTGCAGCAGTTCTACTGGAGAATAAGCTGGGTAATCTTGACGACTCAATGAAGGCGGCTGGGCTGACCAAGGACTGGCTAAATTGTTTGTTCAGCAACATCCACACATTTTTCCTTGTATCACTACCTTTTAACCCAAGACAGCTCTTGCATTCGAGGATTAACGAGGTATCAAGCCATCGAGTTGTCGATTTCATTCAGAAAAAGTAATACTGTGGCAGTAGGTGCAATTTCAGGTGAAAAATGGTGGCAATTGATGAAATAGTACTTGCAAATGCAAGACATGCGATCATTTAATGCCCATTATGTTTTTCCAAATAACACCCTCACCTGTAATGTAAAATCATTACAAAAGTCTTAATTACAAGAGCCGAGAATGAAGAAAAAGACCTTTGAGATAACACTTTAGAGTCATTCAACGTGAAAGATAGTTGCATCCCCAGCGAAGGCCTGCTTCTGCTCTCACATTCCTCACCAATTCATTCCTTTCAATCTGGAAAAAAAATCATAGCTCACCCCTTCTAATTCCTTACCAACCTTCCCAGGTAGCTTCATCAAAAAGGAATGTAAGAGGTGGAGGTAACCCATTGAGAATACACGAGCACCTTGCATAATCAAAGAGGAAGTCATCAAGAGATACATCTCCATGGTATATCTTTAAGGAATTTATTACAGACATTTTGTCCTCAATCCTAGATCTCTTATAGCCACAGGTAACAGAACTGATATCAGAATAAGCAATATTCATATAAAACATTTAAATCCAAATTGAAAATATTACACACGAATATGTATTTTAATTTTGCAAATGTGCATGAAAACCCAAAAAAGGCTATCGATTTCACACAATCAATTCCAGAAGAGGGTTTCCAGTTTCTTGATGGCAATTTCCATAAGTGAGAAAACTATGCCCTTCACATATCGTCGCCTTTGAGAATTGTTCCTCGCATTCTCTCCACACTAATTTATGCAACTTGGAATCTACGGACTATTGAAGAGCTATGTTGAGATGTTTGTGTTATTAGGCCTCTATGATGGGAGTTGTTTACCTCGGGCACAAGATGCTTCTCCGCTCGATTACGAAGATATTCTTGAATGATTCTTGTTAGAGTATGTGTTTATGTGTCACTTACGTGGGGAGATGGGTAAATGGATCCTTACCATATCCAAGTCTTTAGTCCCACATTTATCAGTTGGGAGATGTGGAGACTCAGTAGGGGCTATATATAGGCCCCCACACCCATTGTATCCAGTGAGAAAAGCAATAGACTATCAGTCCTTTGAGGCGTTCTCCTGTGGTTTCATCTCGCTCCTTAGGGAGCAGGGTTCCATGTTAAAATCCCGTTCTTCATATTTCTTATTAGTTTATTCCGATACGCTTCCGCATTCCTATTTTCTAACATGGTATCAGACGATTTTGGAAGAATCGACTTTTTGAGCAAATTTATTTTCAGGGTTTTGAAGAATTCATTTTCCGATTCTTCAATATTATGTTGTTCAACCATTTGAGTTTAGAATGTGTTATAGGGTTCATAAAACCCTAATGTTGGAAGTCTTCATGTTTTTAGCAGAGGGTTCTTGAAAAAAACTCTCGGCATAGCCCTTGCGCAATTCCGATGGCGAGAAAATACTCCCCCTAACGCAATCCTCCAGCAGGTGAGATCTCCAAGCGGCGGCAAATAGAACCCCCTGTCGGAGGGGTGGGGGGGCGAGGTATGCGTGAGAAGGGGTTCCCCGATTGGGAACCCTACGTAGGGATGCTGGTTTTTAGGCCCTACATAGGTCGTGCTAAGTTTTAAAAAAATTGTAAAAAAACAAAGAGCAGAGGGGCCTACCGTGAGTTTAAAAAAACAAAACAAAAATAAAAACAAGAGGGGCTCAAGGGCCTAAGTTGGTTGTACGGTTCATCGAAAAATTTGTGTTTGCTTTGAGAAAAAAAGTGCGTACAAAAAAATCGTACGTGACGAAAGAAAAAGAAGTGAAAAGTCGTAAAAAAATGAATGGCTCATTAAAAAATGAGACGACTATTTAAAAAATAGAAATAGCTGAAAGAAAAAATTTGCAAGAAAAATGATCGGCTTATTGATTTTTGTTCTCCCCATTATCTTGTCTTCTCCCAACTTTGTTGATGTCATTTTCCGACAAGTATAGGAGAAAGTGGGAGTAGTGTGTAGAATCACAGGTCTGTTCCAGATTTAGATTCTAGACCAGCCAGAGTGTTCAGACTCTGCAGATGTTCAGATATTTAGACTTGACGCTCAGATATCTTCCGAGTCTTCAGTTTCATACGCGCACATGTATGTGGTATTTTCAGATGTGCATATGTTTGCCATCTTTTGTGTGGTCCCCATCTTTTATATTTCGACCAGGATTTTCATGTATTCCATATGGATTTCAGAGTAGAGATCTCATTCTCTATGCCATGTGGGTTAGGGTTTTCATGTGATTTCATAGGGACTCCAGAGTAGAGTATCATTCTCTAAGCCAGATGGGAGAAACCCATTTCTCCGACGACGAGACTTTCAGACTCCATTCTCTAGCGATCGTGGACTCCGACGAGGATTGCACTCCACGGCTTTTCAGTTCAGCTCGTTCAGAGATGGAGCAGTTGTCCACATGTTGTGGCGGGCCAAAGTACTCCAACGAGGAGACTCATTTTCAATTGCAGTGTCTCTGACAGGCGAAGTACAGAGCACATGCTCTCTGACGAGGAGATTCAGTTGACTCACACTCCAGTCAATTCGTCCTCCTCATCTGCATAGCATGAAAAGCAACATCCTCAACAACCGAGCAACATTTGTAGGGTTCTAAGGAGCAACGAGGGCAATTAGGGTTAGGGTTGGAGTTGGGGGCAGGCATCGAGGAGTTTTCAGAACATATGAGAAACCAGTGTGTTGCTAACATACTAAGTTCAATGGGAATGTTCCAGCTGATTCAGAAGAAAGATTCATCACGACAGTTGATGACCCTTCTAGAATTGTTGCAAAGGCATCGCCTGTGGAGTCTTAATGCCACCAAAAAACCCAAATCGGGCAATGGCAACGATAAATGCATCGGTAGCCCACTATATGGCCCATTACAGATCGGAAAGGCAGAACCTGTTAATATCCAGGTTGATAGTTTCGGCATTAGTGCTCGGCCTAATGACATTGGTGGCATGAGCCATAATGGAAGTGTTCATGATTCCAGAGGTAATGGGACAGACACTGGCAGCAGATATTATTCCTCTTGTTGTAGCTCTCCTAGGATGTCAGATGGACCTGCAAAGGAACTCAAGGATGAATCGTCCGTATCTGGTAGCAATGAAGAAGTGGTTGACCCTCAATGTGCAGACACGGATGAGGATCTCAGTGATATGGATGACCAAGTAATTGATGAGGAGATTGAAGGTGTGGTTAACGAGGAGTCAACCAAGTCAGATGAAGAGTATGAGGACTTGGTTATGCGTGATAGTTTGTAAAATGGTTATTGGTCTGATGACGATGGCCAATCCAACAAAGTGCCACAAATGAACGGTAGGGAAGCTACAAGCAGAGCAACCAATGGTGTTGGCTCAGATAAGTACAAGAAGTACCTTGACCTCTTTCTGAAAGATAGCCGACACACTTCATATAACTCGTGCTTCCGTTCACACATCCTATCTGATTTGATTACAAGGAGTCATATGTCGGAAGTATCCAAAAGTGGTCGCTTAGTGATGCATTGGGTTTCTTTGCTCGTTCGCCGGCCATCCCTGTTTTAGATAAGCAGGGTTCTCTATAGGTATAAGGTGCCATCCTCTCCGCAGTACCTTGAGCTGCATACCTGAGTTAATTGGCATCGTTGAAGGAGAATGCACACTAATTTTGTTGATGGTAAGGGTATGTAACTCTTGTAATTCTTGCGGATATGTTGTTATCCACGGTAGGAATGCATGTAACCAGCTCTCTCCCTCTCTCTCTCTCTCTTCTCCTTTCCTCTATTCCTCGTGTGCCTTTGATTGTTTACAAAATTGGACCTTGTTCCTTAAAATGGTGAAGCCTTCTCCTACTATTAGTACGGTCGACTACATGTTCTTGCTCAAATCCATGTTGAAAGATTCGACTATTTTTTACGCTAGATGTCGACTACCTAACGCAACCCCCATAATGGGGGATTTGAACCCTGGTCTTTTGGGTGGTAGGCACACTGCACTACCACCAGACCATTTAAGTGGATAACTTGCTCCTTATATTAGAAAAAATTCCCATAATTTTTTAAAAGAAAAAAGGGACTCCACCATATAGGTGTGTGCCCAAAAACTTCACCATTTATCACCGAAAGTAATTACACACATCTAAACATGTATATGGAACGAGAGTGAAAAACAATACAAGAAATTTACAAGTTCCAATTCCCAACTACCGCCCTAGCATGTGACATCACATTCTCAGCATAAAAATGCTCCTGGATGAAGATCACTCCATTCCTTGCCACCCATATTTCCCAAACCATTGCGTCACACTCCAATTTTTCTCCCTCTATGCCGCCCTAGTTTCGACCAATGGAATCCCAAAACTCAGAAGTAACCAAAAGACAGATAGATCGATTTCCAAGAAGGTTTCAAGCCTCCACTGAGCCCACACATCGGAAAACGATGGTATGTATCCTCGACCTCCGCCAGGCAATAGGAGCATCTAGGATCTACCATTTGGACCAACTGGGCAAGCCCCCCCCCCCCCCCCGTGAGAATTCCCCCTCTTCGGAAGAGCCACATGAACACATTTATACACACAGGGATCTTCCATCTCCAGATGCTCCTGCAATCTACCACGCATCTCCCAGGACCAAAAAACCATCAGACCCCACCCTTAAGCATCGTGTATGCCTTGGAAATCGAAAAGTTCCCATTACACCAGCTCCAACAGTCCATGCCCTCAGTAGGCCTCTCCACCCTATCCAGCTCTGCTACCAGCACCATCAATTCTTCCAACCATTGATCAGAAATATATAATTGGAACTGGGGAAAAAAGAGTGCCCATCCCACGACTCCACCATCAAGCAGTTTGGATCGAAAGCCATCGACATAAGATGCGGGAATCTATCACCTAACACACCTTTTTCACTCCAGTCGTCCGTCCAAAAATGAAATCCAGTACCATACCCCACAACCAATCTCAAGAATGGATGATATTCCTACGTTACACTGCAAATGCCTTGACAGAATAAAGACGGGGCATGTCCCAGATCCCCAAGGGTGGGGATGATGGATCCAGACCCATAGATCGACCTAATCATCGAGCAAACCAAGCTACCACAATCACCCCAGATTCGTGTGATCCACTTTCCAAGCGAAGCATTGTTCATCTCCTCAAGGATGCGTACACCAAGCCCATCGTCCTCCCTTGAACAAGTAACAGTCTTCCAATCCACAAGTGACATCCCATTCGCCTGACCAGAAAACGACCATAAGAAACGTTTCATGATGCTCTTTAGTCTCCTTCTGACACCAACAAGTAGGAGGCAGGACAAGAGGAAGAAAAAGGGGATCGTCAACAGAATTGACAGCAACAACACCAACCCGCCACCTCTCGACAGACATGCAGATTTCCACACTGCAAGTTTTTGTTCCATTTTTTCAATCACCGATATCTAGTCCAACAAAAGCATCCTCCCATACACCAACGACACTCCCAAGAAACGTATTGACATCACCCTACGCGACGAATGAAGCCATTCCACACACCACTCAACCTTCGCACCATCCAAATAAAAAGGAACGAATTCCGATTTCTCCCTGTTAATTCTTTGACCGGAGATCACCTCAAATATATCTAGCACTGTAGAAAGACCCCTACAGTTTTCTGAACCCCCTCTGCAAAAACAATTGTCATCTGCATACTGAAGGATCGGGACGGATATCGCTTCCCTCGAATACCCGTTGCACAGCTCCCCAGCCACTGCACGATTAATCATAACATCTAAGGTGTCACTCACAAGAACGAAAAGGAGAGGTGCTTACGGGCACCCCTACCGCACCCCTCATTGCAACTAAAAGTACCCGCATTTTGATTGCCCATTCACCAGAACCGTGCAAGATACAGTCATTATGCATCTCTTCATCCAAGTAATCCACTTGTCTGGGAAATCGAGCCTATATAATGATGCCCAAACGAACCTCCAGTCCATGCAATCGTACACCTTTGAAAAGGCAACCTTCCAAAGAACGCCTTTTGTCTTCCTTCTGTGCCAATCAGCAACAATCTCTGACACCAACACCATGTTATCCATGAGTTGCCTACCTGGTAAGAAAGCACTTTGCACTTGTGCAATAACACCACCAAGCACCCCCGCAGCATGTTTACCAAAGCCTTCGCTACAATTAAGTAAACAACGTTTGAAAGAGCAATCGGGCGGTAGTCCTCAACGCTAGTGGCAACATCTCTCTTTGGAAGCAAGAAAATGAGAAACATGTTGAGCCACTCAAAACCATGATTTCCGCTTTCATATTCTGCCACCACCTCCATTATTACCACACTGATTATCTCCCAGAATTCCCTGAAGAAAAGGACCGGGAAACTGTCCGCTCCAGCGCAACCATCAGCATTTAGGTCAAAAACCACCTTCTTGACCTTCATTATGGTAAAAGGCCGAATCAACATCTTGGAATCTTGTGCTGAGATAGAATTAACCCCAAGGCCCATCTACCTAGAAGTACCATGTAATGCACGTCTGCTCATGCTCTGGAAATATTCTGTAACAACCCTCTCCTCCTCCCTATAAAAAATCTCACCTCTGACCTCAATCGAGTGAATCATGTTTCTCTGTCACCGCCCAGTTGCCACCGCATGGAAGAATTTAGTATTAGTGTCCCCCTCCTTCAACTACTCCGGTGAGACCTTTGTCTCCACTCTGTCTCCCTCTTCTTATCCTCCTCCTCTAGAATCCTCTACATGAACCCCTTGCTTAACCGCTCATCCTCATCTAAATCCCTCGTATCTTCAAGCATGTTCAGCCTCACCATCTCCTCCAGAGATTCATTCCTCCTCAACTCCCTCATAGTACATGAATCCCTCTTAAACCCCATCAATCATTATCATAAAGCGGCTAGCTTTAGGGCTAGCCTGTTAGTAGCTGAGCCCTCCACCTACAGCTCCCTCCAGAAAGAAACCATCATGTCATGGAATCCATCCTCCAACAATCAGCCCCGCTCAAATATGAAATAAGAAGATGATCCTCTCCCACAACAAGTATCCAAGCATAAAGGCATAAGCTCCGATCTCGACCTGGGTAGAGAAGTAACCACCGCTAAGTTGAACACCTCCAACGCCTTAACGAACAACAAAAGGCGGTCAATACGCGACCGCAAAGAAGAGTTCCTCCAAATGTACTTACAATTAGCCACATCAACTATTTCCAGTGCAAACTCCCCTAGCACCTCTGCAAAGATATCGGAACCAGGGTCTCGATCACCCATGTCCCCCAGTCAGTCCTCTGTCGAAATCGTGACGTTAAAATCTCCAACAAACCAAGCCTCCTCCGGAAATCTCTCCCTAATTTCCTGTATTTCACCCCACAATGCCGTATTCGGTGAAGCCCCTGCAATGCATTAGACATATGTCAACATGAAGCGAAAATGCTCCCTCCTGCTAACCAAAAGCACGGTAGCCGAGTGAGCCAGAGTGACTTCGTCAATCAAGTCAAATGACTCGTCATTCCAACCAATAACAATGCCCCCGGAACTACCAATAGCCGACACATGTCTGAACTCACTGAGGTGGGACCCAGCAACTGAGCTCCACCTCACGTTCCAAACAATACAAACATTTCAACAAAATAAGATTTTTTAGCCATTTGATAATTATCAACTTGTTGGTATACTGAGGAAGTCTCATGCATATAATGTTGGAGTATTTAGTTATGCGCCTATGAGTCGCAGGAGGGTAAATGGATCCTGGAGAGATCCATTTACCCCATCACAATGTTTAGTCCCACATCTACCAGTGGTTGGACTTGGAGGCTCTGTGGAGGCTATGTAAGGAGCCACAGACCTGTAACCATTGAGAAAGTCAATAGACAAACCTGACCCTATGAGGCATTCTCCTATGGTTTCATCCCACTCTTTAGGGAGTAGGGGTCCACGTTAAACCTTTGTGTTAGGCCTTCTCCTGTGGTTTCATCCCACCCTTTAGGGAGTAGGATTCCATGTTAAACCTTTGTGTTCCATATTTATGTTTCTTTATTCGCCGATTCGGCTTTCGCTTTCTATTTTCTAACATGGTATAAGAGCGGGTTCGTTCTTGGGTGAAGTTTGTTCTTGAATTTTCTTTTGGATCATTCCAAGTTCGAGTTTATGTTTTTTAGGGTTTTCTTAAAACCCTAGTTTTCAACGATCGATATTTGGGTTTTTTGTTCGCTGCCATACTTCACAAGAGACGTTTCTCGTTGTTCATGATCGTCATTGACAAGAAGGATTCTATCGTATTCTAGCCATGTTCTTGATCGCATATGGTGGTGATATTCAGATCTGCATTGGCATCCATTTTCATCTTCGCACAATATTCAGCCGCAAATCCAGACCGCATCACGCAGCAAATTCCAGGCACAAAACCCCATGCATGGGCTCCGGTTCTCGAAGATAGGTGTTGCACCATCTCGTATACAACATGCAACATTGGATTTCCTGGAAACCCTAGATCTGAAGGCATCATCGAATTCCGCGCAAAGAATTGAGGAGCACAATGAGAACTCGAGATCTGCACGACGCAAGGCAGCGCGCATCCTGGCAGCGCAGCCTCGACATCTCTGTCTCAGGCGTGCAACCCCGATCAGGTTCCATCAGAGGCAGCGCGATCTCGAAGCCCCATCGAGTATCGCCTTCCTCTCATCAGAAAGCCACAGGTGGCGGCGCTGCTACCCTCCACATCTCCTGGTAACCCTCGAAGTTGCCACCCTCCACATTTCCTCGTGACCTCCTTTATGTGAAGGCGGCGGTGCACGGTCCACCTACACGGTCCACTTGCCTGTAATCTGAAGGCAGTGGTACTCCCAGCAAGCACATCTCGGGCGAAAACTCGCGAGGCAACAACTCGCAAGCCCATCAAGCTCCAACCGACGCTGCTCTACAGATCCAGCGATCACATCGCGAGAGCAGGCCGTGCTCTCCTCCAGGTGTCTACCCCGCGCGAGGAGCTCCTCCCTCCTTCGGGCGATGTTGCTCCGGATCTGGGAGTATCCCATCGACGGCGGTGATCTTTCTTTTCCAGAGAGGGTTCCCATCGTGGGAACCCTAGGGCTCGAAGCCCGCCCCCCCCTTTATTAAAAAAATTGAGTTGGGCGGTAGCAAAGAAAAAGGGGAGGGGTTGGTCTGCTGTTCAAAAAAATGTGCGACAGGCCCTTAAACAAAAGGTGGCTTCGTTAAAAAAATGAAAATGAAAGAGTAGTAAAAAAAGGCGCGTAAAATAAAAAGTCGTACACAAAATGTTTGCAAAAAAAGAGAAGAATAGCCGGAAAAAAATGTCAACGGCTTGTTAAAAAAATTTGACGGCTATCAAAAAAGAGATAGAGAGAAATATACGAGAAAAAATGATGAGTAAAAAAATGTTTAAAAAAATGAAGTGATGATTTGAATAACCGACAAATGTGTGAACGGCGGCTCACTTTGATGTTTTCTTTCTCCCCATGTTATTGTCTTCTCCCAACTTGGTCGATGTTCATGTTCTTCGACAAGTATGGGAGAAAGGGGGAGTATTGTGTAGAGTCACAGGCCAGTTTGCCAGATTCTACAGACTCCAGATTGCATATCATTCAAATTCCAGACTCTACAGTTCAGATTTTGTCAGACTCGACGTCAGTTTCCGAGTCTGTAGTTCAAGATGCACGAGTGTGCGATCTTCAATTTCATGGCCCCATCACTCTTCTTGTATTGTCAGGTCAGAGTTTTATGTGAGCCATAGGGACTCCGGAGTAGAGGATCACTCCTTATGCCATGTTGGCAAGGGTTTTCATGTGGTATCATAGGTACTCCAGAGTAGTGTACCATTCTCTGTACTAGATGGGAGAAACTCGCTTCTCCGACGATGAGACTTTTCATACTCCATTCTCCAATGATCGTGGACTCCAACGAAGATTGCACTTTCGCGGCCTTTTTCAGTTCAGCCCTTTTTAGAGATGGAGCAGTTGTCCACATATTGTGGCGGGCTAGAGTACTCCGACAAGGAGACTCATTTCCAGTTGCAGTGACTGGGACAGGTGCAGTTCAGAGCACGTGCTCTCCGACGAGGAGATTCAGCAGACTCACACTCCAGCCCGTTCGTCCTCCTCACATGCACGGCATGAGAAGCAACGTCCTCGACAGCAGCCGACAGTTGTGCGTGTTAAGTTGATATTGTCCATAGTGTCCTATAGCGTGAGTTGAGTTTCTTTCTGTTTGTCCATGCTCCAGCTTGAGGGGGAGTGTTGGAGTATTTGGTTGTGCGTCATATGAGTTGTAGGAGGGTAAATGGATCTTGGAGAGATCTATTTACCCCATCACAATGTTCAGTCTCACATCTACCAGTGGTGGGACTTGGAGGCTCTGTGGAGGCTATATAAGGAGCTCCGGACCTCTTGTAACCATTGAGAAAGTGAATAGACAAACCCGACCCTATGAGGCCTTCTCTCGTGGTTTCATCCCGCTCCTTAGGGAGTATGGTTCTGTGTTAAACCTTTGTTTTCTATGTTTATGTTTTTTTATTCTCTGATTACGCTTCCGCTTTTTATTTTCTAACATATAATTAAGGATTCAAATGAGACTCAAGTTTTTTCCCATTAACAATCCGTTTAAATTAACAATTCAAACTACTGCTGATGTTTATTATATCTTAGTCTAAACTTCCAGCAAAGGCCAACTTCTGTTTTTATCATGTTTGCATAAAACCCTAGCTTCTTTCTTTCTTAGATTCGTTCATATGATAAGGGGAAAGGCCCGGAAACCTCTAAGAATTCTAGGTAGAAAAAAAGGTAACCATGTCTGACTACAACGTGTGATCGGCAAATCGATAGGAAGATCGCGATCTGGTCTTACTTGTTAGGATAGTAGGTGATCCCCACGCGGTGCAGCCACGCCTCCGGCGTATACGCCCAGACTAGGAAAACCGCTGCACGCACAATCGATCCACGATCACTCCAATGACATCAGCAAATTCCACAAAAAAACTGAGTTCGAGCTTAGGGTGTTTGATGTGATGATGATACCGGTGGCTACGACGGTGGAAATGGCGCCGACGAAGCCGTGGACCTCCGATTGCTTCGCTCCCGCCGCCACTCGTCTTCCTTCGGCAGGAGGAGGAGATCTCTCTCCCTTCTCGGCGTTCCTTCTCCTTCCTCCGCTACTACCGGTCTTTGACAGCCATGGCGTTTCTCGCGGGCTGTTCACCGATGCGAAACGTGGATTCTCCATCTCTCTCTGGGCGAACTGTGGTCGAGTCCCCATTTCTCTCTCTCTCTCTCTCTCTCTCTCTCTCTCTCTAGGACGGGGAGGTTCTCTCTTTATTATCCCCCTTCCCTACGGTTATATTCAAAATTAATTTTTCTCTTGTTTTGTAACAAATAGGTATTTTTAGATCAAATCAATGGGAAAGATTATTACAATTTCGATGAATCCTCCATTCATCACAGCAACACGTTTAAATTTAACTCATCTTAAGTGATCTTTGATTGGTTTTACATACATTATTGTGTCGCTTGAGGTGAAGTCAGTTTTGAGTAGAAGTTTATTGTTATCGGTAATTTTTATTTCTGGTTAATTCGTAATTATTTCATCTTAGTAGATCGAACTTCATATATTAGTTATGTGTGTTATGTGTGTTTTTTACAAAGCTCGCGCTTGTGGAAGAAGAATGAAAGAATGAAAAGGCATGTTTTATTCAAGAGGTCTAGGGGTCCTTATATAGGACAAAACCCTATAGAGTTCAAAGGAGAAAATACATAAATACCTCCTAACAATGTTACAAGAATATACTCATGCCATGTAGAATATTCTCTTAACATATATACTCCTAACATAGAATATTCTTCTTAACATATATACTCATAATATTCCCCCTCAAGTTGGAGGATATTTATCAATCATGCCCAATTTGGAAACAATCCAAGATCAGTATTGATGTGAGGAGTGGTAATCCTTCCAATTTCGACAGCATCACGAACAAAATGGCAGTCATCTCTATATGCGTGGTTCGCTCATGGAATATCGGATTCGTGGCAATATATGTAACAGATTTGTTATCACAATATAGTAGAATAGGAGTAGTGACAACAATACCAAGTTCTTGCAGAAAAGTTAATAGCCATGTGATCTCGTAAGTAGCTTAATCCGTCGCCTTGTACTCTGCTTCCGCACTGGATCTAAATACAACAATCTGCTTCTTGCTTCTCTAAGTAACAAGATTTCCTCCAACCATGATAGCATAACCTGTGAAGGAGCGTCGATCCTCTGGTGAGCTTGCATAATCTGCATCAACTTATACAATAACATAGATGTATCCATTTTCCCCATAGAAGAGGCCACTTCGTGGTGATTCCTTCACGTATCGTAGAATTTGAAAAACACCGTGCCAGTGAATGTAACAAGGTTGCTCCATGTGTTGGCTAGCTCTGATCATTGTATAAAAAACACATGGTCTGATGATAGTAAGGTAAAGAAGTTTGCCAACCAGGTCCTATATCGAGTAACATCTTTGAAGATAGGATCAGAGGATGTGAAGTGTTTCTTATGATTTGCAGGAATACTAGTAGGCTTGCATCAAAGTAATATGGATTTCGTAAGAATGTCCAAATAGTATTTTCCTTGTGAAGATGAAGATCCTCTGTAGTGCGTAGTACTTCTGTCCAAGAAATATCATAGTGGACCAAGATCCTTGGTAACAAATACCTTATGGAAGAAGGCCTTGCTCTCTAGTATCCATTTATCATCATCACCTGTGATAACCATATCATCCACATAGATTGTAAGAATAATAGTACCAGTTGCTCATCTTATGACAAATACAGAATAATCAGAGGTTGTTCTCCAGAAGCCGAAAGTGTTAATCTCGACAATAAGTCTGTCGAACCATGCCTTTGGGCTCTACTTTAGGCCATATATTTCTTTGCAAAGTCGACATACATACTCCCCCTCGACTTCATAACCCGGAGGCTGCATCATATATACTTCCTCATCAAGATCACCATAGAGAAAAGTATTTTTCACATCTAACTAAAAGGTAGACCATGCCTTATTAGCTGCCATAGAAAGGATAGTCCTTATTAACCCCATACGCACAGTCAGTGAGAATGTCTCAGAATAATCCACTTCGTATGTTTGTGTGAAGCCCTTTGCCACGAGACAAGCTTTCAACTTGTCAATTGACCCATCTGGTGATTGTTTGGTCGGGAGGACCCATTTACATGCCACATTTTTAGTTCATTTGGGACATGGCACTAGATCACATGTTCCCCCGGAAATAAGAGCATCCATCTCGTCATCCATGTACTTTCACAATCCGGAATCCTACAAAGCACTATAGTGGTGTCTTGGAATATAAATGGTCATGAGAGCATCTGCATATCTTCTATCGGTGGTTAATAAACTAGTAGTAGAAGTGTAATGAGGCATGGGATGAAGTGTGCGATGACTCTTAGTTCTACATAGAGCAATGAGAAGCTCCTCAGGATCATCCGGGACAACAGTGGAGGGGACACTTGAATTAGGTATATCATCCTATAATAAAGTAATGGGTAATGGAACATATGGTGATTGGAATTTTTATTTTCGCTTATATTCCATGGATGGAGGTGGGAGATCAAGGGATATCGGTAACAGATCGTGTGAAGAAGCTGGTCTTCTCAAAAAAGGTTACATCTGCATATATATAATAGCGACGTCCAATGGATCATAGCACCTGTAGCCTTTTTAAGTATGAAAATAACCAAGGAAAACACATCTAATAGCACGAGTAGAGAGTTTGTCAGTAGCGTGAAAGTTATGAACAAATGCAGCACATCCAAAAAATCGTAAGGGTAGAGGAAAATGTAGCTCAGTTGGGTAGAGTAGAGAGAATGGGGTGGATCCATTTAGGGATGGAGATGGAACCCTATTTACAAGATGGACATCAGTCAAAACAACATCCCCCCAATATGTTTTGAGAACTTTCATTTGGGTGAGGAGGGATCGGGCTATATTTAAAATGTGTCTGAGCTTCCTTTCAGCTACCCCATTTTTGTTGCAAAGTGTAATGACATGATGTTTGGTGAATGGTGCCCTGGGATGCAAAGAAGTTAGTTAGATCATGTTGAGTGAACTCCAAAGCATTGTCTGTGAAAAAAATTTGAACACCGGAGAAAAAGATATTTTGACGTAATGGAAGAAATTATTAATAATATTGCTGATCTCCAATCATTCTTTTAACAGATAGACCCAAGATGATCGACTATAGTCATCGACAAAAACAACAAAGTACTTATGTCCACTCAGAGTATGGACTGAACAGGGTCCCCAAATACCACAATGGGCTAAAGAAAAAGAAACTTTACGATGAGGTTCAAAACGAGCAGGAAAGGACACTCGATAATGTTTCCCAAACTGACATGCCTCGCACTCAAAAGGCTTAAGCGTAGAAAGCTTGAGGAACATTAAAGAGAGAGCTTTAGTGCATGGATGACCGATGTGAAAATGCCAAAGAAAGGGATCAGTGGATATAGATGCAACGCCATCAAAACCAAAATCAGAGGGGATATCAAAATAATATAGGTCATTCTTCTCATGTACCCCACCTGTTGATGAATCTCCATTTCATCACCTTTAACTATCATTTTGGCGTTAAAAACCCTAGTAAATGCATGTAAATAACATCAATTTGTACATAGTAGCATTCATTATTTATTGTACATAAAATAAGGTCTTTAATGCCAATATGATAGAATAAAGAGAAGAAAAGAAAAAGGAATAAAATATTGCAAATATTTTATGACCCTAACCCCGAGACCAAGTCCAGAATGGATGCTCGACAAGGAATAAAGTAGGGGGATATAAGGGCCAAAATACAATAAATACCTCATTTATTTGTTCAACCATTTATGCATTTTTGACACCTATTTTGTATCCAATTATTTATTCACCAAACAAAAATATTTTGTACATGAAAGTTGTAGATAATAATGTAAATAAAAATACAAAATTAAGTTTGTGCAAAAATAATATACAATGTACATTTTATACACAGAATAAAAAGCCAGAATCTCAACTTCACAGACCCATATCTTGCAAATAAAAACTCAAAAACCACCAAACTCACCTTTAATTGAATATAGCTTTCCAAGATATTTAATAAAATTGGTTTCAAAATTTTCGGAGTTTATATGTGAAAGTTAGGTTTTGGGCCCCTATTGTACATAATACCGATTAAAATATTCAATTTATTCATTACTTATTATTTTCACAAATTCATATTTTTATATAATTTGGTAAACATTATTTATAACCTATGTGTACATTAAAATTAGAATTAAACCTAACATAAAAAGGAGAATAAAATAAAACTATGCCAAAACATAGATGAAATACCTATGTTCCATATGTATATAAATAAAAGGGAAATACATTCTTTAATTCTTTTATTCTGTCATATTTTTATAATATTGTAAATCTTACATAATATTTATTAAAAATATAAATCCAAACTAAAACCCAATAAAATCCATTAAATAAATAAAATGTATATAAAATATAGGTAAAATACTTATAAGTATACTTACATATTACATATACCTATTTATTTAAAAATGTAAATAAACTCAAAAAATTAAATAAAAATGTATTTATACTCATAAAAATAATTTATAAATATAGAAATTAAGAAAATAAAATAATAAAATAAGATATACAACATAAAAATAAAATACACAAAATACATGTAAATATACTTATAAATACATCATTAAAAGAAATTCATAATAAAATTCATCAAAAAAATAAATAAAAATCATAAATAAATACTATATCATTTAATAAACAATTTTTATGTTATAAGAAAATTCTAATAAAATCATTTATTAGGTTAAATAAATTATTTTCGAATAAAACCCCCTGTTTTGTCCCGTAGTGTCCTACGTGGACCAATCAGGGGCAGCGGACCGTTGACCTCCGGTCAACTGTCCCATCCGCGCCTCCGCCAGTCAAATCAGTCTGCGAGCCCATCTTCTCCCTTTTTTGCGGGTGTCTCGTCCATCGATCGCGCTCGCGTCCTTCACAAGAAATCACCCCCGATCATTGTACATCACCACCACCAACCCAGATCCATCATCTGACCTGCCGATTCTTCGTGGCGCCCCGGTCAATAAGGGTGCATCTCCATGTCTATAAATAAAGGCGCCCGACCTCCTCCTCAAATTTGGCCAATTTACATCCACCCAAAAGCCTCGAATCCGTTCCTGGGAGGTTCCTCGTGACAGGGGGAGCGTTTTAGCAACGTGAATCAGCCGGAGGAGGGATCAATTTTGTCACGGCGGAGCTCCAGCGTCCATCCTGCTCCCTGGAGGCCCCCAGGTATAAGAGCTGTCCTTTCTTGCTTTTTAGGTAGATTTAAGTTCCAGCATTTCATTCCCGTTCTTAGTTTCGCTTCTCGATCAGTAGAGTACGTAAATAGCTAAATCGAAGTTCGCCGGAGCTCTGCTCCAGCGACTTCTTCACCGTGACACCCACTGTTTCCGACCGCCATCGTCACCTCAATTCTTTCCCCATCGCATGCTCCATCTCCCGATCATTTTTGTTCAACCAAGGACCCCCAGTCCTTGCGAATCGAAGCTCCACTCCCGCCTATCGCCGGAGCTCCTCTGCCTCACCTCATCTTGCACCAAAGCTTCAAAACCCAGGGTCGAGGAGATAGCCCTCGTTCCTTTGGTTCTTCCTATGCAGGTCACACGAAGCAACGAGCCCCTTTGGACTTGATTCGATCCAGGAAGAGGCTCCTGGAGGTCCCGACCTTCATCGACCTCGCCTGGGCTCCTTGGTCCTCCAGGAGCCATGCCAAGACCACCGGCAGATGCGGGACACCTCCAGCTACGAGTTGAACACCTTAGACGCGAGAGAGACGACCGGAGGAGCCCCTGGTCCAAGATCCAAGCTCGCCTGGTGCGAGTTCATCCTTTGTTCTTCCAGACGCCTTCAGCACCATCCGAGCAGGAGGAGCGCCCTAGATTGAAAGAGATTCGTCTGATGAAGCGCCTTCAGCACCGTCCGATCAGCGAGGAGGATCTAATCTCAAACCTTCATCTGTGAACCCGGTACCCGTCGATGGATGTGCGACGCATGTCAAGCGACATCTCCTCCGCCGTCTGTTAGCGCCTAAATAAGGGGTAAACATCTCATTTAGCCCCATTCTTTTTAGTAGTTATTATTTAGTCCTGTAAATAAGCTTTAAAGTTCATTTTATTGTGGATATTTTGCTCGGACACCCTTGTATGTATTGCATATTACTTTTCGATCCAATCCACGTCACCTCACGTGATGCCCCACGTGAGGTGGTCATTTTGCCCACAAGCCCCTGTATGTTGGTATATTTATATTTGGTCCATGAAATAAAACTTAATGTGTAATATTTTTGTGAAAAATTACAACCAGGACCCTGTACTTGTAGAAATTGCAAATTGGACCCTGTGGGTGCGAATCACGTGTAGTTCCACGTGATGGTCATTTTGCGCGGGGGCCCTGGCGGGTTTTGTATTTCATTTTTGTCCTTAAAATTGCAGATCAAGCGTAATATTTGTGGTGTTTTGCATGATGTTCTCTGTAGTTATTTTTATTTGCAAAAATACCCCTGCCAGGATTATAATTTCTTTTTGCTGTCTTTAATCATTTCATGCATATTTAAATCACCAAAAATTCCACAAAAATTTATTTAAGTTCATGTGCCTCATATCAGCACGCTATATTTTTGCAATGCATTTTAATATTTATTAAAAATAAAAAACATGCATTTTAGCTACTGTCTAGCTTAGAAAATACCAAAAAATAGTAAAACACCTAGAAAAATTCCAAAAAAATCACCTATTGTGTCTTTTATCCTACTTTAGTGTCAATCCCTAAAAAATTCAAAACAAAAACCCTAAAAATGAGAAAATCCCTAAAAACTTCCTAAAAATTTAAAAAATCCTAGAAAAATCCTAAAAATACAAATTAAGTTTCTCTAGTCTCTTTCTTTATTATCTATCATTTCAAATTGATTTGAGGATTTTTGGAGATCATTTTCTATTTTTAAACCTCATTTCAATGCTGTCCAGTAGCTTAAGTCCTGTTTTATATTATTTTATTTCTCAAAGGTCAAAAATATTTGGAAAAATGCCCAAAAATCACAAAAACAATAAAAAAGTTAAAAAGACCAAAAATATTTTAGTTCTGAATTTTTTTGGCTATTTTTGCATATTCTTATAAATATTTTAGCACCTCTTTTACTATGGAGTTTATATATTCCAATTTTGAAAAAGAAAATAATATATATAATATACATATATATCTATATGTATTACATTCTCTATACATAACTCTTTAGGGGGTGCATATAATTATATATCTATATAAAACATGTGCCTATTTATTTATATATCTATATTATATAATATATATATATATTAATAAAAAATAATAATACATAAAAAATAATAAAAAATAAAAAAATTTATAAAACCCCAAAAACCCACAAAAATAGGATTCATACAAGGATGACTCTGTTGTACAGGAACACTATAGGCTACTTAATTTTTTTTGTATTGCTCTCTGTGGTTCGACCTCTACATGCTTATTCACTATACAATTTGTGGTAGATTTAAATGTTAATTCACAAATTTTGGGACTTAATTGATTTATTCTTTATTGTGGGTTAATTGTTTATTAAATCCGGATTTTGAGTGGTCAACACTTCGACTGTGTTCCCGCCTTGTGTGGAATACAAGACCGCTTAACATTCGGGTTTATCAAATGGCGCCGTTGCCGGGGAGCAATGAGCGTAGCCTATTATACCTTGTCATTCTTGTACAAAAATTCATTCATTTATTATTTATTATGTGATTAATTATTTCTTTGAACTTATTTAATTATACATGATTCTTTGATTGGTGACATACACATTCATTTATTAATTAATTGATTCTTTATTTCATTGATTGAGCTTATACTAATTCTATCTCTTTGTGACCTTGTTGCGAGGGCCCGCCACGCGAGGATGGTTTCTTCGGAGGCCAAGGCAGTCGAGCTTGGAGGAGGTTGGTCTTCACTTCATGACCAGCTGGAGAGAGCACCAAAGATGCAAAGAGATGAGAATTAGCTAGGTCTTAGGATCAATTTTGTAATTTATTGTGAGAGAGAGATAATTTTGACATGTAATATAACTTGGACTCTACTCTTCACAACGAGGTCCAGTGCCCGGGTGTCTGTTCATCTGGGGGCCTCGTCGCTGTTTTCCGAGTTTTCTGCTGCTTTCTTTTCTTTGTTTCCCGCAGTTTTGAGCTTTCCGCCTTTGTTTTACTTTGTTTTGTGTGCTTGGAGCCCCTAGATATAGGTTGCTTGATTTGGTAGCTAGGTCCAAACCTTAATAAGAATGCATGTTCCTATAGTCTACTTCATATAGATCTAGTCAAATTTAAACAGTTTGGTCATTTATCTCTTAACCCGTGTGACGTGAGCGAGCCCCATAAAGCGCTACTCCTGAACTCGAGTGTGTCGAGAAGAGGAGGGGTAAGCCAAGACGGGACCCTTAGGTTAAAGATAAGTGACCAACTTGTGGTTCTTCACGTTAATAGCAGCTAATGCTTAGGGCGATTTTGTCGAATGCACACCGCCATGTAGATAGGTTTAAAAATTCTGTTTTGCATACCACATGGAGAGAGCTGGGATGCACTGTAAGTCTTCTAACTCAGCATGCATCATTCGGTTCAATGGTGAGATTTCCATCATAGAACCAACTTGCACGGCTTTTCCGCTATCTCCCTCTGATTTTGAGCACCTAGGACATAAATGAAAATCTAAAAAAACGTTAGGCGCTGGTATGAAACAAACTCAAAAAAAGTGAAAACCCAAAAAACTAAAACAAGGGGACTGCTAAATAAACTTTGACCTTTATTAAAATTTGTAAGGGACTATCATTGTACTGGGTTCATAAAGCCCTCATTGTTTTCAGGTACCTTTGGAGAGGGACCAAAACCCTGCTCCCTTGAGCGAGACACGTCCCATAAGGAATAGAGCCAAAATCCCAGTCTGCAACTGCCTTGTGTATCGCCTGGATTTCTGAAGTATTGGCGCTTCTATCGTACGTGGGTGAGTAGGGCTTGGTCACCAGTGATGACTCTCTGTTGTGTAGAGCATCGACCTTGTCCGAAGTATCGAGCATAGGCCACGCCTTCACGGGGGTGTCTATCTCATCGTCTTGCGTCCGAGTAGGTTCTTGCACGCTCATGGGTGATTCTGTTGCGAGCGAGAATCGAAGTATCGGTTTCACCTATTGGCTTCCTCTCTCTATTTCTTTGGCTGAGTAGGGATCCAAGAAGGTTATAAGGACCTCAAAAAGTACAAACTACAGGTTACAAAGGAGGAGGACAAGTATGAGATACTTTTCTGGAAGTACTCTCTCTCCTATAGGGGTAGCATGCTAAGGATTTGTTAAAAGATATGCCAGAAATAACAACTCTAAAACTGAAAAGATAATAAGTAGCCGAACCTTTACGGCTTCACATGGTGTGAGTTGGTGAACCCAATCTTGTATTGTGTTTGTAATGGATCTAGATTAAGGTTCAAAGATCAAGTCCCACGCCTTTGCGCAAATTTTGTTGTGTCACTCCTCTTTGACCCCCGCTCAGTTTGAGCCTTTCTACTATTTTGCACTCCTTTTTACTCCTTGTTGACCATCGTATCCTTCCTCCAACATTCTCTCCTCTCTTGCTTTGCGAATTCGATCCATGGATGGTTTCCGTCGGGACCTTGCCGACACCTACATCGATTCCATGGACTCGATTTCGCCAATAATTTCGAG
Source organism: Ottelia alismoides (assembly GCA_037367405.1). NCBI lineage: Eukaryota > Viridiplantae > Streptophyta > Magnoliopsida > Alismatales > Hydrocharitaceae > Ottelia > Ottelia alismoides. The sequence goes on along the minus strand of JAZKJV010008890.1, from coordinate 22,167 downwards.
GCGATTCCCGAGAACCCGATCCGGACTTTGCGGATCGATCTCCAGACTCCTCGTCTTCTACCTCCCTTTTGACCACCCAATAAACAAAGATCACTTTTGTCCCACTTTCGCCGTTGTGAATGGAAGTCGATTACAGTCTACATCTTGTTCCGTTCAAAACATGTTGGGGTTGACCTTAACTCCAAAATTATCATGACAGCTGAACAATATTGCAAGTGGTCTGATTAGGATTCTCTCATTCTGCAGATAAAAGGGCAGACTGACCCTGGCTTCTACTCCGGAATTCATTTCGTCTGACTCAGACCCTGACATGGCTCCTCAAGGAAAGGGCAAGGGTCAGCAGCCACCCCAATCAGAAGGACAGTTGCCAGATCAGAATCAAGTTAATGCACAACTATTAGCATCTATCTAGGCAATACAACAGCAGCTGACAGAGCAAGCCCTAGCACAGACCGCTTTTCAGGATATGCTGGATGATGTGATGAACAGAGTCGAGGGAGGAGGAGGCAGAGGAGGAGGTGGTGGTCCACCTGATGACGACGGAGAGCCAAAAATTAGGGGACAAAAGCCTACACTAAAGGAGACCTATAATCCTGGAGACAACCAGATGATCGAGTGGATTCTCATTCCACCGGTGCACGCTCACTTTGAGCTGAAGCCCCAGTTCCTTGCTCTTCTTCCAGCTTTCCATGGAAACACCAATGAAGAGCCATATATCCACCTGCAGCAATTCTCACGCATCTGCCGAACCACTCACTATCCGAATGTCCCTCTGGACATTGTCAAAATGATGGCATTCCCCTTCAGCCTGCAAGACAAGGTCCTTTATTGGGTCAACCATCTGGGGAAGGTTGTAACCACTTGGGAGGAACTGAAGTCCGCCTTCCTGCACAAATATTATCCTCTCGACCGACTCAACCAGATGCGAGCACATATCAGCAACTTCTCCCAAGGGGCACATGAATCCATACACGAAGCCTGGGAGAGATTCACCGATCTGCAGGAGAAATGTCCCCATCATGAGATCCCGAAGACCAGTTTGGTCCAGCACTTCTTTGGAGGTCTGAACATTGAGAGCCAAAGGCTCGTTGACGCAACATGTGGGGGTTCACACTTCAACAAGGATGAAGATGTAGTCTGGCAGATATTCGAAGAAATGGCCGAAGGAGAGGCCGCCCTCTCTTCATCAAAAGCATACCAGAAGCAGCCCCAGATCCTCCAGAAACAAGTACACATGGCAGCGTCCCGAGAGGCGGAGAGAGATGAGAGCTCCAACCTCAGCATCATCGGGGGCCATCTCTCGAAGGTTGATATTATTGAGAAACGATTACAGGATCTCGAAAAACTTTCGCTGATCGAAAAGAGGACTCAGAACCTTGACAAGCTTGATCAGATCACCAAACAACTAGAATTGCTGGTGGGCACCATCAATTCTGTTCAGTCAGCAGCACCATTAGAAGCTCCAGTTGAGAGGAAAGACAAGCAACCATCGCTACACCAACCTCAGCCGAGCCAGCAGCCACCGGCAGTCCAGCACGTGTACTACGTGCAGGCACCCGACCAGGGCCAGCCGCATCAGCAGATGGTTGTGTATCAACCAGAGTTTGTATCAGGATCTGATTCGGTATTCCCACCACCACCCCTGGTTCAGGAAGTGAACGGTGTATGGAGTCACGAAGCACAGCCGACCCATCCTATGGGACAACCTCAGGGTCAGCCACCAACCAACCGACAACACCACCAGCCTCAGGGTGGTCATTTCGGGCAGTCCTCACAGCCGCCGCCACCGTATCATCAGCCTCCCCAGTATGCAAATCAATGGAGGCAGAATCAACAGTATCAGCAGGAGCCATACCGTCACCCACAGCCTTTCCATCAGTATGCAGCTGCTCCACCTCAGCAGTACCAACAGTATCCTCCTCCTTCTTATCAGCAGCTCCAGCTTCCTGCACCACCTCAGCACTACCAACAACAACCTCAACACCAGCATATGCAACAACAGCGTGGTCTGCACGCTGAATCCACCGAGGCAACTCTAGTGAACCCGACCATGGATTTCTTGGCCCAACTTGTCAAAGGGCTAGCAGATTTGACTAAGAGGCTCGACAAGCTGACTGCCACCAAGACCACCATTCCAGCTCAGGTCGAAGCCAACCCCAATAGCTCCAAAAAGAGAGAGCAGGTAGAATGTGATGCCCTGTCTGCATCTGTAGAGTCGGAAAATGATAACATTGTGTATTCTAATGCTGTCACTCTCAGGAGTGGTAGGGCCTTGCCTCCACCTGCTACCAAGAATAGGGAGAATAAAGAACCAGGTGGATCGTCATCTTCTGCATCAGTTGTTCCAACTACAGGGGCGGGTGAGGAGGAAGAAGAAGGAGAAGCCATTCCAGCCATTGTGCAGTACCAGCATCCCCAGCTAAAAATACAAAAAAATCAGCAAAATCAAAAACAACAAAAGAAGCTCGCAGCCGAAGCAAAGCCGCGCCAGCCTTGGAGGAGCCGCCAGCAGCAGCCGATCTCTCGCCAGCCGACGGAGCAGATGCTATACTTTCTGCTCGCCCTTCAGGACCAGCATGTAGGGATACAGTTTGTACTCCTTTTTGTAGTCTGGATGTACAACATTCAATGGGTGATGATATAAATAAGAACTCTATTTTTCCTGCTAGAGATGTACATATTCCTTTTCCTCATGTAATAGAAAAATCCAAAAAAATTGCAAAACGAAAAAAGGCATTGTCTGATCCGGGAGTTGTGGAAATACTAGACAAGTTGACTGTTGAGATTCCCTTATTGAAGGCAGTGGAGTACATGCCAGCTGTGAAGAAAGGACTAAAGGAGGCATGTACCAACAATCGTCGCCCATCACAAGAGAACAGACGCAGAGATGTAGAAAAGCACGTGCTCTCCATGGCCACTGTTGCAGCTATCAACAACCTCCCACAAAAGAAACAAGACACAGGAGCACCTCTTATCAGTTGTGAGATTTTTGATCAGGTCTTAGAGCACTCTCTTCTCAACAGTGTGTCTTCCATCAACCTTTTGCCATCATCAATAATGCAAGAATTCGGGCTGGGTCCGCTCAAGCAGACACGAATGATCCTTCAGTTCGCTGAGCGATCCATCAAGCGGCCCCAGGGTCTTTTGGAAGACGTTGTAGTTAAAGTACAGGAGATGCAATTCCCAGCTGATTCCGTAGTCCTTGATATGGACTCACCAACACCTCTGCTCCAGACCCCTATCATCCTTGGCCGACCGTTCTTACGTACCTCAGGTGCCGTGGTTGATTATGGGTCTGGCAAGATTACTTTTAGCTCGAATACCAAGCATATCACTATAAACATGAGCAGAGAGCCGAACGCCACGACTGATGAAAGGCATGCAGCATCCGAGGCAGACTGTGACTTTATTGCATAGATCAGAGATTCATCCTTGTCATTAAATGATTCATGGACCCGAGAAATCCTCACACTCGAGGAGGACTTGGAAAGCACAGTTACCTTATGCTCCGATGATTCTTGGGAGATAGATTCTCAGATGTAGGCGCATCTCTTTGATCATTCACTCCAGACCGAACATGATCAGCTTAGCGCAGAACCGTTCGGCACCTCACTAGGATCTCAATAGAATGATGAGGATGGTAGCCCCCTCAAGGAAGTACATCCCACCACCAGCATAGTGTCTGAAGTAACCAACAAGTTGGACAGGTCAAAACCAGAACTCAAGCCACTTCCTGCAGGCCTGAAGTATGCTTTCCTTGCGGGTGAAGAAAAAATGTATCCGGTCATCATCATCAGCAGGCTGAATCCAGATCAGGAATCTCGTCTTCTCGAGGTTCTAGAAAAGAACTGCAAGGCACTTGGTTGGTGCGTATCAGATCTCCGAGGGATAAATCCAACTTTGTGTTCACACCACATCTATCTGGAAGAAGATGCCAAGCCGTCCTGCGAATTCCAAAGAAGGTTGAACCCTAACCTCCGGGACGTCGTCATGAAAGAGATAACCAAATGGTGTGATGCAGGCTTTATCTATCCCATCTCCGATTCCAAATGGGTAAGCCCACTACATGTAGTTCCAATGAAATCCAGGCTTACCGTGGTTACCAATGACAAAGGAGAGGAAATATCCACTCGGGTACCAACATCCTGGCGGGTGTGTGTTGACTACCACCATCTCAATGTAGCAACTAAGAAGGACCACTTCCCCTTGCCCTTCATTGATCAAGTTCTGGAAAGACTAGCAGGCAAGGAGTTCTTCTGCTTTTTGGATGGGTATTCTGGGTACAACCAAGTGGCAATCGCCCCCGAAGATCAAGAGAAGACTACCTTCACTTGCCCGTTCGGCACCTATGCCTTCAAGAGGATGCCTTTTGGATTATGTAATGCACCTGCCACATTCCAAAGATGCATGCTAGCAGTTTTCGCCGAGATGGTAGGCAGTTTTCTCGAGGTGTTCATGGACGACTTCTCCGTCTATGGTGATAGTTTTGATTCTTGTCTTGAGCACCTAGACAGAGTACTTCAGAAATGTAGCGAAGTCAATCTAGTGCTTTCATGGGAAAAGAGCCACTTCATGGTTACCGAAGGCATTATGCTGGGTCACGTCGTTTCCAAACGTGGCATGGAAGTCGACCCGGCGAAGGTGGATGTTATTGCCAATCTAGAGCCACCTCAGTCGGTGAAAAATGTAAGGTCATTCCTGGGGCATGTGGGATTTTACAGACGATTCATTAAGGATTTTAGCCGCATTGCCCGAACTTTGACAGAACTGTTATGCAAGGAAACTGAGTCTAATGTAGATCAGCATGTTCTCCTTGCTTTCAATCAGCTGAAGGAGCTGGTCACTCAGGCTCCAATCCTACAGCCACCGGACTGGTCTCTTCCCTTTGAGATCATGACTGATGCGTCAGACTTTGCAGTCGGGGCTGTTCTTGGACAGAGGAAAGAAAAGGCGCCCTATGTCATTCACTACGCCAGCAAAACATTAGATGAGGCGCAAAGATTACACTATGATAGAGAAAGAATTGCTGGTTGTGGTTTTCGCCCTCGAGAAGTTCAGATCCTATTTGCATGGATCAAAAGTCACCATTTTTACAGACCACTCTGCTCTCCGGTACCTACAGCAGAAGAAGGATGCCAAGCCGAGACTGATTCGATGGATCCTTCTCCTCCAGGAATTTGACTTGGAAATTAAGGACAAGCCTGGAGTCCAGAATGTGGTAGAAGACCATCTCTCCAGAATTGAGAAGCAAGGGCCTCCTCTGAATAATGCACCCATCACAGAAACCTTTCCTGATGAATCAATTTTAGCAGTGGATTCGCTCCCTTGGTATGTTGATATAGTCAATTACCTCGCCTCGGGGGTAACACCATCGGATTGGACGAAGAATCAAAAGAACAAATTTATGTCGACCATCCGTTTCTACCAATGGAAGGATCCTCTTTTATTCCGGGAGGGAGCAGATTGCATTTGGCGCCGGTGCATTCCTCAGGAGGAGCATTATAGTGTCCTCGAGCATTACCACTCGCTCGAATCTGGTGGACATCACTCTGGAGACCGTACGACAGCCAAGGTACTTCAATGCGGCTTCTGGTGGCCGGCATTATTCAAGGATGCAGCAGAATTTGTCAAACGATGCATTGATTGTCAGAGACTGAAGGGTACACTCACTGTGAAAGATTCGATGCCCCTAAAAATCATTCAGATAGCAGATGTTTTCGATGCCTGGGGTATTGATTTCATGGGACCTTTCCCTAACAGTCAAGGTTTTGAGCACATCCTTCTTGCCGTCGATTATGTGAGTCGTTGGGTTGAAGCTATTCCCGCTTGAGCCGCCGACAGTCGAACAGTGTGCCAGTTCTTGAAGAAGAATATCATTTCGCGATTCGGGATACCAAAAATTCTCATATCAGATAGGGGCAGTCATTTTATTAATAAAGAGGTCAAGAAATTAACAAAGGAGTACGGCATTGATCATCGCATCACGTCTCCTTACCATCCTCAGACCAATGGCATGGCAGAATTATCAAACAGAGAAATCAAGACGATCTTGCAGAAACTTGTATGGTCGGATAGAAAGAACTGGTCTCAACTCTTGGACTCAGTTCTCTGGGCTTACAGAACCGCCTACAAGTCCCCCTTGGGCATGTCACCCTATCGTCTTGTGTATGGGAAACCATGCCATCTGCCCGTCGAATTGATTCACAAGTCTTTATGGGCAGTTAACAGTTGCAATTTGGACTCACGAAAAAGTGGTCAGAAAAGAAAGGATGAACTGAACAGACTCTTGGAGTTCCGAGACTATGCATACGATAACACATTGATGTACAAGGACAAGGTGAAATGCTGGCATGACCGGCACATCAGACGAAAGACCTTTGTAGTTGGACAGAAGGTGTGGCTATTTGATGCAAAGTTGCAGATATTCACGAGCAAATTAAAGAGTAAGTGGACAGGGACATTCCAAATTCTTGAAGTGCGTGACAATGGAAGCATTGCCATATCAGAATTGTCTCCTGACGCACAACCATTCGTCGTCAACGGTCAACTCCTGAAGCCATACCTCGAACCAGATACATTCTTGGCCGTTGTCGATTCGATCCAGCTTATGCATGATGAATCTCAGATTCATCACTCTAAATCTCATTTATTAAGCTCAATTCCCTAAAAATCAACAGCATATATGCATCTATTTCGCATAATTAGCATTTGTGCATGATTTCATAAGAATTGCATTTTAGCATTAAATTCTGCATCAAATAAGAAGCCAAAAATCCAAGCCCAAATTGACCTGTAAATAGCCTAACTTCCCCTATTTTTAACTCCTTCATGCTAACTCCGAATAACCCAAAACCACTTCCATTGTGTACATATCACTCACAAGAATAAATGAAAAATACAAAAAAATCACTAACTCAAATAAGTGGACCAAAAACCCAAACCCTAGTTTCAGGATTTTCGGACTAAAAGCCACATATCTTCCCCATCCAGTATCCGATTTGATCCTACTCACTTTTGAACTAATACACATTCAATTACCTTCAAAACAAGACCAAGTTCAAGTGAATCGGAGCTCGTATGTGAAAGTTGGGTTTTGGGCCTCTTTTGTACATTGTATTTTCGCGGTTTTGACCTTGTATTTTATGTACTTATTTTCTTCATTAATAAAAATCCAAAAAAAATTAGAATTAGGTGCCTTTTATTCATCTTTGAGTTTTCCATATTTTTCCGGATTTTTATCGTGGTTAAAAACGACAAAAAAATTAGAAAACCCAAAAATCAAGGTATTCTATGCACATGGGATACCCTAAAAATTCACTTTTTACATTTGACCGAATTTAGCTTTAATGTCTTCATGAAAGTTGTAGATCTCATCGAGACGAGCATTTTTCGTGAAGGAACTTTTTCGATCCGAGGTCATTTGCTATTTTTTTATCGATTTTACAAGAGGTTTTATTTTCGGATTTTTCTGGAGGTGACACGTGGCTGCCCGAGAGGCCGCCACGTGTCATTGATTTTTGGCCTTTTTAACTTTCGTTTTTTATTAAAAAAAATTAAATTAAATCGCCCGCACATGCAGCGCACGTGCCACCCTCGCACGCGCACTGCACGTGCGCCCTCCTTTCACCCCCAGGCCACATGTCACCTCCATGGCCGTCCGATCTCGGCCGATCGGACGGCCATCCACCTTCGTCCTCCTCCCCCGCAATCCTCGCCAAACCGCCGCCGCTCGTCTCCCCGAATTCTCCGCCAACGACTCCCCGCGATTTCGCCGGTCACCTCTTCTCCTTTATCTTCGCCTCCCGCACCGGCCAACCAACCTCGGCAGTCCCCGTAACCCTCTCCTATTTAAAGGGACTCGCCTCATCCACACCACGGATCCGCCGATTGAAGCTTCAAGAGGGCGATGGTGACAGCCCGCTCTCCGTCATCAGCGAGATCCGACGTCCTCCCGACGTCGTTGCAGCCCTAGGCGCATCACCGTCGCCTCTGCCCCGCTCCGCCCCTCGGCGTCGAGCCACCGACCAACGCTCTCCTCCGCCTATCAACCTCTCTCCACGACGCTGCTTCGACTTCGCCTCCGACAACACCACCAACCGCCGATCATCTTTCGACTCCGTCGCGCCTTCACAAGCCAACGACTTCTGCTCAGCCGCCTGGAGCTCCAGCGACCACCGACACGCCATCGCCGACCTCCAGCTCCAACCTCTCCGCTTCGAGCTTCATCGACGACATCCACGACTCAGCCGGTCCTCCCCGACCTTCGTCTCCAACGCCTCCGCCCCACCATCGCCATCGCTGCGAGCTTCATCTCCACCACAACTCCGCTCCTCGCCTGACGCCTCCGACGACGACGACGACAACACCGCCTTCTCCTCCGCCTCGCCGAGCGACACCAACCGCCAGAGGCCCTCGACAGCCACTCAGGGGCTCTGCCGGACCACTCCTCCACTCGCCGCCAGGCGTTGGGCCCGAGGTCCCCCGCACGTGCCCTGCACGTGCGTGGGAAATGTCGTCAGCACACATCCCAGGGGGTCACGTGCTGCGCACGTGCCCCTTGGGTAAATTGCAGAAGACCCCCGGAGCTTCTTTATATTTCCGCTCCAGTCCACCGACCAGAGGCACGTGCTACGCACGTGCCACTCTGGTGAATTTGCATAGGAACCCCCCTGTTTCTTGGTAATTACGCAAACCCCCCACTGCACTGTTTCTTTATTTATTTTATTTACCATTTATTGCATCTATACCCCTGTCTTCCCCTTTAATTTTAGACCTTCATATGACATTATTTTATTTATTTAAAAATAGCACCGTGTTTATCTTTTCATTCTCTACACATTGATATATTGTGAGCATAATTGTGATTGACGGTTAATTGGTAATCAATTACTCTGTGGAAATTTGCAAACTTTGCCCATTTCTTGCTCTTTAATTTTTATCTGATTAACCGTGGCTCTAAAAATCTCCGAAAAATCAATATTGTAGAGATTATTTTGATTAACATTGTGCCCAAAAATCTTTGCATTTGCATGCGTCATTTGCCCTGTAAAAATCATTTTGCACATTTTAATGTTTGATTTTTAATAGATATTAAACCCCACATTTTCGAGGTTTAGGATTTTTCTGGGATCCATCACCTAGTGATAGATCTTAGATAATTTTATTTCTTGAAAATAAGTAGGTTTAATATTTATTAGAATTAAATATTGAAAATCATTCTGTTTGCATTTAAAAATCCATAAAAAATTCATATTACATCCAAAAATTCCAAAAACATTACGGTGCACTCATTTCATCATCTTTCACATCTCGGCCAAGTTTCATATTTTTCGGACATCGTTTGATTGAAATTTACATTTTAGTCCCTAAAATAGGCCGAATTTGCATTTTTCATCTCATATTGCATTAAAAAATTCCAAAAAAAAGACCGCCTTGAAAACCGAACTAAAAATTGGATAGACACAACTCTAGGTTGTTCCTTTGCCTCCTTGTGATCGACCTTGGGACTTACCCAAGTAAAATAAACATAAAAACCACTTAATTAAATTTGATTAAAAATTGTGGTTATTTCTTGACTGTTTCCGATCCGCCGCCTACAACGAACGACTCTAATTATTTTCACGAACTAACGTTAAAAACACATTCTTAACACGGTTTTTTCGGACCCGTCAGATGGCGCCGTTGCCGGGGAGGCAAACGGCTTAGTTTTGTGTTTTGAAAATTTTTCGCTCGGTTTCCGCATTCGGGTAGTCTGACCCCCGAATTTTTCATTGTGAATACCATTTTATTTCCAGCATTTATTTTTTAGCATTTATTTCGCTTATCTCTTTTTTGAGTCACTCTCTTACACATATCTCTCTTATTTTTCTTGCGAGGTACCCGGCATACGTGAAGCGGTTTTCAAGAAACCGAGGCATCTTCACCGACATCCGAGAAAGACACAAATAATCTAAGATCGAGTCGAGTCGTGAGAGAGCGTAGAGTCTAGGTTTTCAATTTCCGCAATTTTATTTACCTGCTCATTTACAGCGGTGTCCGTTTGGACTCTCGCGCATGTAAAAAAGACCTTGAACTTTTTTCTGTGGTGTGTCGTGGCCTGTTTCACTCTCCGGTGAGGGTGGGGCCCGACTTGAGTGGCGACTAGGATAGACCTGCACATACGGCTCTTAGAGCATTTTTTTATTGTGCTCGTAGGATCTTAAGCCACACTTCACTTTAATCAAAACGCACATAGATCGTTCAACTTAGCCAAATTTAACTCAATTCTTCCCGCTAATAGAACTTTCTGTTTAGGTGCGGTTTTTTTTATCGGCTTGCATGCATATAGAATAATTTTTAAAAATTCTATCTAGCATCCCACATGGAGATTGCGAAGAGGCACTGTAAGTCTTCTAACTGAGCATTCATCATAGATATCCGCGTGCATCGGCTTTTCCCGACTTTCTCCCCCTTGTTTTATCACATAAATCTAAAGGAAATTGGGACTGGACGGTAGACGTGTATTTGTGCTCATCTAAATTCTTCAGTGATCACCTAATTAAAATTGGGACTGCTAAATATAGCCGATCAAAATAACCCATAAAATCAAGAATTTCTGCGGGAGAACAACCCCGATCTTGTGTGTTTCTATTTTTCTGAGTGAGCAAGAGACGACACTTAAGGCTAGAGCCCAAATCCGAAATCTCAGCTCGCTAAATTTTTGCCAAGATTGATTTATCACCAACTAAAATTGAAAAGATAATAGCCGAACTCTTACAGCTTCATTGTGTGAGTTGGTGAATCTGGGGTTTGATTTGTGTTTGCATTGGTGTGCGTAAACCGAGACCTAAGTTCAAAAGCCGCACATTTGATAAAAACTCTCTTCTCATGTGATCATCTCTTTCCTCTCTTGATTTTAACCTCATCATGGATTTCTTGTCCAATAACTCTTGCAGACCCAACCTCTCATTCCTTTCAGCTCTTTCAAAAATAGCCGAACGTTTATCCGAGAATCCATCAGAACTATACTATGAAAATGAATTCGTATCGGTTAGACCCAAAACCCCTCCCCCTCAACCACCAATAAATCCATCTCCTTCTGCTAATCCGACCTGTTTCATGAATGGTAACCCTTTGTATTCAGAGCAGACAAACCAAGAAATGATTGAGGGCTCTACTTCTTCATTTAATCCTCTTTACGTTGATCATACAATTCATCCCTCATATTCGGTAAATGTCAATCCATCATTCATGGGAGAAGATAACCACATGATCGAATTGAACACTTCTTCACCTCTTCCATCAATCTCGAACACCAAAGAAAAATCATTACCTTGGATTGAACATAATAACCCCCTCGTCACTCATACAGAGGATTGGGCCGACCACATAAGAACACAACTCCTCTTGGACCAACTCCACTTACCTAGACCATATGAGCAGCCACCTTCCATGATTATTGAGGAGATACTTTCAGAAAATGATGATCGTACATCGGATATTTCCAGAGATCCTTCTCCTAGTACATATAGAAAAATGGAAGAGGACATTGAATTACAAAAACATACCCCAACTGCTCTCATACTTGGCAAAGAAGAGATTTTGGAGAATATTTTGAGGATAAATAAGAAATTTGATTTAATGGAGGATAAATTTCAAGAACTTGCCGATCGATTAATCTCTGGTAGCTCGGATATAAAAATGAATGAGGAAATGATTGGATCTAAGATTGAAAATTTTGCGGATATTCAGGGACCTATGGACAGTTCTGAAAATGACTATGTCGTAGACCCTCACCCTGAACTCCAGAGCCCATCTGAAGAACACCCCACACCCCCACACCACCCAGAAAATACCAAAAAAATAAAAATATTTGAAAACCACAAAAAATTGAAAATTTAGAAAATTTCATAAAAATTGAGACTGAAGACGATCTGAGGAATTTGGATCCAACCGTACGGGAAGCATTAGGAAAGAAATTGATTTTTGAACTTCCCTTTCTACAGGCCATTGAACACTTCCCCGATCTTAAAGGATTTGTATTGGACAAATTAACGATGAAGAAATCGGGCAGGATTCGAACAAAAACCGAGAGACATATATTGTCAATGGCCTCCTCCTTGGTGTTGAGGAGAAAAACCAAGAGCCGCATAGTGAAGCGGTTGCCCAGATTTGAATGTGTACTCAAAGACATAATTTTCACCCATGCTCGGATTGATGACGATTCACCAATTAATATCCTCCCGACCTCTGTATTCAATGAACTCAAACTCGGACCGATTCGAAAGATACGAGAGATCATTCAATTGGCGGACCGATCGATAAAACGGCCGAGAGGAACCATTTCTGTCATCATGAAATTCCAAGGTGCTCCGCTCAAAGTAGAATTCACAATCATTGATATTGAGCATCAAGGAGAATTCACCCAGTCTCCAATCATTCTCGGAAAGCCATTCTTGGCATTGGCCAAGGCGAGTATTGATTGTGAGACTTGGGAAATCAATTTCACAGCATTGGAAGCACTTAGATCTGACCATGTCTTTGAGGAACCACGATCTTCTAAGGCAACCCACGAAGTCCCCGACAACCGTAACCATGAAGCGGTAGAAGAGCCCTACCCCGCAGCCACACCTGAGATAGCGGTTGTTGATAAGACTACTGGTTTAGGAAATCTCCCCCATGCTCCATTCCCAGCCGCTCTCACCAGGGAGAATCATGTATATAAATCATATGATCCGGAGACTTATGCATGGGCACACCCTGGGTCAACCTACTCTGACTACATGGATTACATCAACTCGACTCAAGAATGCACCAACATCGAATCAATGGAGAAAGAACATGCAGAGACTCTCCCCAATATTCAAATCCCCAAGGATCTCAAAATAGACAAATCTTTCTACTACGATCCTGAGACATATGCATGGTCACACCCGGGAGCAACATTCTCTGAATATCTTGACCAAATCATCCCAAATCGAGAATGCTCAAACATTCGGGAGACTAAGAGCAAGCACACAGACCGAGCACCGACCAATGAAAATTCAAATGGCTATTCATCTGGATACTCAAGTGAACCGACACCTTCACGACGAAATAAAAAGAGAGTCACCTTTGACCTTCCGGAAGAGGTATCGTCTGATGGTCCCTCATCAGGTCCGGAAAAGGTAGTCTACATGAGTGAAGTCTATTCGGCAGCCCTAGAGCCATATCTTCGTAAGGATCCAAAATTCAATTCTCATTGGACAACTCCCGTTCCTAACTACTACTCATCCAAAGCTGATGCTCCTGCCCTCTTCAAGTACACTGGAATTCTTTCGTATGAGCTGACTGATACCAGTGCTTCTGAGCTATCATCTGAGGACAAATTGATTGACCCCAAGAAGGAACGAATCCTGAGGAAACAATTAAAGAAACAAAGAGATATGCAGACTTGGAGTATGTCCACTTTCAACTACTACTCCTCTGAGGATAACTCTGATGATGGATATCTTTCATCTGACTCAAACACTTCATCCATTATCCATCATGATTTTTCTGAGGATGACACTGATTGTAGTTGGGAATCATATCCTCCATCTTCACCTCATTATTATGATCTCCCACCGCAGGCTCACAAGAAGATCAGCCGAAAACCGCCTTAATCATTCGGCTACCCACCCTCCCTCCCGACCACATCGGTCTCCTTGTACAGCTTCTTCCTCTACTTAGGCCAAGGCCTAAGTATAGGGGGACCGATGCCATCTGTTTATACCATCCTTCTCATCCTCCCGACCGCTCCATTTCCACCCTTCTTCCATACTTAGGCTATCCAGAGCCTAAGTATAGGGGGAACCGACATCCACCTGTAAATACTCTCCTCATTCACTCTTTTCCGCTCTACTTCCTAACCCATTGTATATAAATTTTCCACTCTCTTACGCTTAGCACGAGCTATGTCTTCATTACGCTTTTTGTGCTCTGAGGACACATCACTCGCTAAGTATAGGGGGGTCTGTATATATACTATGTATATATTTTACCCATATCTCGTACTTTCGCGTAAGTCTATATGTATTTACGGGGTGGGTAATAACTTAAAAAAAACAAACAAACAAAACAAAACAACAAACAAGCACAAAAAAGGGTTTTGCTACTAACACTAACTTTGCCCAACTTTTTGAAAAAAAAAGAAGAAAAAAGAAAAAAAAGAAGAAGGCTTCTTATTTCATTTTCTGCATAAAAAATTCCCTGCATAAATTGTCCAAAAAAAGGGTCAAAAATAAAAAATCCCAAAAAAAGTGTCTACATTTCACACACCTGCACTTCATCCAACAACGCATGCATCTGCATCTGTGAAAAGTCATTGGGTTCTGAACCGAGTTATGAGCCGAAACCGAGAGTGGTCTGGACTTGACCTTAATCCACCTAATTTTCAGAGGAACTTCACCGAGAAATAGGATTTTAAGAGCTTCAGGTCTCTTTGACTTAATTCCTTAAGTTCCACATGACAATGTACAACGTTTGACTCTTAGTGTCTAACCTGGTCTCTTCATTCTGGGTACAACTCTGGAATAGGGAATTAATTTGCACTCTCGCACTATGCACTTAGCTCAACCCAGACGGGATGTTGGAAGACTTTGTGAGTTTCCATTCTGGTAGCGTGGAAATCTAAAGACCGGAGTACGGGTTGAAATAAAGCTTCGGAAAAGGGATGGACGGCTGGGCACAATTTTTTCTAAGACCCCAGAAAATGTACGGAATAAAAAGATGCTATATCCGTAGGGGCAAAACAAGATCCAAGCAGAACCACCAAAAATTCCAAATACAAAGAAGCAGTCTACCAAATAAAAATTCGACCAAAAAGGTCCAAGCTTCAAGAAACCTGCAGATCTTGGTGGAGACTTGGCTACACTGGCCATCTTCACAAGGAGAGGTGACTACACTGGCCAACCTCTCCAGTTATTTTCTCTTTCTTCTAGCTTCTCCCCCATTTCGATTGTGAACACAACACGACAGACCTTAGAAGGAAATACCTGACTCCCCGAGGACGAGTTACTGGAAAGGAGAGGAGCATGGTAGTCCAGCATTCTGGATGGGAAGAGCTAAAACCCTTCACACACACAAGTCGGTTATTCAATGTTCATAGAGTATACTTTGGGAAGAGGATTGATCTAAGATGACTTCTGAGCCGAAACTGTAACAATGATGTGTAGAACTTGAGGGCTGTTGATTTTAAAATTCTAAGTCTCACAGAAGTTCCGCCACACTATTACTCCAAAGGTCGAGTTTAGTTTCATTCTCACCTTCAGCTCATGGTCTTGGTATGGAACCCAGTCTCATTTCACTTCATGGCATGTCTTTTTGATGCTCAGGGACGAGCATGGTTTAAGTATAGGGGGATGATGAATCTCGGATTCATCACTCTAAATCTCATTTATTAAGCTCAATTCCCTAAAAATCAACAGCATATCTGCATCTATTTCGCATAATTAGCATTTGTGCATGATTTCATAAGAATTGCATTTTAGCATTAAATTCTGCATCAAATAAGAAGCCAAAAATCCAAGCCCAAATTGACCTGTAAATAGCCTAACTTCCCCTATTTTTAACTCCTTCATGCTAACTCCGAATAACCCAAAACCACTTCCATTGTGTACATATCACTCACAAGAATAAATGAAAAATACAAAAAAATCACTAACTCAAATAAGTGGACCAAAAACCCAAACCCTAGTTTCAGGATTTTTGGACTAAAAGCCACCTATCTTCCCCATCCAGTGTCCGATTTGATCCTACTCACTTTTGAACTAATACACATTCAATTACCTTCAAAACAAGACCAAGTTCAAGTGAATCGGAGCTCGTATGTGAAAGTTGGGTTTTGGGCCTCTTTTGTACATTGTATTTTCGCGGTTTTTGACCTTGTATTTTATGTACTTATTTTCTTCATTAATAAAAATCCAAAAAAAAAATAGAATTAGGTGCCTTTTATTCATCTTTGAGTTTTCTATATTTTTCCGGATTTTTATCGTGGTTAAAAACGACAAAAAAATTAGAAAACCCAAAAATCAAGGTATTCTATGCACATGGGATACCCCAAAAATTCACTTTTTACATTTGACCGAATTTGGCTTTAATGTCTTCATGAAAGTTGTAGATCTCATCGAGACGAGCATTTTTCGTGAAAGAACTTTTTCGATCCGAGGTCATTTGCTATTTTTTATCGATTTTACAAGAGGTTTTATTTTCGGATTTTTCTGGAGGTGACACGTGGCAGCCCCAGAGGCCGCCACGTGTCATTGATTTTTGGCCTTTTTAACTTTCGTTTTTTATTAAAAAAAATTAAATTAAATCGCCCGCACGTGCAGCGCACGTGCCACCCTCGCACGCGCACTGCACGTGCGCCCTCCTTTCACCCCCAGGCCACATGTCACCTCAATGGCCGTCCGATCTCGGCTGATCGGACGGCCATCCACCTTTGTCCTCCTCCCCCGCAATCCTCGCCAAACCGCTGCCGCTCGTCTCCCCGAATTCTCCGCCAACGACTCCCCGCGATTTCGCCGGTCACCTCTTCTCCTTTATCTTCGCCTCCCGCACCGGCCAACCAACCTCGGCAGTCCCCGTAACCCTCTCCTATTTAAAGGGACTCGCCTCATCGACGCCACGGATCCGCCGATTGAAGCTTCAAGAGGGCGGTGGTGACAACCTGCTCTCCGTCATCAGCGAGATCCGACGTCCTCCCGACGTCGTTGCAGCCCTAGGCGCATCACCGTCGCCTTTGCCCCGCTCGCCCCTCGGCGTCGAGCCACCGACCAACGCTCTCCTCCGCCTATCAACCTCGCTCCACGACGCTGCTTCGACTTCGCCTCCGACAACACCACCAACCGCCGATCATCTTTTGACTCCGCCGCGCCTTCACAAGCCAACGACTTCTGCTCAGCCGCCTGGAGCTCCACCGACCACCGACACGCCATCGCCGACCTCCAGCTCCAACCTCTCCGCTTCGAGCTTCATCGACGACATCCACGACTCAGCCGGTCCTCCCCGACCTTCGTCTCCAACGCCTCCGCCCCACCATCGCCATCGCCGCGAGCTTCATCTCCACCACAACTCCGCTCCTCGCCTGACGCCTCCGACGACGACGACAACACCGCCTTCTCCTCCGCCTCGCCGAGCGACACCAAACCGCCAGAGGCCCTCGACAGCCACTCAGGGGCTCTGCCGGACCACTCCTCCACTCGCCGTCGGGCGTTGGGCCCGAGGTCCCCCGCACGTGCCCCCCACGTGCGTGGGAAACATCGTCAGCACACATCCCAGGGGGTTACGTGCTGTGCACGTGCCCCTTGGGTAAATTGCAGAAGACCCCCGGAGCTTCTTCATATTTCCGCTCCAGTCCACCGACCAGAGGCACGTGCTACGCACGTGCCACTCTGGTGAATTTGCATAGGAACCCCCCTGTTTCTTGGTAATTACGCAAACCCCCCCACTGCACTGTTTCTTTATTTATTTTATTTACCATTTATTGCATCTATACCCCTGTCTTCCCCTTTAATTTTAGACCTTCATATGACATTATTTATTTATTTAAAAATAGCACTGTGTTTATCTTTTCATTCTCTACACATTGATATATTGTGAGCATAATTGTGATTGACGGTTAATTGGTAATCAATTACTCTGTGGAAATTTTGCAAACTTTGCCCATTTTCTTGCTCTTTAATTTTTATCTGATTAACCGTGGCTCTAAAAATCTCCTAAAAATCACATATTGTAGAGATTATTTTGATTAACATTGTGCCCCAAAAATCTTTGCATTTGCCCTGTAAAATCATTTTGCACATTTCAATGTTTGATTTTTAATAGATATTAAACCCCACATTTTTCGAGGTTTAGGATTTTTCTGGGATCCATCACCTAGTGATAGATCTTAGATAATTTTATTTCTGAAAATAAGTAGGTTTAATATTTATTAGAATTAAATATTGAAAATCATTATGTTTGCATTTAAAAATCCATACAAAATTCATATTACATCCAAAAATTCCAAAAAAATTACGGTGCACTCATTTCATCATCTTTTACATCTTGGCCAAGTTTCATATTTTTCGGACATCGTTTGATTGAAATTTACATTTTAGTCCCTAAAATAGGCCGAATTTGCATTTTGCATCTCATATGCATTAAAAAATTCCAAAAAAAAACGACCGCCTTGAAAACCGAACTAAAAATTGGATAGACACAACTCTAGGTTGTTCCTTTGCCTCCTTGTGATCGACCTTGGGACTTGCCCAAGTAAAATAAACATAAAAACCACTTAATTAAATTTGATTAAAAAATTGTGGTTATTTCTTGACTGTTTCCGATCCGCCGCCTACAACGAACGACTCTAATTATTTTCACGAACTAACGTTAAAAACACATTCTTAACGCGGCTTTTTCGGACCCATCAATGCACTATGACGACATCTCCACAACATCAGAAGATTCAGACACTGCACCTCAAAAATTTGTTCATTTAATTTTCTTCTTCTCTTCTTCTTTCTCTTCTATTTTATCAAAAGATGATGTCCCTTTTTGTCTGTTTTCTATACTTAGGACGCACTTTGTCCTAAGTATAGGGGGACGTGCACCTCGAATTCTTTTAGTCTCTGATCCTCTCCATTGTCTCCTCTTCTTGTCTATACTTAGGAGTATCTTACCCTAAGTATAGGGGGAGACAATCTGAGTACGATCTGTGTATTCTCACCCTTGACCCTCCCCGCTTTATGTACAGTCTGCTATACTTAGGATTACTTGATCCTAAGTATAGGGGGGCGGTCAACTTCTCATTCATCCATTTCTTATTCATATGTTCTTTCGACTGTCTATACTCAGTACGAGTTATGTCTTTGCTTTTCTCTTTGATCTATGAGGACATAGCTCAAGCTCAGTATAGGGGGGTCGTATATACCTTGTATACACTTTAAGCCATAACTCATACTATAAATAAAAGTATCATTATTACTATAATAAAAGATGACTGTGAGCTCCTCAGATTCTTACATACTGATTAATAAATCAGGCAAAGTAGCTTTGTAAAAGATTTGAAACTCTTTGTGAAAACATTTCAAAAGGTTTGTAAAAAGTATTCAACCTTTGTAAATATTTTCGATTGCAAAATTTATTTTCTTTGCGTGAAATAAAAATGTTTGAAAAAGGATTTGTAAATGGTTTGAAAAATGGTTGCAAAAATATTTGAAAAATCTATGTATGCTGTTTGGAAAACCATTGCAAAATGATTTGTAAATGTGTGTATAGGTTTGTAAAAATATCTTGGACTATAGTTTTCAAAATCTTTTAAAAAAACGATTTTCAAATAAGGCTGAGGAGTATACACAAAAATCTCTCGTGCAAAACAAGCAACAGTTCCAAATAAAACTTAGAAGAGCCCAAATAAGTTTCTGCTCTTTGTATGTACTGATTAATAAAATTAGGTTAAATAGTTCTGCAAAATGATTTGGAAAATGGTGTGAACTGTTTTGGAAAACTTTTGTGAAACGATTTCAACCTTTGTAAGAATATTTTGATTGCAAAAATTCTTTTATTCATGTGAAATAAAGGATTTGAAAACCTATTTGCAAATGATTTTGAAAATGTTTGCAAAAATATTTTGAAAATGTATATAGTGTTTGCAAAATCTTTGCAAAATGGCTTTCAAATGTTGTAAATATTTGC
Source organism: Ottelia alismoides (assembly GCA_037367405.1). Lineage (NCBI taxonomy): Eukaryota > Viridiplantae > Streptophyta > Magnoliopsida > Alismatales > Hydrocharitaceae > Ottelia > Ottelia alismoides. Next base: position 2,493 of record JAZKJV010008890.1, on the reverse strand, counting down.
AAAAATTATTTTGTACTATAGTTTTTAATATGATTTTTTGTACATAAAATTCTTTGTCAATTGTATATACACCTAAATAAATCACTTTGTTAAAACCTGTAAATGCTTTAAAATTCTTTAAAGTCTTGTCAAATAAAGTGGCACGCCCGTGTAAATAGTTGTACATATTTTATATTTTAGGTGCCAAAATTCTTTTATTTGTAAGATCATTGTACAAATTTTCTCTTTGTTTTCAAATTCTTTGAAAAATTGCATATTTGTAAATAGCATTTGCATGGCATTCATATTCTTTGATTGAGGTTGATGATTGAACTAGTCCAATAAAGTCGAAGATTGGAGCTTGGTTGGACCTTACCGCACCTAATTGCACTGGAACCTTATGGGAACTAGGTTTAAAGCACTTCAGATCTATTCAGACTTAATTCTTTGAGAAATCAGGGCTAGGTTCAAATCACCTCAGTGAACTAACTAGAACTTTTTGAAACACACGTATGACTCTTGTCGACCGTGACCTAACTTGGACACTTGCACCTTTCACTTGGCTCAACTCAGTTGGAGTGGTGAGGGGGTTGGATTTGCCAGTCTGAGACGCACACGGATGGAAACATTCGTCCTCGTCTAGGGAGGGAAGTGCACCCCAACCTGGTCCAGTTTCAATGAAGTCGAATAACAGGAGAGTGTGGGTTGCAATAAAAGCTTCAAAAGAGGGATAGTCTTCTGGATCAAGAGAAAAAAATCCTTATGTAAATGCTGCTGTATATAGTATTTCATAAAAAAAAATGCAAAAGCAAAAACTCCAAAAAAAGTGGACAGGTCTGATTGAAAATAAAATGCCTGCCGGAGTGTACATATGTTGTATAGAAATAAGCAAGCTTGAGTTCCAAAGTCGTATCATGTGAGCTTGCAACTGGATGACTTGACTACACTGGTCTTGCATCCCAGGATAGGTAGCTACACTGGCTACCATCCATTCTCTTCTTCACCTCCTCCTCTTGAGTTGGATGCTACTTGAACTTAGAAGGGAATAACCCGCTCCTCGACGGTAGAGGGCTAGATTGGGGAATCATTGGGTTGTCATTCTGGAGAAGTCAGTTCCTTTGTCATTTCAGTTGGGGAGAGCCACTATCACTTACACTGTGCAAGTCAACTTCATAGTCATAAGGGTTTGCGTATGATGTAGGCTAGTTCTGACCTGGCTATTGAGGGGATTTGAACCGAGTTCTGTGACTCTCGAAGGCTGTTGTGTTTTAAATTTGGTTCCCGACTAGGTTTCACACACTTTCACATCAAGGTTTAGCCGAGCTCCAAACTCTGATTTTGTAAGGACGAGGTATTGCACCGAAAGCTATCCTATTCACTCTATCTTCTTCAAGTTCCTTTTTTCTGTTCTTTTATTCTTTATTCTTTTTCTTCTTATTCATAAGTATTTGCTAGGGACTAGCAAAGGCAAGTATAGGGGGGTGATGAATCTCCATTTCATCACCTTTATTCTATCATTTTGGCGTTAAAAACCCCAGTAAATGCATGTAAATAACATCATATTTGTACATAATAGCATTCATTATTTATTGTACATAAAATAAGGTCTTTAATGCCAATATGATAGAATAAAGAGAAGAAAAGAAAAAAGAATAAAATATTTCAAATATTTTATGACCCTAACTCGAGATCAAGCCCAGAATGGATTGGTGGACAAGGAATAAAGTAGGGGGAGATAAGGGCCAAAATACAATAAATACCTTCATTTATTTGTTCAACCATTTATGCATTTTTTACACCTATTTTGTATCTAATTATTTATTCACCAAATAAAAATATTTTGTACATGAAAGTTGTAGATAATAATGTAAATAAAATACAAAATTAAGTTTGTGCAAAAATAATATACAGTGTACATTTTATACACAGAATAAAAAGCCAGAATCTCAACTTCACAGACCCATATCTTGCAAATAAAAACTCAAAACCACCAAACTCACTTTAATTGTATATAGCTTTCCAAGAACTATTTAATAAAATTGTTTCAGAATTTTTGGAGTTCATCTGTGAAAGTTAGGTTTTGGGCCCCTATTGTACATAATACCGATTAAAATATTCAATTTATTCATTACTTATTATTTTTACAAATTCATATTTTTATATAATTTGGTAAACATTATTTATAGCCTATGTGTACATTAAAATTAGAATTAAACCTAAAATAAAAAGGAGAATAAATAAAACTATGCCAAAACATAGATGAAATACCTATGTTCCATATGTATATAAATAAAAGGGAAATACATTCTTTAATTCTTTTATTCCGTCATATTTTTATAATATTGTAAATCTTACATAATATTTATTAAAAATATAAATCCAAAATAAAACCCAATAAAATCCATTAAATAAATAAAATGTATATAAAATATAGGTAAAATACCTATAAGTATACTTACATATTAACATATACCTATTTATTTAAAAAAATGTAAATAAACTCATAAAAATTAA